>BPTQ01000005.1:231366050-231718717 GCA_019973895.1 Chrysanthemum seticuspe
AGTAGATCGTTGAACTCACTAACAAATGCCAAAAGAGAACTAAATCATTTTAGGGCACTTTCTTAGATAAAGGGCCAAATTAGTATCTCAGTATTTTAGGGCATATTTTTCTCCTCATTATCAAGCTCATTGTACATCTTAGGTCTGTCCATTCCGTAGACAGGAGTACCATCTTCATTAGTATCAAGTATGTCTCTAGTCGTCTCAACCCGATATGGTCCTTCATCAATGGATTTGAGAATGTTGACACCATTTTCCTTTCCAAGGCAATACAATCTGATTCGTTGAGCCCAAGAATCGTAGTCAGTTCTATCAAGCATTGGTGGACGAGTATCTGAGCCAGCTGCTTGAACATCCTCGGCAACAGTGGAGATGACAGTGGGAACAGTGGGAATGTTGGTAGACATGTTAACAGATTATACGGGATTTTATGACTCTATGATTAAACCGGGAAATAGATTCTTTCACGGGATTTTACTAAATCAAGAGAAAACCGTAAACAATCACTCAAGTTGCTAGATGATAAAGTGCTAACTCGCTACCAAATAATGCACTAAGTCGCTAGAAATTAGTGCACTAAGTCGCTAACCCTTAACTCGCTACACGTCTAAGTCGCTAGAATCCCAAGTCGCCAACAGAAGAGCAAGTCGCTAAGTAGTAACTCGCTACAGACTAAGTCGCTAGCCAAATTTGTGCAGTAATTCGCTACACAAGTCGCTAGATATGCAAGTCGCTAAAGAGCAACTCTCTACAGACTAATTCGCTACCACAAGTCGCTAACCGTAGTGGAGATTCCACTACTTGTACTTTAACTCGCTAGCTCTAACTCGCTAGCTTTTATAACTGTAAGTCGCTACAAAACTATGAAGTAAGTCGCTACCAAGAAAACAAGTCCGAGAGCTAATTCGCTAACTTGAAAAACCAAATAACCTTCAGTTTTCAATCCAAAAACAACCCAACCAAGATGATTCAAGCTTACCAAATGAAAACCTAAACACTTTTGATGATTCTAAACATAAAAGTACCAACAAAATTCAAACTTTAACACAAGAAATCAACCAAATGATGCAAAAACCACTAAACTTTTTCAAACTCAAAAACCACCTAAAAACCACTATAAATCCAAAGATGTGCAAGATATGATCTAACCATGGCTCTCTGATACCAATTGTAAGATATAACTTTTCACATACACATCAAACCATAACACAAGGTGGCGAATAAGATGGAATTCTAGAGAGAGAAAGTTAGAGGTTTAGGGAACTTAGTGAGAGAAAGTGAAAGATATTATTATGAGCTCCAACTCTCTACCTTGGAAGGTAGAGAGTATTTATAGTCTTACATAATTCGCCACACTACGGGCTGTGGATCAGGCATACAGTGGGTAAAGACCCGTCCGTCCTCCACGGTGTTACTTAACTAAATAACTACTTAACTTAAAAGAACTACGACTACGAGCTTTCTAACGATTACATATACTTGAGGTGACCGACTCTTTAATACCTGGAATTTCTAATTCCTAACACTTAGTCTCCTGAAGATTTGCCATGAAGATGCAGTTTGCATTGAGTTCCTCGAGGTCTTCCAAATCATCCATAATAGCCATGAAGTCATGTTCCTCAGCACTCAATTGAAGTCCAGATTGTTCCTTTTGTACCAACATGATAGCTTTCTGAAGATACGCAAGATCTTTCTTTTTCGGCTTAGTTGGACAATTCCTTTCCATGTGACCCAATCCAACATGATTACCCTGATTCACATTTCCATAATTCCCAACGACTGGAGCTGCAACATTCCCATTCTGATTACCCACTGTTCTATTCCCAACATTCTGACCCATCTGATTACCCTGATTCGGAACCGCCTGATTACCCATGCGAAATCCAGTAGCATATCCCTGCTAATTCCCAATAACTCCAACCATTTGTCCTTGATGACCCATATTCACACCTGGCTGAGCAATTTGCCTGTTGCGAGTGTTTGATGAAATCCTTTGGTTGTTGTTAGTTGGTGTGGAATAGCGACCTCTGAATGCTTTACCCAATAAAGAAAATACTTGTGACAAAGCTTCTTCGGGTTCCATTTCAAGATCAGTGATTCCTTGTTCCTGGTAATGTTGTTGTTCAGGTGGATAGTTTTGTTGTGGAGGGATGTATTGCTGCAAGTTGTTGTTGGTGGAAGATGATGAAGCTTGTTGTTGTGTATTCACTGGAGTTTGAGTCTTTGCAATGAGTGCCAAAGGATCATGATTCTTTGCTAATCTCTCTTGCCTGACTTCATTCACTTCATTTTGGTTTTGTTTAAGAAAATCGTTGAGTTGATCAAAGTTCACTTGATGTAAGTCTTTTGTTTGGTTGACAATAGTGACATATCGTCCCCATTCTTCTGGTAGATTGTTCAGGAACTTGATTATGCTCACGATAGTTCTGGGTGTCAACTTGTTTCTGATAAGCTCATTCATTAAAGTGCAAAACCTTCCATAGTAGGATTCAATGGATTCTCCTAGAGTAGATGTAAACTTCTCCCAAGAAGTTAGCGGCTTGTTCTCCGTATCTTGTTGACCAATTTCAGTTCCATGACAAAGTCGTCTAACTCGTTCCCACATATCGAAAGCAGTTTCACAACTGTCTACACCAGCAAAGATGTCTCTTGGTAAACCCAGTTGGACAATATGAATTGCCATGTCATCTGCTTCGACTTGCTTCTGATCCTCTTCAGAGTATTCCGATTCTTTTTGAAGACGAAAAAATGGTGGGACGGGAGGTGTTGCATCAGCATTTCCAGGGTCTTGGACTTGTCGAGGTATGAAGGGTCCATCCTGAATGGATTTGATCATCAATTTTCCATTAGGTTTTGTCTTGATGTAACGAAGCATTCGACTTGTCCATTGAAGGTAACCACCTTTTTCCAACATAGGAGGACGGTTTTCGGCACCGGCTGCATGAATGTCTTGTTGAGTTGCCATTGATGAAGGTATGATATGATAAAGTTGATGTAGGATCGATTCAACGATAAAGGAGTTGTGTTGGATGAAGATTAAGCTAGGTTGTTGTAGTGAAAATTTGGTCGAAAAACTTAAAAACCTCAATAACTTCTGTTCGGAGCATTTTTAGGACTTGAAGGTTGACCCGAATGACCTGAACTAACTTTAGTTCATTCGGCGATCTATTCTCCTCGTTTTCACGGTCGTTTTGATGGGTAGATCGCTAAAAACGGAGTTACGGTTTAAAAGTTATAGCCGTTTGAAGTTTTGATCACAATCTTACTCGTAAAACTATTCTGATGCGTAGAGATGAGTGCTTATGCGTATGATGCTTATGCGTAGGATCTTATGCGTAGGAGTCCTGTTAGTTATTGGATTTCACATACACATCAAACCATAACACAAAGTGGGCGTATAAGTGGAATTCTAGAGAGAAAGTTAGAGGTTTAGGGAACTTAGTGAGAGAAAGTGAAAGATATTATTATGAGCTCCAACTCTCTACCTTGGGAGGTAGAGAGTATTTATAGTCTTACATAAAACGCCACACAACGGGCTGTGGATCAGGCATACAGTGGGTAAAGACCCGTCCGTCCTCCACGGTGTTACTTAACTAAATACTACTTAGCTTGAAATAACTACGACTACGAGCTTTCTAACGATTACATATACTTGAGGTGACCGACTCTTTAATACCTGGAATTTCTAATTCCTAACAATCTCCCCCTAAGGGAGGTCACCTCAATCATGTACTAAAATTACATTGAATACAAATAGATATTACATTAACAATTGTTCTTGCATTCTTGATGTAGTACTTTGCTCCTAAGCTCGTAGCCATTGATTCTTCACATTGCATGTTTGGTTACTCAAAGTGGAGGTCTTTTACTGATCCACGTGATAGTAATTTTAAGCCAGCTTTTGAGATCATCAGCTAACAAAAATCTCTGAGACATCCATTGTGGTGTTGGTATTATGTGATGTTGTGACTTTCGGACCGACATGCTCACATTCTGGATCATGATATCTTCTCATCAGAGTAACGGAAGCTTTCGTTGATTCATGGTATTGGCAGCAGCGTAGCAGAAGCATGGAGTGAAAATATCAGAGTCATTGATGCACTTATCATGATTTCTTGAGAGATGAATGTATTGTGTGAGCATGCAGCTATGGATTGACCGCTTCATTCTGATCAGCTGCAAAGGTCGGGCGTACCTGCATACAACATTTAGCAATAAAGCGTACAAAAGTGTCTTTGACCACTTTAGTTGAATTGAGGTACATGGCCCACGGTTCCCCGTTGATCAGTACATGTACTGCCTGTGATCAGGTATAATTCCGAAGAATTTCCTTGACAGGGTTTCGCAGCTGCTCTAGCTGTTCTCAAACCGGAACGTCTCAAAGAAGACAACACGAAGTGAGTGAACCAGCGAATTTAAGTCCACTGATTGATGAAAAGAGATTTGAAAAACAATCGTGTATTGCTCAATAGAAATTATTTTTGCAATACAACGAAGGTTTTAATGAACATCAATTAACAATCATAAAAACACCTTTTGATTTGAAAAATTAGTACACGGTCGATGTGCGAAAGAAAAGAGTTTTTAAGCACAAAGACCGGTTTTTCAAAGGTATCCGTCAATCCATAACCTGAACCAGGATTGATTCAAGAGATTGAATCGCCCCATTGTTTCTGTTCAGTTGTCACATGGTTGATCTATATAATAGATCTCACATGCCACCTACCAGGAGCTTGTTTGATGTTGGCTCCAGAAGGCTTTCCATCTTCATTGTGAATATGTATACACATCACTCAGATGTTCTGGCAATACCACAAGGATAATGCGTAGGACTCAAGATATAATCTCTCTTTCCACATTGTGTGAAACATAGAGTCTTCATTGAAAGTGTCCTAATGAGATTTATTGATGATCTCGTGGCTCTAGACTCAATTTGTGCATATTTGGATCATGTGTCGGAGACTAGGGAGAGGGTCTCCTTCTTCAATATCAACAATCTCTAAGAGAAAGTCGATAGATAATGTCGGTTCCCCGTGAGAATGAAACAAGTCCTTTTAAGAGGAACTTGAATGGTTTGGAAAGTTGAAGTGCAGTGCGTCACTGGGTCCATGATGTCTTGTCTTCAATACCGATGTTACCATTAGTAGCATATGAATAGAACCCGGTTTCTGCCCTAAGGTTGAATATATGGAGGGCTATTTGTTTTCACCCTTTTCTCATTCAATTCTTTTTAATTCTTCAACCCCTTCAGTGCTTACCGAGACTTCATAGCTAGAACCTTGTTGGGTTTGTTCCAGTACTAGCTCTATCTCAGTCCGCATTCTTCCCATATCTCATTTTTCTCCTTTTATCATCATACCTAAGGACTTCTACACTAACTAGTGGATTGTCCCTGGGTAGATCCCTCCGGTTCCGGTGGATCATGGGAACCAATACCTAACCTAATCATCCTTATATCACCGTACATAAAGTAAATTTGGTCGGTCTACTTGGTATTGTTCATCTGCCATTTGAACCAATTGAAAACCATTTGAAAATCAATCCAGATACTTGTGATATATTATCAAAACATTTTGTACCTGAATTGTTTTTGATATTTTTAGAATAAGTGCTCCCCCTCAACATGTGCATCAAATGTTTGAAATCGTTTTGCACACGGAGGCAAGAGGAAGAATAAACTTCTTTGATTACCATTTTCTAAAAGATATCAACATCACTTCTCTAATCAACACAAGTAGATAAAGCATTTTTGGGAAGGATGAGGTTTTCATAAGTTTGCTCCCCCTCAGTATGTGCCTCGAGATTTGAAAAGAGTTTTGCACATACTAGAGGGAACCTGCACACTGAGATAAGTGATCACGTTTCAAATCATAGGTTTAAGATAGATGCTCCCCCTCAACATGTGTATGGAAAATTTGAAATCGTTTGTCACATGTGGGAAGGATAGCATGTACATCCTTATAAAACTATTTACCGAATTATCAGTTTAAATCCAATTTAAATCACACATTCTCCCCCGATCACAATTATCAAATCATTTGAGATTTGTGATCTCTTATTGATTTAAATTGATTTTGAAAGCTTTTAAGGGGAATTGTGACTTGATTATGAAAGCGTTTTAACTAATAAGGATCGGATTTTAAGACTTTAAACTCCATTGATAAAACATGCATGTATATCTTTTGAAAACAATTTAATGCCAAATAACTTTTTAATTTAATTGAAATCATTCTCCCCCTCAATCAATGACATAGGTTGTTGATTGAGAGATTGATATTTTGACAAATAAGTCCAGATGATTATCAAAAATAGAGTCCGAGTTATTTTTCAAAACAGTTAGTTTTCATCAGATAAATGTTTATAGAATCAGAGCATGGAATTTTGAAAACATGATAAAGTATGGCTCTGTTCTTTCTTTAAATAGCGGGTTACTTCCTGAGATGACAATAAGCCATTGTTTCTCTTTCTCCCAAAAATAATTTTTTGATTTTTTAATTTTTTTTTAATTTTTTTTTAAGAATTCGAACAACATCTAAAGTCCCGTGTCATTCTTTGAATGACAGCACAAAGACCGTAGATATTGTCGAACCGAGAAAAAGCATAACAAATTGACAATATTTTTGTATTTTTTAGATTTTTATGGATTTTGAAGGTTTTATATTTTTGTATTTTTGTTTTTCGAATAGATATATACAAGAGATAGATGAGCATAGACCTTTACTCCTCGTCTTCCTCCTGAAGACGTTTGAGTGTTTCAGGTTGAAGGCTTTTCAAGCCTAGTCGTGGAAGTATGAACTCAAAACGTTCTCTTGGAAGAGCTTTGATGAAGATGTCTGCTAACTGGTATTCAGACCTCACAAAATAGAATTCCACCACACCTTTTTCCACTTGTTCCTTGATGAAATGATGTCGAATGTCGATATGCTTTGCTCTTGAGTGTTGAACGTTGTTGCATGAGAGAGAAATAGCACTTTTATTATCACAGTACAGAGGGATTTTGTTGAATTCAAAGCCATAGTCAGATAATTGAGATCTCATCCATAAGATTTGAGCACAACAAGATGACATGGTTATGTAGTCAGCCTCTGTAGAGGAAATAGAAGTACTCATTTGCTTCTTTGAAGACCAGCTCACAAGCTTATCACCCAAAAACTGAGCACCTCCAGACGTACTTCGACGTGTATCTTGACAACCTGCATGATCAGCATCTGCATAGGCCGTTAGTGACATACCGGTGTCCTTCGGGTACCATAGTCCCATATTGATGGTTCCTTGGAGATACCGAAAGACCCGTTTAACCGCTTCAAGGTGCTTTTTAGTAGGCTTAGACTGATATCTAGCACACATGCACACAACGAACAAGATGTCTGGTCTACTAGCTGTGAGGTACATCAGGGATCCAATCATACTACGATATTTCGTTTGATCTACCATGATCCCTGAGTGGTCCTCATCCAGCTTAGTTCGTTCAATCATGGGAGTGTCAACAGGGTCACTAGAATCAAATCCAAATTTCTTTAAAATCTCATTTGCATATTTAGATTGATTTATGAAAATGCCTCCGGGACTTTGTGAAATTTGTAATCCCAAGAAAAATGACATTTGTCCCATCATTGACATTTGAAATTTTGAACCCATTTCATTAGAAAAACGATCACATTCCATTGGGTCAGTCGAGGCAAAAATAATATCATCAACATAAATTTGAACGTGAATTAAATGTTTGCCTGACTTTCTGGTGAACAAAGTAGGATCAACTGCTCCTTTGCTGAATCCAGTAGATAGAAGAAACTTTGACAGCGTATCATACCATGCTCTAGGAGCTTGCTTCAAACCATATAGGGCCTTTTTCAAGCGATAAACATGAGTAGGATGCTCTGAATTCACAAAACCCTCTGGCTGGCTGACGTAAACCACTTCTTTCAGATCTCCATTAAGAAATGCGGTTTTCACGTCCATCTGATAAACAACCATGTTCTTGCTAGCAGCATTAGCCAAGAAGATTCTGATCACCTCGATACGAGCAACTGGAGCAAAAGATTCCTCAAAGTCTATACCTTCTTCTTGACGATAACCTTTAGCCACTAACCTAGCCTTATTTTTCAAAACATCACCATGCTCATCAAGCTTTACTTTGAACATCCACTTAAGAGCAATGATCATAGCACAAACTGGAGCTGGTACTAATTCCCATACATCTAATCGATCAAACTCATGAATTTCATCTTGCATGGCATTGAACCAGCTGTCTTCATTCATAGCAGTTTTAACATCTTTAGTTTTGATCTTTGAGAGTACAGAGTTAAAGAAGCACCATAAGGCATCAGTAGCAAGCTGTTTACGAGTGGATACCGGACGAGAAGGATTTCCAATGATGTTGTCTAATGGATGATCGTGAGTCCATTTTATGAGGTGCTCATGTGGTAGTTGTTGAGGGACTGAAGTAGCAGAGTCGATATCTCCTGAAGAAGATGGTTCTGATGAAGATTCAGGAGCAAATATGTTTTCAAATGGAGCATCTTCAGGAGTAGCACAGGTATTAACTTCATCATTGATGCCAGAAACAGTTCCATGATGTACATTTGAAGAATGATGATTTGTTGATGAGACTGAAGGATCAGCAGCAGGTGCTTCTTGACTTAAAGATATTGAGACTGAGGGATTGACTTCATTCACAGGAATATGAGCAGCCTCTGTTGTAGGAATCGACACCTCATTAGTACTTGGATCATAAAGTTCATCAAACATAGGATCAAACAATTTCTTTAAATCATCTTCAGATGGAGGTACATATGGAGTTTCTTGAGAAGAGTTTGGAACAAGGGATGAACCAATGGGACTGTTTTGAAGTGCGGGTCCTGAACTGAATTGTCCAGGAGCCATTTGACCGGTCAGCTCATCAAACGTAGCGTGAATTGTTTCCATGATATTTCGGGTTCTTTTGTTGTAGATTCGGTATCCCTTTTTGTTAGATGCATACCCAACAAATAATCCAATGTCTGCTTTAGCTCTAAGTTTGCCTAAGTCTTGTCCCTCATTAGTTGGATAACATAATGCACCAAACACACGAAGGAAAGAGAGATTAGGTTTTCTGTTGTGGACAAGTTCATATGGAGTTTTTCCATGAACAATGTGAATCAGGGAACGGTTTTGTGTGTAGCATGCAGTGGCAATAGCTTCAGCCCAGAGAAACATTGGAACCTTTGAGTAAATCAGCATTGTTCTAGCTGCTTCTACAAGAGTTCGATTTCGTCTTTCAACTACACCGTTCTGTTGAGGAGTTCGTGGAACACTTCTTTGATGGCTGATTCCAACGTTTTCATAAAATTCACTAAGTTGTTTGTTAACAAACTCAGTTCCATTATCTGTTCTGATAATTCTGACGGTTTTGTTAAGTCGAACCTGCAGCTGTTTGATGAGTTTGATGATGATATCAGGAGTTTCATCCTTTGTCCTTAAGAACTTGACCCATGTGAATCTAGAGTAATCATCAACCACAACTAACACATATTTCTTTCCAAAGATATTCTGCACCCTCATTGGTCCACATAAATCCATATGAATTATATGAAAAACTTCTGTGACAGAGTTAGTAGGTTTGGGTTTATGGGCATACTTCTTGCTTTTTCCCAATTGACATGCTGAACAAAGATGATCCTTTTCATACTTGAGTCTAGGTAAACCTACAACTAAGTCCTTTCTGGAGAGATCATTGATGGTGCCGAAGTTCAAGTGATTGAGACGACGATGCCATAACCATGACTTTGTTTCAGAAGCCTTTGATAGCAAGCAAATTGGAGAAGACTTCATCATATCTTCAATAGAGATGGTGTATAGATTTGAACCACGTGAACCTCTTAAAAGTTCCTTACCATCAAGTTCTCTAACGAAGCAGGTATGTTTTCTGAAGGCTACTTCTAGATCAGAATCGAAGAATTGACCAACAGAGAACAAGTTATGACCAAGACCTTCTACATAGTAAACCCTGGAGATAACACTTTTGCCAACAACATAATCTCCATAACCCATAATAGCACCGAAATGATCATTCCCGAATCTAACTGTCCCGATGAATTTGCTCACGAAGTTCATGAGCCGCGACCGGTCGCCAGTCATATGCTTTAAACAGCCTGAGTCCAGGTACCACAGAACGATTTGAACGATCTGCAGTTGAACACAGACAAGAATGGATAACTTGATAATTGGGATCCCCATGCAAGAATGGGTTCCATTTGGTTAGTAACAATGGTTGGAACACCCACATCAGAAATAGAAGCATTCATATCAGAAATTAAGGCAATGGAATCATTATTAATAGATGCAGTACTAGTGTCTGTATTAGCCCTATTCAAAGTGGGCTCACTTTTTAAGGGAATAGTTCTACCAGTAGGCATCCATTTTCTAGTGGGCATTGTCTGATTAGTCTTACGACCAACAGGTATCCAATGATAGCCTATCTTACTAAATGTTCTTCCTGTGGGTTTCCATTGTTTTCTAACTTTCTTTTGTTTTTGCCTTTTAGCCTTCTTAGCATGATTTTTAGCATTAACAATATTAACTGGACAATTAACATCATTAGGCAAAACATTAACAACACATTCATGATTAGAAGCAGAATTCAAGCAGACATCAATACAAGGTTTGCAAATAGTATTAGAATTCGAATTAATTACAGTACGCCTATGGCTAATACTAGAATCAACACGATTCGTTTTATTCGGCTCAAACTTAAAGTTCCTAGGTAGGTCTTCTACTCTCTTCCAATGCACATTCTTAGCTTGCGAGGTCGTGTCCTTCCTTGTATTTTCTTGAGACTTTGACCTGCTTGCTTTAATGTCACTGATTACTCCTGTAGAGGGAATGGGAACATTAGTTGGTTTTGCTACTCTTTGCATCTCCTGTTTAGATGTTCTGGGATCTGAATTACATGCAGGCACACCGAGGTTCACTTTCTTAAAACTAGAAGTGCTGGGATTTGTACTCCTAGAAGGTACACTTGAGTTCTCTTTCTTAGCATTGACAGATCTGGAATCTGAACTACTTAAAGGCACACTAAGGTTCACATTCAAAACATTGGGCATCGAATGAATATCATACTTGGCACTAGGCATCGAACATGGAATCAAAGGATTAACTCTCTCACCTAAGGACTTCGGGCATATTGTGATTAAGCATTCTAGAATTTCTTGAGATCGTTTGGCATATAAGCATGCATGCCCAATTGCATTGTCAAGTGGTTTCTCTAATTTATCCTCTTCAACAATCTCACGTAGACATTCTAGACAATCCTTAAGGGATGAAAAATAAGTTTGAATAGCAAGTTTGTTATTCCTGAGATGAGGGGGGACATATTTCACAGATAAAGCATATTTATTACAAGAGTGAACCTTTGATACACCATTCTCCCCATTGGTCATTGGCATCTTCCCTTTTACTTGACTCTTTAGATTCTCAATTTCTTTTTGTAACGAGGCTACCGTTTGGTTATTTTTGTTACGAGTGACCTTTATAGATTCAAATAACTCATTGAAATGACGTTTAACCTTTTCATTTTCTTCTAGAAAACTTTCGTTTTCCTTTTGTAATGCATTTACTAAGTTTTGAAGATGAAACGTTTGAGAGTTCTGAGAATCTAGAGGAGGAGGCATTTGGGAGCCTGTCATATTGTTTGTTTGACCCTTTAATTGAGAGATTTGGGCTTTCAACTTTCTGATCGTGTTGCAATGAGCTTGAATCTGTTCATCACGCTTGTTAATTTGAAAAACTGCATCAAACTCTGGAGCATCTGAGGATGTCTTGAAATTTGAAGTTTTGACATTTTCTTTAAGATGTTGATATTTTAGTTGTAAATTAAAATGCTCAACTTCTAGTTTAGAAAAATGTTTAACCAAATTTTCGTGATCATCCATTTCAATTTTCGCATTTAGTTCAGAATTAGTTTTTTCAAGCTCAATGACACGATCATGGGAGACTTTCAGGGCAATAGATAGTTCATGAAATTGGGAAGCATTAATAGAACAATTTGTAGCAGTGAAAAACATATCTTGAGCAACACATTCAGTAATAAGAGTCTCATTTAATGTATGCAAGTTCTTCCTCTCAATTTCATTATATTTTAGTGCTCGCTCATAGTCACAAACTTCAACAATCATTGCGTCAAATTCCTTTTCCATTCCCTTAATATCAGTATCTATCCCCTTTTTAAGACTCTCAAAATGATCTTTAAGGAGTTTAAAGAAAGGCATGACCTCAGTTAAATAGCATTCTTTTGTTTGTTCAAAACCCCTTTCCCCTTCAGTTATCCCAGTAGGTGTGATCCTTTTCTTACAAGTTTTCTCAAAATCAACAAATAGTTGAAAAATAACATATTGACTGATTAAGGTCTTGCTTTTAGTAGCAATAGTTCTAGGAACTAGATGCATTGGTGTATTGGGAGGATACACAGTCACTTTAGGCATTTTCCTTAGGGGAGGGTTCGTTACAACAAGATTCTCTGCTTTTTGCTTATCTAAATCCTTCTTCCAGAACACTTGTTCCGGTGTTAACAATGTCTGAGGCTTAAACATGTTCAAGGAAATCCAATTTTCTTTTTTGTAATCATGGGGTGTGATCTTTATTTTCTTCTCTTTACATTTAGGATCATCTAATTTCTTGTTCATCTTTTCCCTAGTGACTTCATCTGATTTCTTATCTTCCTCAGTGCACTCAACGCAACTAGGTTTCTGTCTAGGTTTAAGGATTTCATTGCCATCATAAAGAACCTTATGAGCATTTCTAGCCTTTTTAATGACCTCTAGATTTGGTTCCTCAATAAGGGGAATGCTATGCTTATCGCTTAAGACTCTATGCTTAGTGATCATGTGAGCAGTCTGAATGGTGTTCCCTTGTATGTACAACTTGTTTTCAAGTTTGTTTTTCAAAGTTTTCAGATTAGAAAAATCTTTCAAGAGCTTTGATTCCTTTGCATTAAATTCTTGCTTAAGCATTTTCACATTTTCTTGAAGTTCTTGTTTTTGCTTAGCAGTTTTAGAAAGCTTTTCTTGCAAGGAATTTAACTCTTTTTTTAATACTTCTTCTCTAAAATTACTTTTTCTAATGATTGTACGCACTTGGTCATCCATTTCCTGCTCACGAGTGGTCAACTCAAATTTTGCACGTTGTTCATAAATAGCAACACGTTCTTTATAGGCATTTAGTTCAGAAACTAAAGAATCATCATGAGCACATGCAGTGAATTCACCAGGAGCACATGCAGTGAATTCATCAGGAGCACATGCAGTGAATTCATCAAAAACATAGTCATTGTTGACTGCAGAGGATGCATTACTTGGTACAACTTCACTTTCACTTTGTTTCACATATTGATCATATTGGACAACATTGATATTACCCATATTTTCAATATTTGATTCAATAGTTTCAGATGATTGTACTTTGTCATGCATCTTTTGCACATCAGCATCATCGTATAGTTTTAATACCTCTGAGATGAGTTTGTCATTGGATGGGCCAGCTTGTGGTGAAGAAGAGACCTTGGGAGAAACCATTGGAGAAATGCTAGCCATAAAAATTGTGTGTGCAGTGGGTCCATCATCCACATCAGAGTCGTATGCATCACAATCAGCGACTTGAAAGGCATTCTGATGATTGTGACCTATCTCCTGAATTGGCTACTCATCCACATCTGCATCATAGGTCTTGGCATTGCCCTCAGCGAGAAACAACAACTCCTCTTCATCCAAAGCAGCACCATTATCCTGAGCTTGTACAAGCAGCATCTTATCTCTGAAGTAATCAGCATTCTGTGGACGTTTTGGAGATGTGCAGTTCCTTGCAATGTGTCCCTCACCACCACAGTTATAACATTTGATCGGCTTAGCTTGACCTTGATTACCATTCCTTCCTCGATTCTGATTACCAACATAACCTCTACCAGCTCCACCTCTTCCCTGATCATACTGTCTTTCCTGAACTGGTTGCACCACCATCCTCCCATCTCTAACGGTAGCTTGATTGTGTGGGTTAGATGCTGTTCTGAGGTTGTTGTTGGTTTATGGGAGAGAATTCATGTTTTGACTAATCAGAAGAGCTAGTTGATTAATGATGTTTCCCACGTGTGCATCAGCATCAGCTTGTTTGAACATAGGATCAGGAATGAGTTTGTGATTACCATTACCCATGGGTATGACTTGTGAGGCTTTGTTTGTGATTCCGACGTTTGAGTAGAAGGAAGTTGAGTCATTAGATGAGCTTGTCTCTCCCAGGTTGGTTTTGAACTGATTAAGAATCCTTTTTTCAAACATAGCATGTCTCTCATTCTGAAGGAGGAAGGCATAGAGTTGCTCATAGTTTGTATTCTTCAATCCTTTAGTGAGCTTCACAGAGGTGACAAACTTGTGCCATTCGGGATTCATGTTGTTCACAAATTTTGAGTTCAGCTGAATGTTAGGCATAGTCATTCTGATGTTCCTCATATCATTCACCAGCTTATGAAATCTCACATAGTACTCATAGACACTCACATCTAGTTTCATCTTGAAGTGTTCATTATCCCATACTGCCTTTGCTTCGGTGTTGTGATTGATCAGCTTGTAGATGTCTTTTGGAAGACCTTGAAGAACGATGTTAGAGGCCCTGATATCAGCATCGAATCTCTTTTTCTCCTTATCATCGAGCTCATCATATGTCTTTGGTCTGTCAATTCCATAGATCATTGTTCCATCTTCAGCTGTATCAATTAAGTCTCTAGTCGTCTCAACCCGATATGGTCCTTCATCAATGGATTTGAGAATGTTGACTCCTTTTTCCTTACCAAGACAGTACAATCTGATTCGTTGAGCACAAGAGTCGTAGTCAGTTCTGTCAAGCATGGGTGGACGAGTATCTGAACCAGCTGCTTGAACATCCTCGGCAACAGTGGAAATGATTGTAGGAACGTTGGATGACATGTTTACAGATTTAAACGGGATTTTAAAACTCTATGATTAACCCGGGAAATAGATTCTTTCACGGGATTTTACTAAATCAAGAGAAAACCGTAAGAAAATAACCCAAGTCGCTAGAAAATTATGCACCAAGTCGCTATCTACTAATTCGCTATTCCACCAAGTTGCTAAAGTCCCAAGTCGCTAAACAAAAGACAAGTCGCTAAATAGCAACTCGCTAAGCCTCTAGTCGCTAGCAAAATTTTGGCAGCAATTCGCTAAGATACAAGTCGCTAAAGAATCAAGTCGCTAAATAGCAACTCGCTACTTACCAAGTCGTTAACACCAAGTCGCTACCCGTAGTGGAGAATCCACTACTTGTACTGTTAGTCGCTAAGTCTAAGTCGCTAACTCCACAAACTGCAACTCGCTACAAAAATGTAAAGCAAGTCGCTAGCAAGAAAAGTAATACGTAGGTCAAGTCGCTAGCAAGAAAACTTCACAAACATCACTTTTCAATCCAAAAACAACCCAACCAAGATGATTCAAGCTTACCAAATGAAAACCTAAACACTTGTGATGATTCTAAACAAGAAAGTACTAACAAAATCCAAGCTTTAACACAAGAAATCAACCAAATGATGCACAAACCACTAAACTTTTTCAAACTAATAAACCACCTAAAAACCACTAGAAATCCAAAGATGTGCAAGATATGATCTAACCATGGCTCTTGATACCAATTGGTAGATATTGGATTTCACATACACATCAAACCATAACACAAAGTGGGCGTATAAGTGGAATTCTAGAGAGAGAAAGTTAGAGGTTTAGGGAACTTAGTGAGAGAAAGTGAAAGATATTATTATGATCTCCAACTCTCTACCTTGGGAGGTAGAGAGTATTTATAGTCTTACATAAAACGCCACACAACGGGCTGTGGATCAGGCATAAAGTGGGTAAAGACCCGTCCGTCCTCCATGGTGTTACTTAACTAAATACTACTTAGCTTGAAATAACTACGACTACGAGCTTTCTAACGATTACATATACTTGAGGTGACCGACTCTTTAATACCTGGAATTTCTAATTCCTAACAAGTCCTTATGCGTAAAGAGCTTAGGCGTAGAAATCCTTATGCGTAGAAATCCAAGTTACGCGTAAACATAAGGTTAAATGTAAGTCTTATGCGTAAACGTTAAGCGTAGAAGTAGAGTACCTTACGCGTAAGAGTTAACTTATGCGTAGAGTGCTTACTCGTAAGCTTTCTGCTTATGCGTAAGAGTTGGTTTAAAACCAAAAATCCTTTACACTGTCACAGCGTAAAAGATATCTGAAAGTCGAAGTGTTCCACACACTTATCCAAGTGAGGGAAGCACTGAGTCACCTTTGTTGCACGAAGATTCGTTACCAAAAAGTTATGCGTAGAAAACTAGGGTTTTGACTTTCTTACGCGTAAGATTAGGGTTTTGACTTACGCGTAAAAAATTTCCAATGATTCAACTGATTTCTTTTGCACAGAAAGCTTCCAAAACACTCAAATAGCAAGAAACTATTGACCTTAAACACCCAAAATGCTTTTTATGCTTACGCGTAGAAATGAACAACGAAATCAAAACGAGTTTAAAAATGATTTAAAACACGTAAAGCTTCGAACTTTTTGCCAAAACTAGAATCTTTAACACTATATAAACCTTAGACCATAAGAATCTTGAAGATTTAAGTGCAAAAATAAAAGTTTTATGCGTAAATCTTGAGAAAAACTACTACGCGTAACACGCCAAAAAAAACTTCAACCAAAACACTCCTAAACCATTGTTTGGCGATTGATACCAATTGTAGGACCTTACTTTTATCAACCTTATCACGAAATACCCACGTTAACCACAGTTAAGCGTAGAACTCGTGAAACCCAAACACAAACCTATGCGTAGAAATAAGGAAGGAAAGATTAGAGAAAGATGGCGACTTGATATAAGATATGTTATGCGTATATGTGAAAGATGAAAACAAGAGAGATGTTTTATATCAAAGGAAAAACACACACACACACTTTCAAGCACGCCCCTCAAATGAGACTTTGAGGGGTATATATAGTACAAGTAACATAAAACCTAAAAGGCTTTCTATGGGCTTGGACATGGGTTGGATTGGATATTAAGGAAAGCTTAACTAAACTAATACTCATTTAGCTTAGTCCAATCCACGAGCCCTTTGACTATTCTAGCTCGATATCTAACACACGTTACAAAGTTCCTAAACGTGAATGACCATCACTTCTAATAAAACTATTAAGGCTAACAGAAATCTTGATGGTGTCTCTCGATTTTTCTTGCATTCGCCCTTGTCAACTCTCTCTTCTTCTAGGAGTTTCTTATCTGAAATAACTCCAAGGTTTTCTTTCTCAAACTGTTCTCTTACTGTCTTTAACTCTTTCATCTCTTTGCTTGTGCAAGCTCTCAACTTCTTGAGGTTCTCTGATTCTCTCTGCATTTGTTTCTCAAATGCCATTTCTCTATTTCTTATTTTCTTCTCAAACTCTTGTTTTTCAATCTCTAACTCTTAAAGCATTTTGAACTTCCAAAATTCTAATTTACTCTTCAAATCAATTTCTATCTCTGACTGCATATCTTCTAATCTTCCTTTTGGAATTTCATCCTTCTCAATGACAATTCCTTTCCTTCTCGGTTCTTCTCTTAAGGATGTTATCTCCTTTTCATCATTACTAGTAACCATCAACAGTGCTGGTTCATCATCTTCAAACACAAGGTTTGCTTTTTCTTCTCTACGGTTTGGTTTTGGACAATTTGTAGCATAGTGTCCAAACTCATGACAATTATAACACTCTATTTCTCTAAAATCTCTCTTATGGTGGTTTTGATCTCCATGGTTTCTCTTGTTTTTATCATAATTATCTTCATTCTTACTATTTCTTATGAATCTTCCTTGGCCTCTTCCTCGTGTCTGATTACCACCTCCTCGTCTATCATTTCCATAGTTGCGTTCATAATTTCTGTTATTCCCTTGACGTGTGAATAACAATTTCTCACTATTATCTTCCTCACTTCCTTTTCTAAACTTAAACCTTTCTTCATAAGTCTTAAGTTTCCCAATAATCTCCTCTAATTTTGCTTTCTTAAAATCAACAACCATTTCAATGGTTGCTACTACTGGTACAAACTTATCTGGCACTGCATTCAGTAATTTATGTACTTTTGTTTGTTCATCAAACGTCAATCCACATGTAGCAGCCTTTGTAATAATACTCATCAACCTCCCAGCAAATGAATCTATTGATTCATCTTCTTTCATCACAAGTCTCTCAAATTCTGATTTAAGTTGTTAGTGTGCCTGTTGTACATCTTCTGTCCCAATAAATCTGGACTTTAGAGAGTCCCAAATTTCTTTTGCTGTTTCACATCCCGCAACTTGCATTTTCAAATCTTCTGGTAACCCTTGAAATAGGTATGCTAACGCCGAACTATTCATTTTTACATCAATCTTTTTTGATGTACCTGTTCCTTCTACTAAATCCCATACTCCATTTGCCAATAGTATCTTCTTCATTCTTAATGCCCATAATGTATAATTTGTATTGCTTAAAACTGGGCATTGATATGATGGTAACGATGTAGTGAAAACAACTCTGTTTTCATTTTTATCTCCTGTCATATCTTTCGATTTGATTTTCTTCTAAAACTAATATAATTCTAATAATAGTCGAACTTAAATCCTTCTTTCTAACCACAATAATTCTCAAACAATTCTAACGGTTTCTAACGCGAATTGTAATGAAAAAAAAATCTATTCTACCTAATCCACAATACTAATATGCAAATTCTCTAACTTTTCTAAAAAAATGACTAAGTATTTGAAGGAGTAAAAAAATGTTACTTGACTTTTTCTGTGGACTCCCTTCTCCAAACAATAACACCGGCTATTTGTTCCCAAAGGAAAGCGCCTATCTTCTTCCCCAAATAAATCCGCTTCTTTCTTCTACACTAATTAGGGTAAATCACTTTTCTCTTCTTCCTGTTGCAATCGATGGTGGTTAAGATTCTTGTTACTTTTCCGATGACGGCGGTGGCGGTGGTTATTTCTATCTTCTCCGGCAAACAATACGGCGGCTGTCGCACAACCGGTATATATATATATATATATATATATATATATTTTTGTGTTCTCTGATTCGATCTTTTCTTTAATCGAATTGTGTTTGTTTCTTTATTGATTATGTTGAATCAATAACTCTTCTCTTGTTTTGATTGATTCCCTGAATCAATCGGTCTTCTATTTTTCTTTTTCTGGAACGATTCCCTGAATCGTTAGTCTTCTACTCTGTCTCTGGTTCCCTGAACCTTTTGGTTCTGATGCCAATTGTTAGTCTAATCTTCTATCTATGAACAATCGAATATAAAAGGTATACTAAGTTTATTTGATATATATAACAATCATTACAAATACAGACTTGGTTTTCGGGTACTTATACTTTTCTAACCGACACCTTACTAACCGACATAACGTTTCTAAGATAACTGCCATAACCGAATTTAACTGTTTTTCGGTTATAAACTTTACTTTTGACACACTAGACCCTTTAACTTATGTACATACGTAAATATTACACTAGTCTTTACTTACATGGATTAATAAGTTAGTATCCAATAGATAATGCTTCCGGTGTTGGTGGTTTTCTTCATTCTTATGTCTAAAGTTTTCTTTATAATTTAGGAATTATAAGTAGATAAGGTTATAATACTATAATGTTATGGTATGGTTGTGATAGAGCGAATGTGTTTCTCCAGTTATCACTGAGTTAGGAACTTACGAGAATTGATGACTACTTGAAACAAAAAGTTGACATATTTGTTTTTTGTTGCAGTACACTGTCAACTGAAAAAAAGACTACTCGATGGATATAAAGGTAACCCAAACTTCAAATTTGCGATGTTACCAGCTTGACGTACACAACTATCAGGTTTGATATCAGTTATGTTACCAACGTCACACACTATTCCATTTTCCATAGTCATTGCTGCAAGAAATGGAACATGTTGGCTGGGTAATGGGTCATCTTTGCTACAGGGAGGTCTAGGTAAACCCGAAACAGTTTTTGTCCACAAAGAAAATATTTTTTTGATTAACTAATTATGCCATATGAATTTATATTTGTTTCCATACTAGTCATATATTTTGAAGACAAAATACGATTCGATATGTATCATGTATGGATTAGTAATTAATTGAGGCAAATCATATATTTGATTCCATACTAATCATATATTTTGAAGACAAAACGAGAGTCTGATTATGTGTCCACAAGAAATAGAGTGAGAAGGGACCCACGTATCCCATTTGAAACTGGATAATTTGTGTATCTACGTCCATCAGTAGGAAACGAATTCCTTTCTTGTGTCACTTCATCCTTAGATGATTCACGGCTTGAACATATATAGAACCGCATTACAAGAAAGAGATAGGTAGGTACTTTCCTCCTCAATAATAATAATGCATTAATTTACTTTTAAATTTGATTGAAGGGGAACTCTGTAAGAGCTGATTGAACTTGGTCATAACCAACAACAGGAAGTCATACAAAGGCAAGAATAACGTGAACAGGCTCATGATCAACTGGTACAGAGTTCAAAAACAATATTGGTTGCACAGGTTAGACTTTATTTTATATTTAGTTTCATTTCTTCACTATATATTCAATTAACTTTGTTTTTTTAGTTATAAATAATTCGTTAATATTTGATAAGAAACTTTTGAGTCAAAGTAATCAAGCATGGTTCTTGGCCTTAAAAAGCTTTTCAGTCTGCACAACGCATTTTTGCTGGAATTGCGAGTCATTAAAGCTTTCTTGTATATCGTATATTAATCTACATGTTTGCAAGTACAAAGCAAACCTGCAGTCTGAGATCCAGGCTTTATCTAGGTATTTCAGTGCCTATTATTTTCAATCATATTAAGTTGCAACTGTTCTTATAATCTTATTGTAAGGTATTCGTTTTCACATTTCTTTTCATAAAGGATTATGCGCTACATTTTTTCTTGAAATACTCGTGCTTTGATATGGATTCTGATCATAACTATTACAATTTCGATCATGAGTTGGTTCTGCACGACCTTCAGTTTCATTTTACCCGATAAGAAGATTCTTCAAGTGTGTATGATTATTTTTCGCTCTCTGTAACCAGGAATGCTGCAGTTTTATGGGAAATATCATATTTTTTAAAAGTAGTTATTCTAAATTTACATATTTTGTGCTTCAACTGGCATGTTTTAATGCGGATGAAAGACCAAGAGAAAGCGGTGCTTGTGATCCCATAGCACCTTTGGAATTACCACACTCTTTACAACCAGTTCTCCCTGTCTCCCAACCAGATGCATTAGAAGAGGTACTAAAGATAAAAAAATCATGCACGTCATGCTAAATCTATATTAATTTTTGGCATTTGATAAAGAGCCTTTCACGCGCAGAGTAACAACGCCTTAGTTAGGAACATAAAAATAAATTTACGGACATAAAATGCAAAAGGGGTTGCAGGTTGAACCTATAATGCGTTTGTTTCAGGAGAGTGTAATCAAAACTTAAATTTTTATATGTTCGTTGAATGCAAGTAGTTGCTTGTCCATGTGCTTTGGGTTTACCACTAGCGCTCAACCATCAACTACTAAAATGATTACTCAACCATCAGGAGCATCAAATAGCCAAAAAATTACAATTTTTCCATCAACTTCTCATGTGCTTGCACCACCTAAATTGTCGCCACTTCAAGGTTCCAGCGTTGCCAAGTGTCTGTTCAATCCTACTTTTCAAACACCCTCACCATCAACAACCTACAAGTCTCTCTCACCAGCCGAAAATCAGACCCTACCTTCAATGAACAAGAAAACTGTCTCACCTAACAACAGTTCACGTCAACCAATCCGACTGTTATTACATCTGAGACTATTCAAATCAGTCCAATGAAGCAAGTTTGTTACTATTCAATTGAGAGACATCATTTCAGTTCATCGCCAATGAAGTCAACAACCTATAAAAGGTTTAGTACTGCTAAATGGAGGCTGGATTTTGAGGGTTCTGAGATGACGGCTTCTGATATCGCGACTTCTGATATCCCACTGTAACACTCCCAAAATTTGGTACAGCGGAAGACTTAATTAAGCTTTCGGGCGCTACTAGATTGGTACACAACACAAGAATAAGAAAACTAGATAATGATAAATCATTCACAACCAATCCCATAGTTAATTATCCGGTTACCTTTATTTCAAAATATCCAAAAGTAAGGCCCAAAAGAGATCATAAAATTGGTCCACAATTATTATCAGAGTCTAAATTGATCCTCCAACCATGCCTCTTATGCCAAGCCTCCAAGAAACAAGCAGTCCAAACATCATCTTAATTACCTAAGAAAACATGCTAAAAGGTCAGCTAACGCTGGTGAGTTCATAGATTTAATTATAAATTCAATAGTGGACCTGATAGATTTTATTTGCTATGAGAGACTAAGACATATATACAATAAACATTCCAATCACTTTCCATCAATAATTGAGATCTAAGCAGGGCCCCAAGCGACTCTAGCCAGGTACCACAGTTGTAGCAAAAGACTGAATAATACCTTGGAATAGTGTTAATACAAATAAATCATAAACATGTTTATTCATATTTAGCGATCTCTTTGTGTTTTGTTGATAACAAATACGAAGTTATCATATGTAAAATTATAAGGATACATGTTATTTTTGTAAAGCATTTATAGATATAATCAATTAACATTGATTGTTGTAATAATTCATTTATTGTAATAGTTAATTAGGATGGGTAAAAAACCATAACCTATGACGCATACCCATGGAGCATATCCATAACCCATGGAGCTAACCCATGAACCATTGACTAGATTCATTGCATCTTCTAGATACGTTGTATCTATTTGGATACCCAAGGTCCAAAGTCTATGACCCATGACCCATGATCCATGACCCATAACCTATTTAGGGGGAGCATCCTACGGATCCCCCAGTTTACACTGGACGGATCCCTCATGTAAGGGATCCGTGGGATCCGGGCAACAGTAGTGAAATTTTGCCTATAAATAGTGAGTCATTTCTTCATTGTAACTCACCCCTCTTCTTACAAACTCTCTCATATATTCTTTCATTCTTCTAATATCAGATCTCTTGAGCTATATAGTAGTTCTTCTTTCTTTTGTTGTGATTCTCATATAGGTCCTTCTTTAAGGCGAGATCACGAGATACTACAAGTCATCCAAGTAAGGGGTCCTTGATTGATTTTTTCCTCCACAAGATTTCTGTAGCAAAGATCTTGTATTTCATATTTCACATAGTTGTTGTATTATAGTTGTGTTGGTTTGGTCCTCCGTGTTAAAGACTCGGTATTTAGCTTTGTAGCTAAAAAAGTGTAAGCGATGTTGTGAAGGCTTCTCCGCCAAGTTGAAGGAGTTTGTTGACATAGTGCTTGAACTCTCGAGTAGGTGACTCGGGGAGTGAAGTAGGGCAAGGAAGGTGTCCTTATAGCCGAACTACTATACATAGGTTGTGTAATTTCGATCCTTTACTTTACTTGCATTCTTTACTTGCATTACTTATAGATCTATATTTTCTATCTATCCATACGATTTCACATAACATCGAATCTAAAGTTTTTGAAACTAAATTAAAATCGGCAAAACTATTCAACCCCCCTTCTAGTTTTCTACAATTGGCATCAAGAGCTAAGTTTACAAAAGTTTTAAAGTGAATAGTATTTTAAAAACTGCACAATCACAATGGGTTCTAAAAATTATAAAGAAGGTCAATCTATGCAACGACCTCCACTACTTGAAACTAATGGTTTTATTTATTGGAAAAATAGATTCGAAATGTATGTGAAGTCAAAAGATATTGATCTTTGGTACATCATTGTTGAAGGCGACTTTGAAGCCACTACAAAAGATGATAAAACCGGAAATTTAGTAAACACACCTCATGATCAATTCACCGATGATCAAAAGAAAAAGCTTTCCAAAAATAGTGAAGCTAAAATGGTTTTAGACAATGCTTTACCCAAATAGGAATTCGAAAGAATTTCTATGCTTAAAACCTCTAAAGAAATTTGGAATTCTTTAGTTGTAACTCATAAAGGAAATCAACAAGTTAAAAACAATAAAATAGATTTGTTTGTTCAACAATATGAACAATTTTTAATATCGGATGAGGATATTATAGATAATTCTTTTGCTAACTTTAATACTATAATTACATCATTACAAGCACTTGATGAGTCTTTCTCTAGTCGTAATCATATTAGGAGATATCTAAGGGAACTTCCATCCAAGTGGAGATCAAAGGTGACGGCCATCAAAGAATCAAAAGACTTGTCAATTCTGACCCTCGATGAACTCATAGGCAATCTAAAGGTCTATGAGCTTGTCCTCACTAAAGATTCCGAAGCCTCAAAATAGAAGAAAGAGAAGCACAAATATCTTGCCTTAAAAGCCAAGAAGGTCTCAAGCGATGAAGAAAACTCTTCTTCGGATAGTGATGATGAAGAATATGCTATGGCGGTAAGGGATTTCAAGAAGTTCTTTAGAAGAAAGGGAAGATATGTCAAGCAACCATATGACGACTAGAAGGGGTTCCGGAAATGCAAAGACGACAAGAAAACAAGGGATGCATGCGCATGTTTTAAATATGGGGACCCTAATCACTTCATTAGTGAGTGTCCCAAACGTGACGAACAAAAGGCGTTCGTGAGTGGTTCGTGGGGAATGAGTGAGGAGGAGGATGAAGAAATTTGTCTCATGGCAAATGACTCAAACGAGGTATGTCCTGAATCTCTCTATTATAGTAGCTCATCATCAGATGATGATTCATTGCATCGTGAATATGATAAACTTTGCAAAATTAGTCTAAAACTTTACAAAAATAAGATTTTGAAAAACAAAAATGAACGTTTAGAAAAGGAAGTCATTGAGTTAAAAAGCAAATTAAAACGTTTAGAAAAAGGGAAGATAGCAAGTGGGGAATGTGAGCTATGTGTTCAATTCAAACACTAGTTGATAATCTTGATTCCAAGATTCCTAGAATGAATACTAATACTCTAAATACAATATTAGATAGTGTTAACACAGGAAACAATCAAAAGGGTTTAGGTTTTCAAGAACATAATGCATCAACTAGCAAGAATAAAGAAACACACTTCATCAAAGAGCCTGAAAACAAGCTACTGTAGTCACTGATCCCACAGATCCCTTGAAAAGGGAACCGTCTAGTGTAAAACCAGGGATCCGTGGGTCTGTAGATGTAAAAAGTAGAAATAATGTAGCTACTTCATCTAGAACCGACTTTGTTATCGTTAACAAGAAGAAACCAACCCACGTTACTGTTAGACAACCACATAATCAAAGTTTTATGAGAAACAAAGGTCCATCGTTTTCAAAACCAAACACATTTCTAAGGAGACCTAATAATGTTTATCCAAGAAGCAACCACCATCAAATGGGATGGAATCCTAATGTACAAAACAATTTTCCTTTTCAAAACTTTACACCATGGAATGCATTCTCACCTTTTCCATATATGCCTAACATGAATGAAATGTATAACACTAATGGACCCATGAACAAATGGGGACCAAAATTTTCAGTTAATTATTTTTTTAGGTGTGCTTAAAGGTCGAGCTAGATCCGGATGAATGGATCAAAGATAGAATGTGCACAAGGCACATGACCGGTAATAAAGACTTGTTTTCCACATATGAATCCTTCAATAGAGGGGATGTGGTATTTGGTAATAGCAAGAGCAAAATCATCGGTAAAGGTACAATTTCTCACAAATCTTTAACCATTAACGATGTGTGTCAAATAGAAAACCTAAACTTCAACCTTCTAAGTATAGGAAAAATATGTGACAAAAAGTGTAACGTACTTTTTAGTGAAACCGGTAGTAAAATATTGAAAAACGGTATTACTATAGGAAGAGGCATTTGAAAACATGGAGTCTATGTCATTAAAATCTGTAATGAACCTAAAGACAAACTTTGTCTTACTTCTATGGATAATACTTCGACCTTATGGCATCGATGATTGGGTCACGCCAATATACGACTTCTTCAATCGCTATCATCTAAAGAACTAGTAAGAGATCTACCAAAATTAAAATATGAACATCATTTTTGTGATGCTTGTAACGTAGGAAAGCAAGTCCATGCTAGTCACAAAGCTAAAAATATGGTCTCTACTACTTTGTGTCTAGAACTACTCCACATGGATTTATTTGGTCCATCCGCTATTCAAAATTATGGAGGTAACTTCTATACTTTGGTCATAGTGGATGATTACTCTAGGTACACATGGACTAAATTTTTAAAGAATAAAACTGAAACGTTAGATTACTTTGAAATATTAAGTAAGAAAATCCAAAGATAATTAGGAAGTCCAATAGTGTCTATTAGAACGGATCATGGTAGGGAATTCGATAATGAAGTGCAATTTGGAGCTTTTGTGACGCTAATGGTATTACTCACAATTTCTCGGCTCCTCGCACTCCACAATCGAATGAGGTAGTCGAAAGGAAAAATAGAACCCGACAAGAAATGAGTCTCACCATGATTAATGAGCAATCTATTCCTCAGAAATTTTGGTGCAATGTCGTTGATACATCAACATATATACTTAACCGAGTCTTAATTAGACCATTCTTAGGAAAAAATCCATATGAGTTACTTCGAGGCAAAAAGCCCATGTTAGAACATTTTAGAGTTTTTGGTAGCAAATGTTTTCTGCTTAACACTAACGATTACCTAACTAAGTTTGATCCTAAATCAACCAAAGGTATCTTCTTAGGTTACTCTCCTAATAGTAAAGCTTATGTTATGTTAAATAAAGAAACAATGAAGGTTGAAGAGTCATTAAATGTAAGATTTGATGAAAGTCCACCTAAACCTACCCAACCTCTTGTCAATGACGAGATAATCGAAAGTGAAGCCATAGAAATAAAGAAAAATACAAACAAAGAAGATGAACCATTAAAAAATGAAATCATCAATATTAAAGAGTCTAAAGATCACCCCGTAGATAAGGTCATAGGAAAGTTAAATGAAAGAACCTTAAGATCTCAAGTCCAAAACCAAAGTAGTTTATTTTGTTTTGTCTCAACCATAAAACCTAAAAATACTAAAGAAGCCATAAAAGATGAAAGTTGGATAATGGCTATGCAAGAAGAGTTAAATCAATTTGTTTCTAACGATGTTTGGACTCTTATTCCTCCACCTAATAACCAAACCATAATAGGAACCAAATGGGTATATAAAAACAAGTTAGATGCAAATGGTGTAGTGTCTAGAAACAAAGCTAGACTCGTTGCCGAAGGTTATAATCAACAAGAAGGCATAGACTTTGATGAGACCTATGCTCTCTTGGCTAGATTATAGTCTATAAGAATACTTATTGCTTATGCTTGTGCTAATGATCTTAAGCTTTTTCAAATGGATGTTAAAAGTGCTTTTCTAAATGGCTTTATTAATGAAGAAGTCTTTGTAGCTCAACCTCCGGGCTTTATCGATTTCGAAAAACCTAAACATGTTTATAAATTAAAGAAAGCTCTTTATGGTCTTAAACAAGCCCCAAAATCTTGGTATGATAAACTCAAATCATTTTTAATAAAAAACAACTACACCATGGGGTTAGTTGATAATACACTTTTCACTAAGAAAAAGGAATCACATATAATCATTGTTCAAATATACGTGGACGATATTATATTCGGATCGACTTGTCAAGACATGTGTGATGATTTCTCAAAAATCATGCATGATGAGTTCGAAATGGTTATGATGGGAGAACTAAGTTTATTTTTTGGTCTACAAATCAAACAACTAGAAGATGGTATATTCTTTAATCAATCCAAATACATAAAAGAAATGTTAAAGAAATCTGGTTTAGAAGAGTCAAACCCATAAGAACACCAATGTCATCCGATACTAAACTAACAAAAGATGAAGACGGTGAATCCGTTGATAACATAAAATATCGTGGCATGATTGGTAGTCTTCTCTATCTTACGGCTAGTCGGCCGGATATCATGTTTAGTGTTTGTCTATGTGCTAGGTTTCAAGACGACCCTAAAACATCACATCTAGAAGCGGTCAAAAGAATATTTAGATACATTAAGGGTATGACTCAATTGGGATTATGGTATCCTAAAGGAACGGGGGTAGAAACTATTATATATGCGGATTTTGACCATGCAGGTGATTATGTTGACCGAAAAAGTACTAGTGGTGTATGTACTTTTATGGGATGTTGTTTAACATCTTAGTTCTAAAAGAAGAAAATGGCATTGGCCATATTAACAGCCGAAGCCGAATATGTCTCTGCCGGCAAAGAATGACAACAAGTACTATGTATGAAACAAGCGTTACTTGACTACGATATTCATCTAAGTGACATAGCCATTCTATGCGACAATAAAGGTGCTATTGACTTAAGCAAGTGTAACACCCCAAAAATCAATGGTTTGCAGCGGAAGTAAGTATTACCGGGGTATTACTTGATTGGTACCACAACACAATGTATAGAACAACAGTTTAACTTGAGAAATCGTATTTCGTAAAGATTTATGTATACATCTTTCAAAATATATATTATAGAATGTAGACCCATAAAAGAATTTAAAGTGGTCCCCAAATTTACGTCAGAGTCTTCTATGATCATGCGATGCCAATGCCCACGCGCCTCCAAAGTTTAGCTACCCCCTGCAATCCTGAAAATGCATGCTAAAAGTGTCAACAAAAAGGTTGGTGAGTTCACAGGTTTTTAGTACACATGTAGTTTCCAAAACATGAAAATCAATTGGTTGTCAAAGTTTCAAAGGATCCATTATGTATGCAGCGCGTTCATGGCATAAAGGTTCCACTACTTAAGCCGATTCAGCCGAACATTGCCCCTACGTGCAACATGCTCTAACCTAGCATGAGAACTGATTCTATGCACTCCGGTTAGTGGAGTGAGGGGATGGCTCTACCCCTAAATAGCGCTATCCATAGACATCAATGGCTCGTCCCGTACAGTGGGAAGGAGTTAATAAGTAGTGTAGTACCAGGGGACTTTTACAGTCGTACATATATATATAGGCGCCAAACATAAGCATACATACCAGTTTGCACAGTATAGCAGAGCATAGCTCAGTAAATTGAATCAGTTCAGTAAACCCATAATTTCATAAATGCACAACCAATTTAGTTTTAAGTAATCATAGCATGCTTTTCACCCCAAAAGAGTAAAACAGTAAAATGGGGCTGTGAAACTCACCTTAGTCCGAAGAAATACAAGAATCACAACTAACACAACTGGCATCGAGAAATGTAACACAATAGTATCACAAGGTAGTAACGCACAATGATATAAGAGTACTGACACAACGGTACATCATTGGCACAACCTGATAGTATATGGTTTATCTCAGAATGCGTCTCGTAAAGTAATTAAGTTTTTGAAAGATTATTGTTTTAGTTTTCGTGGAAGTTCCGTATCAACATTTGTAAAGAGTTTAGTATGATAGTTCGTGTGGTAGTATAAGGTCATAGACTCGAGACAAACGCACGCCAAAGTATAAAACGTGTAACGTAAGTACAATAGGAAATAAACACGTAAATATCAAGTAGCAATAGAAAGTATGTAAATGGTTAACTTTAAAGAATTTACCCATTATGTTGGAATCACTCCTAAACCATAATCAAGTGTTAGTAATTAATATGTAATAGTTAGCTTTATTATGGCCTTTATGTTTGTTATTAGCCTTAAGCTTATGTAGAAGGCCCATGAGCTTAGGCCCAAGCCCATTAAAGAAAGTATGGAAACTAGGAGTGTTGCCCTAGCTTTCCTCCTATAAATACTCTTGTAAACCTTCATTTGAAGGTTGGTTGTTCAAGTTATTCTCTCTTTCACACACCTACGCCTAAACCGTCTTTTATATCGTGTATGTGTGTGGTTTGCTTGTTCAATCGCCTTATCTCTTTCTTATAAGCTTGTGTTTGTAAAACTAGTGACCTAACAGTGGTATCAATCGCCTAATAGTTGAGTGAACGTATTGTTTGAAGTGAGTTTTGGTCTCACGCCTAACTTGCGTATACCTCACCTTTGGCTTGATCAAAAACATATTTTTTACACTTTTGAATCCAAGATTCTTGTACTTTCAACGTTTTAAGGTGTTAAAATACTTGTTTTTGGCAAAAAGTTTCAAACTTTATGCGTGGATAGTTGTTTTTTCATCTAGTTTTTGAACGTGGGTGTTGTTCTACGCGTAACTGTTTTAGAGGCTTTGGTTCATCAAGTTTCACACTTTTGTGTATTTTGGTGTTATTGAAGCTATTTTATCACACAAAAACTGGTTTAGAAACACTTTTGGACAGAATCAAAGTTACGAGCATTTCTACGCGTAGTAAAACCCTAAAACTACGCGTAAGTGCTTCCTTGGTTTGATCTTCATTTTCGTGGTTTATTCCGTGTTTTCTTACTTGGATAAGTCTAAAAATACGTCGACTTTGGATATCTTTTGCACTGTGATAGTGTAAAAGATCATTTGGGCAAAAACCCTAAAATTACGCATAAGCATAAGCTTACGCGTAGAAATCATACGCCTAAGATTTTTCTTACGCCTAAGCCTAGTCTTACGCATAAGAAAATCCTACGCCTAACTTTTTTCTACGCCTAACTTTAGTGCTTTTGCCTACTTACGCGTAAGCTAAATCCTACGCGTAACTCCTTATTGTTACGCGTAACTTTGGTGTTTTTACGCATAAGTGCTACTTGGTTCTTGTTTTTTCTACGCCTACGGACACTACATCAACAAAGGTTCATTCGACTACAAAGATCCATTTTTACCAACACAAGTTTTCAACATGTCTCAACCACCATACTCTAACTATTTCCCTTACACTTATCCTCAACGAAAACAACAACTAAGTCCACGACATCAACAATGGAATCAACAACAAGCTATTTATCAACAACAATTTAATCAACAACATACTCCACAACTTGGTGCAATTCCCCCACCACAAATGGTTCAACCACCGCCAAGTCTTCAAGTTCAACCCTACACAAATGATTTCAATCAACATCCATCAAGGAACACTATGAAGGAACCCACTTGGTTTGCAAAGATGTGTGAATCTTTAAGCAGCCAACAATCAATTCATGAGGCTGGATCACTTGATAGACCTCCAATGCTCACTCCAGGAAACTACGATCAATGGGTGATAAGGTTCTTTAGGTTTTGTGATCTGAAGAAGCCACATGGAAAGTTCTTAAAGAAGGTTATCTTGGAAGGTCCATTTGAGATGCCTACTGTCATTGTACCCGGAGATCCGAATGCCATTCCACCAAGAGATGAACAAACGAACATTGCTACTGTTACAGACTTGAATCCTCAAGAACTTCTCCACTATGAAGCAGATGAACTTGCAATGGAATATATCCTCTTAGGATTACCAAACCCAATTCTTCGTAGCGTTGATGCTCAAAAGACTGCACAAAAAATGTGAGATCATATTCGTCTTCTTATGGAAGGATCGGTACTCAATCAGGAGGATTTGGAATCCAAAATTTACTTGGCTTATGAACACTTCATGATTGAACCTGGAGAGACACTAGAGTCCTATCATCATCGTTTTTCAGACATCATCAATGATTTGGATAAACACAACATCATCATGCCAAGAATTGCAGTGAATACTAAGTTCCTGAGTAGTCTTGGTCCTGAATGGGAGAAGTATGTCATTTTTCTCCGTCAAGCGAAGAATATGCATCATTCTACATATGGATTGTTGTACGATTACTTGAAGCCTCATGAAAAGGAAGTTGATCGGGAAAGGATTCTCCGTGCTCAAATTGCTCAACCTACACATCCGGACAATCAACAACTTGCCTTATATGCTCAAAAAAGTTATCCTCCTCAACAAGCAACTCAACCTACTGCCTCAGTCACACCAAACGATCAATCACAGCAACCTCAACAAAATCAATTGGTTCCTTACAACAACAACAATGATCAAGCACTTCATAGTCAAACTAATGAGGAATCCGATCCGTTCGAAGCATTGCAACAGGGATTTGTTATGATTGCTAATGCTTTTATCCGTTATACAAACAAATCCAACAATCGTATTCATTCCTCATCCAATACACGAAATCAGGCTGTTGTGAACAATGGACGAGTTGAAGTTCAGAATCGTGGTTATGGTCGTCAAATGGGAGGTGGTCAAGGGTTTAATGCTATGGGTAGGAATACCAACAGAGCTCGAGTGGTGGAACAGGGAAATGCTCAGAATGGGTTGAATGGTCTTCGATGCTACAACTGCAATGAGAAGGGACACCTGGCTAATGCATGCCCAAAGCCAAGGACTAGGGGCAGTGCTTATTTCAAAGAGGCTCTTCTTTTGGCTCTTAAGGATGAAGCTGGTGGATCTCTCACAAACAAAGAATAGAGCTTTATGGCAGATGTAGACTCAGATGATGATATGGAGGACTTGCAGGCCAATGCAGCTGTCATGTTGATGGCTAATATGCAAGAGTTACACATGAGTGAAACAGGCCCAGTGTATGACACTGATGGCTTGTCTCAGGTGCCCGAACAAACCATCATCATATCTGAACTAATATCTCCGCCAATATCTGAATCCGGCACGGATCAGACTGTTCAAAATGTGTCATCTACATCTCATTCTGACGATTTTCAAGTTAACCCTGTAGTTACATTTGACGATCAAGATGACCTTATGGTTTCCTTTGATAATCAAATTGACTCCATGGTTGTACTTGAGGATCTAAATAATGATCATGTTGTGACTCACGTTGAACAAGCTGAACTATTGCCTCATCCAGATTTTGCTCGTTTAATTCAAGACCATCAAATCAAAATGGAGAAATGTTATGCATTAAATAAGGACTTAAAAAGCAAAAATGCACTGTTAACCAAGGATTTTGAATGCTTACAAATGCAACTCAACTTTTTCAAAACTCAAGAAAACCGTGAAAAAGGTTTTGAAGCCGCTTTTGCTAAATCTCATCAAAACGAAAAATATTTAGAGAGACAGATGCGTGATCTAGCCGCTTCGAAGAATGCTTTGTTGTCTGAAATAGAACAACTGAAACATGAACATAAAAAGCAAAATCAAAGAGTTGTTAAATTGTCAAAAACAGTTCTCAGCATACAAAAAGCATTCAACGAATCGGGTAGATGACCTTCTTGAAGAAATTATCGGCTTGCAAAACAAAATCAAAGAGTTTAAAACTGTTGTTTACAAACATGGTGAATCAGTAACAGCTATTGAAAATTTTACGTTAAAACCCAATCCGAAAGGATATGGACCAAATCTAGCTGATTACAAACCAAAGCTTTCACTAAAAACATTCAAACCAAATCCTGAAGTTTCCAGTACAGAATATAAAACTAATGATACTGTTATGAGTGTTGTTGAATATCATCGTCAAGAGGAATTAGATGCAGAAGACGAGAGTCGATCAAAATTAAAAACTGTTGTTTACAACAAACCTTTTAATTATTCAAAACCGGTCACTTTCGTCACACCAACGGATTCTTCTAACACACCAAGGGTTATCATCAAAACACCTGAGTCTTCTAATGTTACTCCCCAACCAGATTATGCACAAACTTATGGTCCTTTACCTTCCATCAGTGAAGTAAACTCAAAACCTGAAAATCGAAAAATTCTTAGATATTTTGACATTTTCATGGCTGACCTCAAAATTTTACAACATGAGATAGAATATCTTTCTAAAATCAAAATTGATCATTTTCAATCGCCTCTGGCGCGAGAACAAAGAGACATTTTTTAGAAAAATCTTTTACCTAACGTTAAAAATTTGAAAAGTTGTGCATTAGCTTGGGAAAAGGATTTTCATAAGGAACTTGGAGTGATGAAGGTCGTTTTCGAGAAAACCGAAACATCTATTTCTAATACTAAACGTAAAAAGAAACTGTTGAGAAAAGATGTTGATCGACTCTTGGAAAAGTCAAATCTCAAAATATGATTATATATCTGCTGATATCCATAATGTTGTGTTATTCTATTCTTTGCCACATACATCTGATTATATATCTTCTGATACTGTTGACTCTGTGGTAACTGTTGAGAATACTGATAATGTGCTTCAGATCGAGTCTTTAAAAGCTGAAAATAAACAATTACTTAACGAACTTTACAATGCAAAACGTCGTCTTCATTGGTGTGAAAAAGATATTCACAATCATCAACTTAGTTTTCAAAAGAAAATCGCTCAATTGAGTGCAAAATCTTCTGATCCTAAAATTGAGAAACTGGATGATCAAAACGTGTCTTTGAAAAGTCAAATCTCAAAATATGAACAAGAACTTGTAAAAGTTAAACAGGAATATGGTGTCATATTTGATTTACTCAATAAGACTCGACATGAAGCATCAAACGAACTTGATCACTATCTTGCTCACACTGGAGACGTCATGAATTTTGCTGGTAATATTCATTCTGAAAATCAAGATTTGATTCACACTATCTCTAAGCTAAGAGAAATGTTAGGAAAGTATGAACAACTTCCGCCAACCATCATTAAGAGTTTAGCACCAGTCACACTTAGTAATCGTGCACCTAGAATCCCTACTGCCAAATCACAAGTTGCTAACGTGCTCCCTTCTACTGAAACAGGAATAGTTGCGTCTTTTCCCAACATCCGCACTTCACAGCCTAGGAGCACTCAATCGAAGAATAGGAAGTTGCGACCTAAGAAAAGATCAATAAAGAATGCTAAAGTAGAAGAACACCATAGGACTATGAATAAGACTCACGTTGCTTCCACTATAGACGTTGCGTCTGACAAATGTAATAGAAATAGTGATGTAACGAATGCTAAACCTTTAAGCACTTTTGATATTCAGTCTGATGCACCTTGTGTTATTTGTCGTAAAAGTATGAATTTTGATTGTCATGACAAATGTGTTGCTAAAGCTATAATCTCTCGTTTACGGAATCCTAAGAATCGGAATACCTCTAGGCCCACTAATCATTCTAAGTCTGTGCTTGGTAGACCGCCTTCTTTAGATTCTAAGGCAAACATTGCTGTCACTGTAGCTCCAGTTTCACCTCCTAAGAATGTAGTACCACCTAGTGCATTCACTAAGACAAAAGCAAAGAGTAGTTATAGATGGCAGAAATGGATATATAACACACTAAGATTTAAATGGATGCCTAAAGTCATTAATGTGTGCATGTCTCATATACCTGCTTCAGAACCCTCTAACATCTCGGGTTCCACATCTACTTCTATTCCATCTGTGTCGTCTGTGTGTAATGCAGGTGATACAGATCATTCTCTGGATTGTTGGTAGCAGATGTTCCCGACACATGACAGGCAACCTTAAACTGTTATCAAACTTTATTGCAAAGTTCATTGGCACTGTCAGGTTCGGGAACGATCACTTCGCAGCTATCATGGGCTACGGAGATTATGTCAATGGGAACATCGAAATCAGCAGGGTTTACTATGTGGAAGGCCTCGGTCACAATCTGTTTTCAGTAGATCAGTTTTGTGATGGAGATTTGGAGGTTGCTTTCCGGGAGAAAACTTGTTTCATCTGTGATCTACAAGGAAATGACCTTATGTCTGGTTCGTGTAATTCTAGTCTCTACACTATCTCTATGCAAGACATGGTTGCTTTATCTCCCATCTGCTTACTTTCAAAGGCAACATCAACAAAATCCTGGCTATGGCACCGTCGGCTCTCACATATAAACTTTCAAACCATCACCAACCTTGCTCGACACAAACTAGTTGAAGGTCTCCCACGATTCCGATATTCAAAAGATCACCTTTGCTCAGCCTGTGAACAAGGGAAAAGCACTCGTGCTCATTTTCCTTCAAAGGTGGAACACAGCTCTCAGCATGTGCTTCATCTTCTTCACATGGATTTGTGTGGCCCGATGCGCGTGCAAACGATCAATGGCAAACGCTACATCTTAGTAATTGTTGATGACTACTCACGGAGTTGTTGAAAGACGAAACCGAACGTTAGTGGAAGCTGCAAGAACAATGTTAATCAATGCTAAACTTCCAGATTACTTGTGGGCAGAAGCCGTATCTACTGCATGCTACACTCAAAACCGTTGTATGATCACAAAACGCCACAACAAAACACCTTTCGAGCTTGTCCACAACCATAAACCGAATCTCAAACACTTTCATGTATTTGGATCCCTTTGCTATCCGAATAATGATCGTGATGATTTTGGAAAGCTCAAAGCCAAAGCCGACATTGGAGTCTTTATTGGATATTGTGAGAATTCTAAAGGTTACCGGATCTGGAATCGTTGATAACGCTACACGCGTCGTTCGGGGTAAAGGAAACTTCCTTTTCTTCGAGCAAGTTTTATAACACCCTAGGCAGTGAACCTAATCGTTGTAGTGTAGTAATTAGGGTAAGCCACGGGTATTGATATCGTTCTCTAGGGGAATAGGAATGCTAATAAGAAGTTACTACGCTAAGGTTAAGGTTGAGGAAGATTATTTTTTGTATTTTTATGTTTTATGAAATGGAAAGGTACGAATCTCGGGTATTGGATTTGGGGGGTTGGTATTTCTACCGATTACTCTACTATTATCTAATTATCTAAACTAAGGTTGTGGGAGTCTATGTCTAATTAATGTGTGCTCGTATGATAGTTTAAAGATGTGTTTACTTAGGTTGTACTACTCCTTAATTATCTCCTATTGATGGTTGAGTTGTCACGTCTTTATTCTTAGTTGCGTTGTGTGTCTAAAGTTGTAGGGTATGCGTTTCTCCCTAACTCTTTGAACTTACCAAAGGGTCTCTTCTACAAAACCCACTAGGGATGATAAACTCTTACTCTAAGGCACTCTTTGGATAATTTAGCCTACAACTACTCAGGTAATCATATTCTAAGGTTCACAAAGATGAATCAAGCATTAAGTACACAACGAATGACCTATCGCATTACTAGATCATTAATCAACTAAGATAAGAAACAACCAATCAATATTCAATAATTAAGTTTCATACTTCCTAAGCAAACACAAAAATAAATTAGCCGGACATGGAGAACATGCAAGCATACACACAAATAATCAAAGACATAATTGAATTGATGAAGTAAATACTTATCTTGATGTAAGATAGGGTTTAAAACCCTAAAATACTGTACAAGACACCTTAGGTTCGGTTTTAGGTTTTCACTCCAAAAGACTCTCTCTAAAACTGAAAAATTCGGATTCTATATATAAGATTACATATGCGACGGCGTCACCTTATGTTTCGTGACGCCGTCGTGTCGCCGTCATTAGGGTTTCGTCTTGGCCACGTTAACCTTGCGACGGTGTCACCTTATGTCCGTGACGCCGTCCTCTTCAGCTTCTGACGTTGTCTGGGTTGCATCTAGGCCGTCTGAGTAGCAACGGCCTACTCATTTAAAGCCCGACGTCGTCACTTGAAAATAGGGTATTTGGCTACTGTATCGTCACAAAAAATCCTCCGACGGCGTCGCAACTAACACCTGACGCCGTCGCCTTCTGTTTTCAGCAGCTTTGAGTGTCTCGATTCTGACTTTGGACATTTTCTTCATATATTCGCGCCTTTTCGTCCAAATAAGTGCCATTCCAGCATTTTGCCTTCAAGAGACCTAAAAAGTGAAAAGGAACGATATTAAGCAATAACGGATACAAAAGTGATCAAATAAGGACTTAAACGACCCCTCAAAATGGTACCTTTTAAAACCTTATCAAATATCCCTACACTTGTTATTTGCTTGTCCTCAAGCAAATGTGCTTTTAGCCAATTAATTTATAAGTTAGGGGTCATGAAGCATTAATTCAAAACGGTCCACAACACATATAAGCCCCGCAAAAGTCATAACAAGCACGGAAACTACATACTAGCACCTCACATGGGTTTTTGGATACTCACATCTCTCTCGGGTGTATATATGAAATATAACAAATAGGAAATGGAAGATAAACACTCATTAACCGGTCCTAGTACATAGATTACCATAGGCTTGAGAATAGATCAAACCTCCATCGCTTTGGCGTAAGCACCTAGGAAAGACTATCAAAGAGGTCTTTTAAAGGGTTGTAACGTTAGGCTTACGGTAGGGAAACAAGGGTTTGGTGGGATAGGCTATTTAGTGGTGGCAAGTCAAAAATCTCTATGTTAAATGCATACGAAGAATGGCGTTGCTAAGCCAAGACTCGACACTCTAAAACTCTAGGCAACGGAAATAAACAAACATAAATTTAAAGGATAGATGTAGGATGGTAGCCCGTATATATATATATATATATATATATATATATATATATATATATATATATATATATATATATATATATATATATACATTTTTTTTTACACTCTATTTTTTTCTTTTTCTATTTTTTTTTCGATTTTATTTATTTATTTATTTATTTTACACTTTTACTCTACCATCCTCTACGGTAACATCAAAATGATAGGGATTTATAGGCACATCCCTACACTTGAGTTTTTATTACTCTAACACCAATTTGACCCGAATTGAAAAGATCAAAACACTTGGGGTACATTGTTATGCAAACAAAGGGAATTTGAATTTAACGTTCCCTTCCCGTCATTTCATAAACTTTAACTTTTCCCATGAATCCCAATCGTCCCAAAACTGTATACAAAGGATATGACTCGACTTAGCAACTCATGCAAGCAACCAGATAATTGAACTAAGGGTTTTGGGTGATAACAATAATGCACTAAAAGTGAGTGCATATAGGGTAGGCTAAGGCGATTTGGGTGTATATTTGGGGGTGGGGTGTAAACAATGCTCTTCATTGATATTCCGGAAAAACCGAAACATCAAGAGAACCGCGAAAAAGATAGGCTCTGAGGGGTTAACTAGGGGTATCGTGTACTAAAGATGAGTACAACGCAAAGGGTGTGGGGGAATTACTCAACCGATGTGGAAGAAGTAATTATATTACGGGTATCAAACAAGGGTTATCCTAATGCCTCTTATCATTTAGTTATTCCTAACTACACAAGTGTAGTCTCACTTGCGATCTCGGAATGCATCACAAAACAAGTTCTAGAATCTAATATACTACCGGTTCACACTCTAAGCATTAAAGATGAATGCTTTAATTCCTACTAATCTAAGAGCGATCCTCACATTTTGGGTGGAATTTGGGTGGTAAAGGTTTTTTTTGTGCTAATCATGCAACTTCCTATCCATGAGACGCTTTTGTTAAGACTAATTGCCCACTCCTATATGTCATGAAAAATTTTAAATTTGGTGCCAAAATTACCCTAACCGACATTTTCTCATGGTTTATTACAAAAGTGCAATTGGACAAAGCAAATAATCAAGGATAAGCATAGTTTCAAAGTTCCCGTTTTATTTTTCCTCCCTACACTTAAACTGAACATTGTCCCCAATGTTCCCCGAAAGTATCAAAGTTATGATAAAAGAAGGTAATTAAAAACGAAAGAAACTAGTACTCCCCTGATTAGCTCGGTAGGATCCGTGTAAAGTGGTGGTTAAATCCTTTTCAAGAAGAATTATTGCGTGAAAAGCTCCTTCCAATCTTATGTAACTTCTTCTTGACAAACTAAACCTGCACATTTGAAGAAAACAAACGAAACCTTCGCGTAAAATCGGCGGTAATAATATATATAAGACTCGATTTAAACTAGGATATAATGCTTGTGGAATGGATGTTTACAGAATTTCTAAGAAAATTAAGACCTGGAAAATTCCAAAAATTTATAAGTAGCTCAGAAAACGAGAAAAAAATAATCTGATGTTTTTACTCCTTCCTGACGCCGTCAGGTTGCAATCCTGACGCCGTCAGGTTATCCTGACAAAAACTGGTCTGCGATTTTCTGGAAAATTTACATCTTTAGAATCTGGAAAAATTTCTGCAAAAACATCCATTATGACTCGATACAAGCATTTGACTCGAATAAACAAACATAAATATCTTTTAGTTAATTGTTATTCTCATGTTTACGTTTCTTTTGAAAACGTGTGTAATCCTCCCTACACTTATCCCTTATGTAAAATACCTTTATATGCAATTAAGACGAGGTTAAAAACTAAATAAAGCATTTTTACAAATTTAAACATGAGGATAAACAATTAATAAAAGATATATGACACTAACAAGCAAACAATTAAGCATGGGTTGCCTCCCACGAAGCGCTTTTCTTTATTTAAGAGTCTTGTAGCTAGACTCATAGTCGTGCTCCTACGTTGCCTCACTACCGCCCTCTTGACGGTCTCTAATGGGGGATTCCATGTTGTAGAAGTGCCCTATAATGCACTTCTCTAAGAGTTCATCCTCTCCCCAATCGGTTCTATATTCCGGTCCTAGGCTCAAGCAATCCTTATAGAATCCGAAAATCTTAGCCACAACATAATCTACACCTTTCTCCCTATCCTCATCATTCCTATAATAGACCGACAATTTAAGTTCCTTTTCATCATTAGAGAGTGATGAAAACTTCTCAATCTTAAACGGCATTTGGTAAGCTATGTCATCGGTCTCATTCTTGAATCGCACTACTCCTAACGAGGGATTATAGGTCATCCCGGTGCTTTCTATGAAGGTTTTCCTAGAATAACATGGGACAAGCTAGGGTCTATGGCCGTGCTAATATCATCCACAATTATGAAGTCCGTAGGAAACATGAAACTACCTACATAAACGGGCAATCCCTTAATTCTTCCGAGAAAATTGCAACTAACATTAGGATCATTGGGGTCTTGCCTCGTTGGAATAGGCTTCTTCAATATCCAATTGTAGTAGGTGCTAGTCATTAGACTTGCGATCAATGTAGGCCTTTGCCACAAAAAGGTGTCCTATGCAACATGGTATGTTAAGATTCCAAGGGTTCCCAAACTTGATTCTAGGACTTTTCCTAACATACATGTGACGGAGGTCACGCACTAAGTGAGGGTGGCGAGATAGTTCGTTTTCCGTAGGAAATTTGTTGAAATAGTCAATGTCTACTTCATCTACTTCCTCAGGTGTTTCATCATCCACAAGTGTATGGTCCTCTTCGTCATCTGTTCTATCCGGTTTCACTAAGGCGATGGTATTGACGAATTGGACGTGCTTAGTTAGCTTGCTTGGATCCTTAATCTCTATACCTGAAGGCTCGGGAGTTGAGATAGCACTAACCTTCTTATCACTATTAGTTATGGCTTTCAAAAGGTTGTCTATTTTCCTATCCATCTCGGCTTGTTGATGGTTAAAGCGGTCCGAGAGCTTAGCCATTCGGGTTTCTTGAGATGCAACTAGGTTATGCAACATCCCTTCGACGTTTTGTTGGTTAGGACCGTTAGGTGGGGGCCATGAGAAATCATTGGAGGTGAATTCTTTGGTTTGTCCCCAGTAGAAGTCGGGCTTGCCTTTCCATGTCTCTCGGGTTTCATTGAAATTCCTAGGTCCGGGTATTGTAGGGAATCTTCCTCCCGCTCCATTAATACGTGAGGATGCGTAGTCAACGAAAGCATGTTCGGGGGATCGAGTGCTACTGCGCGTGTTATGAGGATCATAAAACGGCTCACACGAGGAAGAAACTTTGTTCACATGGTGTGAAGATTTAGGATTTTCGTAGGAGCTCATTAGGAATTTAACTTGATCTTCAAGTTCGATCATCCTACGGTCGGAAGGAGGCAAGGAGATTGCCTTAACGGTTTTGGGCAGCTCACGGGGGTCATCCCAACTTTCGTTGTCGTAGAGGGCAAGGTCCTCTATTATACCCCATGATTCTTCCGTGGTGAGATCACTAAGTTTTCCACCGGCCGCTTGGTTAATAGATCGCTTAGTGGGGAAGTTGACATGATCATAAAAGATTTGGACTTGGAGCCAAAGATCAATGCCGTGATGAGGGACTTTATGAAGTAAGTCCTTGAATCGAGTCCATGCTTCGTAGAGAGATTCACCTTGATGTTGTTGGAACATCAAGATGTCATTCCTAAGCTTAGTGGTTCTCCCTGGTGGGAAAAATTGAGCAAGGAAGCGAAAGGTAAGACCATCCCAACTTGAGATGGAGCCGGCGGGAAGTCGCTCAAGCCAATTACTAGCTTGGTCCCGTAGAGAGAATTGGAAGAGACGCAGGCGCGTGGTCTCCCGAGTAGTAGCATCGGTCGATGGAATCGACAATTTTGAGGAAATCCCTCAGATGCTGATTTGGATCTTCGGAACGAAGTCCATGGAATGCACATCCGTTTTGCACCAACCGGATGGTGTCGGATCGCAGGGCCGTAGTTTGGGCTTGGTCGGGAAGCTCAATGGTGTTCCTATAGCCTAGGTGGCTTGGTCTTGAGTATTCACCAAGAGTACGGGCTCTTGGCGGGTCATTTGGTGGTGGGTTGATGAGTGGTGGTTGGTTATCATCCTCCATGATGAAAAGTGATGGGTGTTACGAACAAAGATCACGAAGAAGGGGGATAGACTAAGAGAAAGCTAAAAATGAGAAAAATTTACTTGATAGGAATCAAGCAAAGAACCTAAACGAGGTGGACTACTAACTAGCTATTCTATTCCCCGGCAGCGGCGCCAAAAACTTGATAACGCTACACGCGTCGTTCGGGGTCAAGGAAACTTCCTTTTCTTCGAGCAAGTTTTATAACACCCTAGGCAGTGAACCTAATCGTTGTAGTGTAGTAATTAGGGTAAGCCACGGGTATTGATATCGTTCTCTAGGGGAATAGGAATGCTAATAAGAAGTTACTACGCTAAGGTTAAGGTTGAGAAATATTATTTTTTGTATTTTTATGTTTTATGAAATGGAAATGTACGAATCTCGGGTATTGGATTTGGGGGGTTGGTATTTCTACCGATTACTCTACTATTATCTAATTATCTAAACTAAGGTTGTGGGAGTCTATGTCTAATTAATGTGTGCTCGTATGATAGTTTAAAGATGTGTTTACTTAGGTTGTACTACTCCTTAATTATCTCCTATTGATGGTTGAGTTGTCACGTCTTTATTCTTAGTTGCGTTGTGTGTCTAAAGTTGTAGGGTATGCGTTTCTCCCTAACTCTTTGAACTTACCAAAGGGTCTCGTCTACAAAACCCACTAGGGATGATAAACTCTTACTCTAAGGCACTCTTTGGATAATTTAGCCTACAACTACTCAGGTAATCATATTCTAAGGTTCACAAAGATGAATCAAGCATTAAGTACACAACGAATGACCTATCGCAGTACTAGATCATTGATCAACTAAGATAAGAAACAACCAATCAATATTCAATAATTAAGTTTCATACTTCCCAAGCATACACACAAATAATCAAAGACATAATTGAATTGATGAAGTAAATACTTATCTTGATGTAAGATACGGTTTTTTTTTTTTTTTTTTTTTTTTTTTTTTGGGTAAAGGGGAGTAATCCTGCACCCTGGTAAATATATTAACCAAATAAACGTTTAAGTACAATGGATATGAGTGAATCCCATATCTCAGCCTGTTACATAGGCATAAAGCTTACATAACAAGTTACTTCCAATTCTCTAAACAAGAAAACAAACCACTACTCAAATGATAACATATGACACAACAATAAAACTACTTCCTAGGACCTTGAAACGTTGTGCCATACATGGCATTAAAAGAGTCCAAATTCCCTGGACGATCACGAACCTGTTTCGCATAGTCATCGTATTCATAGTCATCATACTCATCTTCAAATTCATGGCCCCCACCAAAAATATTAGCAGACTCATCAAATGGGTTAGCAACAACCTCATCTTCAGAATCAGACACCTCAATCTCTCCCACTTTAGAGAAAGGGTTAACTCTCTTAGTAGACGAGATAGACGGAATAGGTTGACCATCATCATCCACAAGAGTAGCTTTCCCATCAATAATTAGCTTTTCAAGCTTACCAATTTTCTCAGCTATGGGAGTAGAACCACCATCCATTGTTCCCATTGAATCATTCACAAGCTTTGCAGCAGAATAAGTCCCAGTCTCCGGAGGCTTAGACGCCTCACCAATACAAGAGTCCGCCCCCCGAGATCCATCAATACCAGCTTCCTTAGTAGTACCAGAAGACTTCCCATTCTTGACCTTGTTAGTAGAAGAGTCAGCCACAGTACTTGGGTTACCCAAATCATCTTCCACCTCAAGAGTCCCAAAAGAGTTAGACGTAGGAATCGGTGTATCATTAGCATTACCACTAGCTACTGCCGGTGTCTTCGTCTTTGCAACATAAACCTGCTTCCTAGGTGCAAATCTAGGACCCTTACCCATATTAATACCACCAGTCACCTTCGTACCTTTAGGTTTGGCTTTCCGATTCTGCACCACCTTAAAACCCTCATCAGGTTCATCCGCATTTGAGGTGGAGGGAACATCATTATTCTCCTTAATACGCTTAGGACAACAAGCAGTATCATGCCCAAACACTTTACATTCCGAACAGTGCGGCGGCTTCCATTCATATTCCACCTTTATACTTGCCGTAGTAAAACCACTATCATCCTTATTTGGGATCGCCATAGTCACCACATGTTTAAGCTCAGAATCAGAAGATAATTCCACAAGAGCACGTGCAAAACTAATACGACCCCATGAATCAACACACATGGAACTAGTAAAAGCATCTAACATAATCGGCTTACCCACCTGAGTAGCAATTAAGCTCAACCCATCTGCCGAATATGCAATTAATGGCACATTATGCAATTTAATCCAAACGGGAACTCTAGTTACCTCACTTTTAGACAATAGCACATCAGGAGTCCATCTAGTGAGAATGAGAGGAGAATTGCGAATAATCCAAGGGCCCCGTTGAAGAACATTGTCAACACCCTCTTTAGAATCGAATTTAAAGAGGAAAACACCATCATCATTCTTCATTAGTTTCATAAAACCAAATTTACCCCACGTGTTAGAGACATAATTCTTAACCAGATGAAAAGCCACATTCTTGCCAACAAAGAAACCCACAAGTGTATTTTCATACCGGTTGAAAACACCCTCCATAGCAGCTTTCGGAAGCACCGTATCATGATTATCAATGCGCGTCTCATTCACCAAGGGACGGAAGTTAACTTTCCTTGAGACACGTTCTGCGTTTAAAACATTAGCAAATGACCTTATGTCATTAGTTTCAACGTTAGGACCTGAAGTAGAAGCATTCACCATGTTATGACCAGAATTCAACACATCAGCATAAGGCGAAGAAACTTTAGTGCTCGAATCCAAACCACCCACAGACGTAGTACTATAACTTGTATTTTCCAGATTAGTATTACCCCAAATAGAATCCGAATGAACATCATGCGTGCTAGGGTTAAGACCAACCCAAGCAGCTTTACGCAACTCAGGATCAGCAGATTCACCCTCTATACCACGTTCACCTTGGAGACGTTGTAACCTAGCTTCCAGCTCCTGTATATCAACCCTTTTATACGAGTTCATGTCCGTGTTTACACCAACTTGATCGGCCAAGTTGGTGGCTGTTTTTTTCACCGAAGAACCAACTTTATCAAGAAACCCCTTTTCCATCTCTCTACACCCCACAAACAATTCCAACTAAATCGAATACCACAGCAGCTACCAATCGACTACCAAACAAACCCTAACTAAAAGTTAGGGTTTAAACACATCACGATCAATAACTAACCTGCTCCCATGGTTGCGCAATCCAAATCAGGTTATAAACAAAACGATTTACCCAAACCCTAGAAAAATATTGAATCGCCAAACGAAGACCCAAGAGGAAACGCTGCTCCAAACAAATCACGAATCAAATAACAATGATGTTAGTTAATACCGAAATCAGTTAGAAGCAAAGGATCACAAGGTAGGATCGATTTGGAGAGAAGTCGATTAGGGTTGTAAGGTTTAGGGGAGTCGCCAGAGAGAAAAGTCGATTAGGGTTTTTTTAGTCAGAACGATGTAAGATAAGGTTTAAAACCCTAAAATACTGTACAAGACACCTTAGGTTCGGTTTTAGGTTTTCACTCCAAAAGACTCTCTAAAACTGAAAAATTCGGATTCTATATATAAGATTACATATGCGATGGCGTCACCTTATGTTTCGTGACGCCGTCGTGTCGCCGTCATTAGGGTTTCGTCTTGGCCACGTTAACCTTGCGACGGCGTCACCTTATGTCCGTGAAGCCGTCCTCTTCAGCTTCTGACGTCGTCTGGGTTGCATCTAGGCCGTCTGAGTAGCAACGGCCTACTCTTTTAAAGCCCGACGTCGTCACTTGAAAATAGGGTATTTGGCTACTGTATCGTCACAAAAAATCCTCCGACGGCGTCGCAACTAACACCTGACGCCGTCGCCTTCTGTTTTCAGCAGCTTTGAGTGTCTCGATTCTGACTTTGGCCATTTTCTTCATATATTCGCGCCTTTTCGTCCAAATAAGTGCCATTCCAGCATTTTGCCTTCAAGAGACCTAAAAAGTGAAAAGGAACGATATTAAGCAATAACGGATACAAAAGTGATCAAATAAGGACTTAAACGACCCCTCAAAATGGTACCTTTTAAAACCTTATCAATCGTCGTACAAAACAGGTGATGGAAACGATTCATGCTCATTTTGATGAACTCACGGAAATGGCTTCTTAGTATAACAGCTTAGAACCCGGTCACAACCGTTTAAACTTCCCTCAAACCCCATCATCAGCTGAACAAAGCCCCCAGCTAACTTGTCAACAAACGGAAAGGTTATTTGCTCCTCTGTTCAGTGACGATATTGATGAACGTGCTCCAGGTGTATCCGCTGTTTCCGCTGCACAACCTGATAATATTCCTATACCTGATACACTTGCTACAACAACTACTGTTGAAGATGCACCTACACCAGTTGACTCCAACACAACAGTTGAACACACCGCTTCCAACAATGATGAACCGGCTGATGATATTCTGAATGAAGTACCCCCACCTGCGGATTTTGATCCAAATGCGTTCTTCAACCCATTTGTTAATGAGACTGCTGCACCAGATGTCGCGGAATCTTCAACAAACCATTTGAATCCTCAGAATCTGCACAATGTATACCAACATCAACCCTCTACACATCGATGGACAAAACACCATCCTCTGGCTAATATTATTGGCAACCCGAATCAACCAGTCGTTACGAGACAACGTCTTCACACAGATGGTGAACATTGCATTTATGCACTCACTTTCTGCCAATCTGAGCCTAAAAACATTAAAGATGCAATGACAAAAGAGAACTGGATTGAATCCATGCAGGAAGAACTCAACCAATTCAAACGTCTTGAAGTATGGGAACTGGTTGAAAGACCAACAGGGGTCTACGTCATTGGTCTCAAATGGATTTGGAAAAACAAATTGGATGCTGAAGGGAACGTCATCCGAAACAAGTCACGTCTAGTTGCTAAGGGTTATCGTCAGGAAGAGGGAATAGACTTTGAAGAATCTTTTGCTCCGGTTGCTCGTCTTGAGGCTGTTCGGATATTTCTCGCGTTCGCGGCTCATATGAATATGACGGTCTTTCAAATGGATGTCAAAACTGCATTTCTCAACGGACAACTGAAAGAAACGGTTTATGTCAGCCAACCCGAAGGATTCGTTGATCCAGAGTACCCGAACCATGTCTACAAACTGAACAAAGCTCTTTATGGTCTCAAACAAGCCCCTCGGGCATGGTACGATAAGCTATCATCTTTCCTCATTGCTAATAATTTCACCAAAGGTTCGGTTAACCCAACTCTTTTTATCCAATATCACGGGGCACATATCTTGATTGTTCAAATTTACGTGGATGACATCATTTTTGGGTCTACACATAAAAAGTTTTCAACCGCTTTTGCAAAACTAATGAAGAAAAATTTTGAAATGTCCATGATGGGTGAGCTTACATTCTTTCTAGGACTGCAAGTTCATCAATCACCCCGTGGTATTTTCTTGAGTCAGTCCAAATATGCCCTTGAACTGTTAAACAAATTTGGAATGACAACCTGTGACACTTATGCCACACCAATGGCTCATACCAAGAAGCTAGATGCTGATTTACATGGGAAATTAGTTGACCCTACCAAATACCGAAGTATCATTGGGTCTCTCATGTATCTAACAGCTAGCAGACCTGATATTGTCTTTGCCGTTTATCTATGCTCCCGTTATCAGTCGCGACCAACTGAAACCCACCTCTCTGAGGCTAAAAGAATCCTCTGGTACATCAAGGGAACCATTAACTTGGGGATCTGGTATCCGAAGGATTCTGGTTTTGAACTAATCGCTTTTTCAGACGCTGATCACGCAGGATGCTTAGACTCAAGGAAAAGTATTTCAGGAGCTCTACAATTTCTCGGTGATAAACTGGTGTCTTGGCAATCAAAGAAGCAGGATTGTACATCGCTGTCATCAACCGAAGCAGAATATGTAGCCATGTCCACGTGTTGTGCTCAAGTCATCTGGATGAGAACACAACTCAAAGACTATGGTTACGTATTTGACAGAATACCGATGTACTGCGACAATCGGAGTGCCATTGCGATCTCGTGTAACTCAGTTCAGCACTCGAAATCAAAGCACATCGATCTTCGCTATCATTTCATCAAAGACCACGTGGAACAGGGTACCGTTGAATTATACTTTGTGGGTACTGAATACTAATTGGCAGATCTGCTCACCAAAGCCTTGCCTCCCGCTAGGTTTAATGAGTTGGTCCACCGGATTGGTATGAGGTGTTTGACTCAAGAGGAATTGGATGACCTCCTAAAACAGTCTTAAAAACCTGTCAAACACCAAAACTCTCTTTTGTAAATAAATTTTTCAAAAACAAAATACAAAAATATAAAATCTGATAAAACAACAAAAATATTCTCCTAGTCTATTTTTCTTTCAACATGGCAAGTACATTTCTTCCGTCAACAATTTAATCTTTCAAAATTCAGTATTTTTCCGATCAAGTGTTGAGGGGGAGAAAATAATCTCTTAACTGTTTCAAAACTTCTGTGTACTTGCATGTTATCATATCTCGGTTGTTTCTTTTAACAATGGTGGTGAATTTTCTGGTTCAATGACACTCCTCGGACTAAAATTAATAACCTTTCATCATTTTTCTTAAGTCGAGGGGGAGTGTCGTCAAGTTTCTTTCCTAAAAACTTTGTTTGGTAACCAAAATGGAAGTTAAATGGCTTTGTTTGAAAAAGGAAAAGGTGGAGGGACCAAAACTGTCAAAATGTTAAAGTTAAATTTAATAAAACACCTCCCACCTACTTATTCACTTCACATTTATTACTTTCAACTTTTAACATCTACGCCTAAGATTCATTCGAGAAATCCGCTAGTTTGATCATCATTTTGTAAGTGTTTTAACGATATTAACATGTTTTTAAGCTAAGGTTTTTAATTTCATGGAAATCCTACGGCTAAAAATTGTTTTACGCGTGATTATGTGTTCTACGCATAAGCGTATGAACACACAATCATTGTGTGTGTGTTTTTGGTTAAATGGATTGTGTCAAAACGTTTCTAATACATCAAGGATATCATTTTAACCATCAAAACCCAACCAGAAACACGTATTAATGATTTTTGAAAATTAGGGTTCTTGAGTCGAATTGGGTATTTTCGAATGTGAAGTGTTTTGGTCAAAAAGATTGTTGGGTTATGTTCACATATTGATGAATTGATGATTTCCAAGGTTGTTAACCACCCAGAAACTCTAAATGTTTAACAATTTGGAATTAGGGTTTAAAGTTCATAACTTTGGGTAATCTTGATTCTCAATGAATTAGATGTTATAACTTGTTTCATAGACTCTCTCAACATCATATACCTACCAGAATTTGTTTGATGCAAATCCCATGGCTAGAAATGATACGCGTAAATCTTAACCCTTAGGGTTTTGACCTACGCGTATGACTTTCTACGCGTAACCTTTAAACGAATGATTCATGCCATGTTTTGTTGATAAAATGAAGCTTTGTGTTAATGATAATGATTTGATGAAATTATTTCAGGCTTTGCTACGCTTAATATTCAGAATCAAGGTCATTTGCAACTCTACGCATAAGGATTACCCTACGCGTAGTCAAGTTATGGGTAAGAATAATCCTACGCATAACTATTACGCGTAAGGTTCTACAATGGGACTACGCGTATCCTGTGAAGGATATGCGTAAACAGTGACCTCTACGCATAAGGTCTACTCTTACGAGTAAGCCTTACGCGTAAGGTCCTTATACGCCTACGCGTAAGCTCTACGCATAAGGTCCCCCTTTCCTACGCGTAACTTCTCTTACGCGTAAGTTAGGATCCTACGCGTAAGCTTTCGTCTACGCGTATATCATCTATGTTTACGCTTAACTTTGCCAAAACTACGCTTAAGCCTTGATTGACCTTCATTATGAGTTGTTACGTGTACAAACTTGTTAATAAACTTATCATATCATCACGAATCCAATAATGTCACTAATAAACTTAAACGTTTGATATGTTGTGCACCATAAGTGATAACATAAACTTTAAAACCTAAAGTTAACTAACTCACGATATATTTCACGACATCATTGGACTATTGGACAAACAAGTGACTTAGGACTCGTAACAATCATTGACACTGTACATTCAATAACTAGACAATAAGACCTTCTGTTGACTAACATTATGTCTTTCGATATGTTGGTTCTTTTGGCTAATGTTAGTTCAGATCACGACATGGCTGAACAAATAAATGTGGATGCATCAGAAGTTCTTACAATTGCTGATTTTTTTCCAGAGGGTTATCCGAGAAAGCTTGGAAAGAACAACCTTAGGGTTGACTTTGACACCCTCACATGCTCAGAATCTTCTTGTCTCATTGCAGTGGATATTCTCAGGAATCATCCCTGCCAGAACATGCTCTCACACTCTGCCACAGTTCCAGAGGTCTACATTCAACAATTCTGGGATTCTATGCAGAGGATCACTGGTCAAAATGTTGTGAATGTGACTCTTAATCACAAACAAGTCACTATCACTCCTGATGACTTACGAACTGTTCTCATCATTCCAGACATCGCTCCAACGGACTTCTTTGCTACCCCTACTGAAGAGACTGTCTTGCAATTCTTGATAGATATTGGTTATGATGAAGCTACAGGAATCATTACTAAGCACTCTCACGTGGAGCTGAAGAATATTCCTCAAACATGGAGGACACTCTATATGATCATCACCAAATCAGTCTCTGGTCGTGACAGTGGCTATGAGCATCCCAAGCTTATGGAACTGCAAATTTTCTGGTCGTTGATCAACAAGAAGGACATTATAATTGAAGCACTGCTATGGGAAGATATGATGATGTTTCATAAGAAGCTTGGCTCCAAAATTCCCTATGTCAGATACACCAAACTGTTGATCCAGAGAGCTCTTGGACTTCATCCTGATATCCCCAGGAGACTCAATGACCCAGATAATCATGACATCTTGACTGAGCCCATACTATCTGTCAGAATCAAAGAATCGTCTACGAAGAAACAGGGTGCTGAGTTGCCCGATCACCTTCTTACAAAGGAAATCAAAAAGCTGGAAACGTACAAAAGGTATCGTGTAGCCGTAAAAGAAGGAAAAGTTGGCCATCTTGATGAAAAGGCTTCTGGAACACCTACTCGGAGAACCAGAAGAGGCAGTGCTGGAAGTGCATTAAGCATAGAGAGTCAAAGGAAGTCCCCCAAGAGGAACCCTCCTTCAAAGAGGATTGTTCCATCTAAGGAAGCTACCCACATCCCAATCCCTAAACCCGAACCGCAAAGAAAGCTTTTGGACGAAAGCTCTGAAGGTACTGAATCAGAAGAAGAGATTACTTACTCTGAAACTGCAAAAGGATGACACTCCATTAGTACCAAAACCTCCAAGTGCTCAAGCTGATAAAGGAAAAGGGAAGACTCCTGCACTTGTGCCCTATGATGAGAGCTCTGAAGAAGAAGAAGAGCTACTGGATCAATCCTACAGGAAGAAGTTTAAAATCGTCAGACACCTTCAAAAAGCTGAAGAATTTGCAAAAGAACAAATGGGTGGCCCCGGAGGATCAAGTGGTGCTGCCCACTCTTCACCAGGTCCTGATGCGGTTAATCGACCCGATAAAGGATCTGGTGCCACCACTCTTCTGCAACAACAAAAGCTTGTGGAGGAGACTATCGAATATGAGTTTGAGAACCCTGAAACTGAGAAGTCTGAGAAAGATAAAGATGTTGATTATGAGAAGTTGCTTCTGGAAAGTCCTACACAATCAAAGAAGGAAACTTCTGAACCGCCCAAGGACCCTGAGTCTCCTCATGTCTCATCCTCATCGGATTCTTCTTCTCATTCATCACCACCACCATCAAAGAGATCAACCAAATCATCATCCAAATCAGTGAAGAAACCACCTCATTCTTGGATATCTCATGCTCATAAACGAATTGGGAATGCTGTCAAAAAAATCAAAAAGAAAGACATTCTCCAAAAGAAGTTGAATTTCTTTGCTGATCACATACAGCATCTGTATGACGAGCATGAAAAGATGAAAAAAGAAAGGAAGTTTATTCAGGAATTCATGAAAAGTCATCGTCAAGAGGAACTGAACGAAATGATCGAAGGTTACACTAACAAGTACCTTCAGGATATCGTTCCTAAAGTCACAAAGGAGATGTTTACCAGACAACTATATCCGAATCTTATGCAGATAGCCAAGCAAACTATAAGATCCACACCTTTAACCGTCACAATCAATCCATCTGATCCTGTAGTTTTCTCGGATAATGAATTGGTGGCCAAGCTTGTCACACAAATGTCTACACGATCTGGGACATTTACTTCTGAGGAAGGAAAGCTGTTTCAAGCATTGCTGGACTACCAACTCAAAGAAGCATGTAGATTCGAAGCTGAAAAGTCTAAACGTCCTAGAGACGATGAAGACAAGGATCAGGATAAGCATGATAAAGCTAAACGTCAGAAGAAGTCTGGTGAATCATCTTCTATGTTACCTCCTCTCCAACAGACTTCTACTCAACAAAGGTCTCCTCCCCGTTCTTCTACAGATAAACCTCAGGACGATTCTGAGTTACCACCTCTGACTCAGAAAATCGGTGATCACTTTGAGTATACGTGTGGTGACGATGAAGAGGTCCTTGAGCCCCTACAACAACCCACCTCTCCTAAACAAGTTCAGAAACCAGAATCATCATCTAGACCTTCGAAAAAGAAGAAGAAGAAGTCGCCTCAAACTGACGTCGTATCTTGGCTAGATGACGATAAAACTGAAGAATTTGAATGGTTCTCTACTCTTGTTAACAACACTCCCTACCCTGAAGAAGGTCAGAATTTGGTAGACGGTAATACATTGGAGCATGCAAAAATTTTGCAAGAAAAGTTCCAGGTGAAGAAGATGACGAAATCTGAGTTGAAGCGAATCAAGAATGAAGCGTTTCAACTTCTAAAAGACAGCTCTGAAAGTGCCCTCGAGGTCGAATATCACCTTGACAACATTGCTCGAGCTATGTCTAACAACATGGATTGGCTTAACCCGGAAACAAACATTGACTTCACAAAAAGGGACAACCCTCCATACTACACCGATTGGACCAAACCTCTACCGACCATTGGCCAACCAGATGAACCAAGGATTCCCTTCCGATATTTCTTCAACAGAGACCTGGAATTTCTTCTCCATGGTGGCGATGGTTCAAGGAAATATGCTACATCCTTGACACTTCCATTCCCTGCAGCTATCTACTCAAACTGCATTGCCATTGAGGAACGTGCGAATCACTTGTTCTCCAACACAGTGGAAGCATACGACCGAGATGCATTGTATGGGATTCATCACTGGCCAGAACGCCGACGAATCTACTACAGAAGCTGTCAGGTTCAGAAGTCACAACATGCAGTGTTTAGTATTAAAGACATCGTTGCCATCCAACATGTTGGTCTTTCATCCAAATGGGACTACACCTTTCTCAAGAAGATTGTGGTCAAAAGACAGGATGAAAGGGTTATGCATTCTGTGAAGCTGACTTTGAGAATTTGTCTCTCAACGATATTGAAGACATGTACCTTGCCAAAGTACAGGGTCGCATGAGACAATTTTCAACCGAAATACAACGTGAATTCATCAAGTCACTGCTCATTTTCATCAGACGCATAGTCATAAAAGAACGTGTTGAAGATCTCCAGCTTGCCGTTGAATCATATCAGACACGTGTCAACTTCACTCCACCACAACTTGATTTTCCCGATATCAACCAGCTATCACAATTAACGCTCATCAGCAAACCGTTTGGTGTCGTTTATCGCAGTGAACTTCATCGCAATTGCTTGATGGCGTGTAATGAGCTTCACAAATTTGGAGATCATACTATGAAGATGGTTAGGGACGGATTAGCTTATCGATTGAAGGATATACGTGAAAACATTAGGAACCCTAAGCGATGGAATTCTCAGGATCAGAGGAATGTGAGAAGGATCATCACCATGATTGATGAACGGTTGTTCAGAAGGGATCAGTTCAGACGATTGGAGAGCTATGTTGGTGGTCGACCCAGGATTAACATAACCGGCTTTCAACGCCCTGTGCGCACTCCTGGGAACATCACTGCACTTCCTGGTACCCCTTGAATTTTTCTTTCATATAATTTTGGATGTGTGATTAACTATGTCAATGGCTTGTGCACACATTACAGTGTACAACCCGTAATTGTCAAGAAAGGACCCTGTGGTATGCTTCAGTGCCACAATCCTTATAAAAGGAGCGAAAGCTTCTTACTTTTGAGTAAAACCTATCAAACCTTTCATTTTTCAAGGTTTTGCTCAAAAGGACAAGTACTTCCCCGTATGTTTTTCAAAACCTCAACCGTTTATATCACTAGTTGAGGGGGAGTATTTGAATCAAAACTTTGTTCACAAATTGTTCATAGTGGTCATCTTCCCGCAACACTCGAAATGGTCATATTTATTCTCAACCATTCAAAAATAACATTTTTATATGCCATTTTTTAGGGGGAGAAAATTATGTGATAAGAAATATGTTGTGTAAATGCAAATGAATCTTTGTGTAATAGACTTAACCAACGAATTGACGGTACTAAACTGTTAGTAACTCGAAAAGACTTGTCCTGGACGGGTAATAATTTCAAGCTAGTTCGCTAGTAATGTAAACGTGTCTCGCAAAGGACTTGTCCAAGTAGAAAGTACCATTCGAGATAGTCTTGGTAGACATGAACTCTGACGGGTATGACAACCTTTCGAGGATTGTCTACACCTTCAAGGTAGTTATTAGAGCTAGTTGTCACCTAAACGCTGTCAATGTAACTCTTTAACCATGCAACGTAACCGTGTCTCGCGGGGGATTGTCTATCTTGAGTTGATCGATTCAAAAGTGCGCGCTCTTCCCACACAGTGCAGATTTCCGTCAAAACTCTAAAGCACATGTGGAGGGGGAGTATTTATGCAAAATCCTATCTCTCACAGTGGTTCAAACATGATTTTCATTAACAAACCCTTTGAGAGATTCTTCACAACAGTGGTTTTAATGGCAACATAGGTTAGTCATGGAGTTATAAGGTGACTAAGGTTAGGAATAACCGTCCTATGATCCGCCAGAGCCGGAGGGATCTACCCAGGGACATCACAAATAGTTAGTACTTAGAAGTCCTTAGGTACTATTATAAAAAGGAGAAAATGAGAATCGGAGAAAGAAGGAGTTGAAGAATTAAAAAGAAATGCAAAGAAAAGGGTGAAAAGAAATAGCCCTCCAAATTATTCAACTTAGGGCAGACACCGGGTTCAATTCATATGCTACTGGCTGTCACTTAGTGACGCCGGTATTGAAGATTAAAATTCGTCATGGACCCAGGGACGCATGCACTAAACCTTCTTGGCCACTCAAGTTTCTCTCAACAGAAGCTTGTTTCATTCTCACAGGAAACCCTACGTAAACTATTGGCTTTCTCTTAGAGATCGCTGGTATTGAAGAAGGAGACCCTCTCCCTAGTCTCCGCTCAGGAAAACCAAAACGCACTATTGAGTCTAGTGCCACGAGATTCATCAAAAGATCTCTTAGGTACACTTGACATTTTATCACTTGACGTTCAACAATAAGAATTTCAGTGGTACATTATCGAGTCCTTCACAGATCTTCGCAATCTGTCGAGAACATTTATGAGAGGTTCACATCTGTGATCCTCAGTGATTGAATGGAAACTCCTGCCAGGGTCAACATCAAACAGCCCTGACAGCAGGTCTCTTCGGTAACTCCCCGTGGATTACGCGGAGTGTGTCTCAAACGGTCTACAGTCGTGAGGTGATGCTTCGGTGTACCTCAGCGACTCATCTGAACTGTAGATGTACTTCGGTACATCGCGTTATCTCACTTGTGGGACTCCAGTTCAGGAACGGCCTTTGTAAGAATTAGAGTTGGGTTTTCACACTATGCTGTTAAATCTCTCGAAGTTCAAACCTGTAAGTGCCGGAATCCGCTTATTACTAACCGTTTGACATGTTTTCTTCTTATGGAAGCTCCGGAGCGGGATGATCGTGCTGATCCTTCTCATGCTCATGCCAACATCATCACTAATGGAAGTTCTATCCAAAAGCAACACAACAGTCAGAATGATTCTTCGTCAAACCAGAGAATCTACAAAGTTAAAGACTTAAAGAACTTCATCAGTATTGAATTCCAACGTCAAAGAGCGTGTGAGCATGTTGAAGAATGACGTGGAGACACTGGAGCTGCGAAGCAGACCTGAGGCAGAATTGATGCAGACTACAACATACTATCACTTTCATTACAAAGAACAAAGATCAAAGAACAAATTTAAAGATGACGTCAATGCATAACCGTTCAAAGAAGACAATTTCTCTACACTGGGGAGATTGTTCAAATCAAGGTATTTCTTCTCACAAGAAAGAAGAATGTCAGAAGACGTCAAGAGCTACTATTACATCAACGCCTTCACCGTTCATCACCAACACTTGAGGGGGAGATTGTTGGAATCACTCCTAAACCATAATCAAGTGTTAATAATTAATATGTAATAGTTAGCTTTATTATGGCCTTTATGTTTGTTATTAGCCTTAAGCTTATGTAGAAGGCCCATGAGCTTAGGCCTAAGCCCATTAAAGAAAGGATGGAAACTAGGAGTGTTGCCCTAGCTTTCCTCCTATAAATACTCTTGTAAACCTTCATTTGAAGGTTGGTTGTTCAAGTAATTCTCTCTTTCACATACCTACGCCTAAACCGTCTTTTATATCGTGTATGTGTGTGGTTTGCTTGTTCAATCGCCTTATCTCTTTCTTATAAGCTTGTGTTTGTAAAACTAGTGACCTAACACATTATCACCAAATAATGTATGTTTTATAATAAAAGCACGAGTTTTTAGTATATAGAGTAAAGAGCGAAAATTTTATATTTAATAAACCTATACTTTTCGATTTATTATCAGACTTTGATCAGATTAAGTATACTTATTGACAATACATATATGAATAAAAGTTTGATACGATTCGTTATTCAAAACTTGTTTTTTGATGATACGTAACTCATTTAGATAAATTTAAATAATAATAAAGGTTTAAAGTATTTAAAAATTTTCAGGTTTTACAGTCAAATAATAGTCCGTACGATAAAGTCCGTCAAGTGTATGTGTTGTCTAAAACAATATGTAATTCATTACATGTCCGATAGTCCATCTAAGCGTCCATTATATCCAATTTATAACTAATACAAGTCTAATAAGTCTAGTTTGTCCAATAAAATCCAACAGTCCAGATGTTCGCGTCCGTTTAATAGTCCAATAAGTAGTCATGTTGCGATCCGAAAATCAGTTATATGATAATCTGTTAAGTCTAGTATTATTATCTCCAATATACTTATAAAGTGTCCATCCATACTTTCAGTCTAACTTATTAGGTAATATAATAAAAATCAAGTCCAATAAGTTTATAAGTTAAGCCCAACACAATACTAATATAAACGCAGTTATGTTAAGTAGTTTCAAAGAAAAGAAATAAGTGGTTACATGAGCAGTTACGAAAATAAGTTTAACCAAATGAAAATCTAATAAAAGATATAAGCCGAAAGAGTGAGCTCAAGACAAACAGCTACTCTTGCTCGTTTCTGTTGGCAGATGAGATCAAACAAGCAAGGACCACCCTTGTGGTCTTACCAAGTCGTGACACACAAACAAGGCCAGAAAATGTAACCACTTTAGGCTCTCGGTGGTGGGTCGAAGACCAAACCAGACTCCCCATGTAGGTTTTCTTTGTAAACCGAACAACAAAACAAGTCACCCTCTCGGGGTTGTTTTTAGTCGAGACCAATCAAAGTCAAAAACCAAATAAGCCTACAGCTTATTAAATAAGCAAAAGAGAGAAAATAAGATGAATCTCAACACCCCTTCAAGGGTTTTTCAATCAAACCTGAGACCACATCGTGACCCTAGATGGGTGTCGACCCGAAGCCTATACGGCTTACCCACTGAGCCGATAATGAAAGCAACCAAAAGCACCCCTGTGGGGCTGCTGTTACACACAAACAAACACCTCTTTGGGGCTGTCGTGTTAGCTGAAACAAACAAATCAACGCACCCTAACAGCTCTGAGGTGTGGGCTGTGCACATCACCACCAAGCGGACCAAAGTGTGGTCGCTTTGGTGGGTTAACGAAGACAAGCAAACTACCCTCTTGGGTGTTGCTGTCGCGACCCAAGGACCAAAGAAAGCAACCCTTGAGGGTTCTTCCCTGGTTCGAACAAAAGAAAGCAAGCACCCCTTTGTGTCTCTCTTGAAACTGAGACGCCAAACACCACTTTGAGTGGTTTTCAGTCCGTGACTCTAATGGGTCGACTGACCCAAATGGTTCTTGACCTGACCCGAATCAATATACATCCCAAATACCAGTTTGTTGATTAACACCACACGAATTCAAGAAAAACATTTTTAATTCATCTTTTAATCCACGAAAACTATTTAAATTCGTTTATAATTGGTTTCAATAAAATAGGAATAACAAAAGATAGATTAGGCGTGTAGCCATACCCAATCCAATAGAGAGTTAAGAGATGGTGATGAAGGAACAACTGTGGTAGCGACTATTCGGACCAAAACCCACCCAAGATCAACAAAACCCTTGCGGTTTCTTGTCAATCCACACACGCCCTTGTCGGTCATGTTGATGTTGGTGATAGCAGCAGGTTGTGGTGATGGTAAGGTGGCGTTATCAGGTGGTGATGTGAAGTGGTTATATCCGAGAGAGAGAGTGGGGAGAGATGAAGAGTTATCTCTTCTCTCTTTTTTTTTTTGTTTTTTTTTGATGCAAACATGAGGAAGTAGATATATACAAAGAGAGAAAGCAGATATATATTTTATGGCGGTTTGATAGAAAAAAAATAAGGCGGTTGTTTTATTATTGGACCGTGTACCTCGTGTCCCGTTGAACAAAAATGTAAAAGCGTGTACCTCAGTTTGGTTTTTGTTAGAAATATATATTTTTTTTGAAGCGTTTTCATAACAACAATATAAAACGAAATTATCTACTCCGTAAAATAATTATCGGGATTAAACCATAACTAATGCGGTGTCGGTTACGCGTTATATGTAGTTTTGACGTTTTACGAAATAAAATCTCGTTAAATAGAAGGAAGTGAACGAAAACGTTTAGAGATTAATAATTTAAATCAGAGTGAATTAATTATTTTGAGAAGTTACCGGTTAACTACATATTACAGTTATTGCGTTTACGTTACTAGAAAAAGTTAAAAGTTAACTTTAAAAGTCAAAGGCTAAAATAAACCTTATGAAAATTTACGTCACATTAGTTGTTTTTCCTAATCAGATAAACTGATAACGTTTTACCTAAAAAATTACGTAGAAAATAGATAAATATTCTTTTATTAGAATATTATATTAGTCTAATACAAGGTGAAATTTACCGGTGGTTACAGTCTCACCCCCTTATGGGAACTTCGTCCCGAAGTTCAGTGAGTGTTATATGTTGACGGTGTGTTTGAGTTCATCTTCACGTTCTCACGTGAATTCAGGAACTCCTTTCGAGTTCCATTGAACTTCGACAATAGAAATACAGCTTCCTTAAGTCGTTTGATTCTTTCAGTAGGTTTTTCGATAGAGTTCAGACGTTTCATCAATCTAGATCTCTTCCAGAGAAATAATGAGTGTCTCACCAGTATGACACTTCTTGTGGTAGTACAACTGAATGACGTCGTGTACACTGATAAATTCGGGTAGTAGCTCGAGTTTGTACGCTATCGATCCAATTCAAATGAAGATTTTCTAAAAGTCTGATGTTGAGATGTCTAGGGAAAATGTGAGTGTTTACGATGAATTCTGGTCTCACGCTCCCAAGTGACATCAGGAATTCAATTAAGGTTTTATCAGTGTGCAAAAGTACTGATTAATATCAAGCTTCAAGTTGGCATATTCTAAGGGGTAATATAAAATATATATAATTGGAGGATTAACGAAACTCCAGATTAATGTTGCAGGGCCAGTTGAAGGCACCACAGGCGTAAATGTTATATCAGTGGTTAGAGGTTGTTCTTACAAGGATATCTGGAGCTACAAGCTCAACAATTTCAAAGTTACGAAAAGAACGGTTGGTTTGGCTCGTTGGTTTGAGTGGACAGAGCCAATATTTCTAATCATCAACTATGATGAAGGATGCAAAGTCAAACATGCCACAAGCATACTTCTGAATGATGCTTTGTCATGGTAGAATGTTGTTGCTCATTGTATTAGTATTGAGAATACTCATAAGATTGTGTGAAGTAAGTTGAAGAAGTTATAATCAAGAAGTATTGCCCTCGGAATGAGGTGCAAGAAATGAAAGTGATTTTGGAACCTTGTTATTAATATCACAATTTATGTCCGTTGTTTTCAAGAGTTGGCAGTATTGTGAATTGTAAGTTATGCATGTATCTTTGCCTGAGACGAATAGTTGGGTAAGATGTTCGTGACCTCGAAATAATTATTTTCTAGTAAGATAGGTTTTCAGACTTGACATAATAAGACATTTTCGCAGAAGTCTACATTTTGATGTTTCTTAGCATAAGAAAGTTTGATAAGGTTTGACTAGAGATTTCTAATTCGAAAGAACAAGTATCTTCAGAAAAATGTCATCACGAGTTTTATCGTTGAGGCAAATGAAACTCTTAAAGCAAGGTCCTTGAAGGCGAAACGTCATAAAAGAAAATGTAGTTGAGTATGTATGATTCCAAAAATTCTAGATGCCTAAGGTTAGAGTCCAGTTGTTAGGGTTATGATCGTTGGTAGTTTATCCTATAATGACTAGCATGATGTCACAGTCCTCTCGTATTTGATCGCTATAAAAACAAAGAGTCTCGACTTGTTAAAATTTCGGGAGAGAACTTAAATGAACTTACAGAAAGTTGCTGAACTTCAGATTTTGTGATGAAAACTTGTTAAATAAAGTTTTTAAGTGACAACATGGAATCAGTTCCAAGTTGGAGGTTTACATGTGAATTCAAAAGCTGTTTCTCAATTTCAAATAATTCCAACACCTCAGCTTCTTGTAAATGATGAATCGGTTTGTTCCATAGCATTTCTCATTAATATGTTTATTATTTATTGTTTCAGAACATGGTGTTTAATTTACTTCAAAGATTTGGTTCAACTACAAAAGGAGATACCGGTTATCCTTTAAAACTTTTCAAGGGAGTAAATAGCTTATAACGTAATTGCGGTATAGTTTATAATACGGTCTGTGAAACCATTTATCGTGTAATAAAGATAATGTTTTATTATTTGAAAATTAGTGGTAAATCGTAGTTTTTGATTTAGTATCGAAGCAACAGCTTGCTACGGTGAATTTTTTTTTTAAGATAATAGAAAACGATTTTTTTATTTATAGAATAGTAGTGAAATCGTAGTTAAACTTTGTGATGTTTTGGTAAGATAACAAATCAGGTTATAACATAACTCATGAAATGATTTGTATATAATTCATGGAGTGGATAAGAAAACAATTTATTAATTGCCTAATAGTAGAAATATTTGTAGTTCATTTTGTGATTCAGTGACAAAGCTTGTTCATAAGGTTGTGGTAAACTTGTAAGGTAATTGTAACTTAGTTTACAAAATGTTAGCAAAACTATTTGTTGTATAATGAAATAGAAGCATGGTAGTGAATCGATTTATTACAATATAGTAGTCCATGAGGTGGCTTGTACAATAGTTTGTGGGACAATATGAGAAAGACTCATTGTTCATAAAATACCGGTAAGGTCGAAAGTTTTGATTCAGTGATGAAGTAGTATAACACTTGGTAGATTGACCACGAAATGGTTGACAAGATGATTGATTATAGTTTGTGCGTTAGGAAACGACACAGTTTACTATTTTATAAAGGGCAGTAGTTGAGCAAACTATTGGTATTCTCTACGGATAAGTAGAGGATTTGGTATCTGTTCCCATAAATAGTAGCTCGAGTTACAAGTTAACTCGTGGTATGTTTCTAGAAATTCAATAATTAAGTAGTTCGCTCGTTATTTATGTTCAACGAGGGTTTCCCTTTGTAGATGCCGTGATGTGTCGTTCCTAGAACGGCAAGGAATGTATTCCGACTCATAAATTGAGTACGAGTTTTGGGATGGAGGAGACACTATTGCAGCAGTGAGCAACGAGGCAACATTGATCTCAACGTCTGAGAAAATGATAATGGGACAGGAGTGAGATGACATGGTGTTGCAACAATCCAATAATAGTGATTTAATATATCATAAGTAATCTTCAAATAATGTGCATCATCTCTGTTGGGCATAGAACCTATGTTGAAGGAAGAGGTTAGCAAGTTCAGGGTACAACTCCGGAGGAAATAGTTAATTACTAACAGCAATTAGTTGATTAGCTCGGTACTTAACAAAGAAGGGTACAAAGTTCGAGTTCAAAGTTATATTTTCAAAAGAAATCCGATTACAAGTCGAGATCAAGTCAAGCTCCAAATACGAGTAAACAACAATAGTTCCTAATGGGTACGATAGAGAATCGCATGTCGATTAAGTGTAAGGTACCTATCGATAGGCTAGAATCGATACAACAATATCAGCAGAGTATCATTGATAAAACATCATGGTAAGATAATATGGATAAAACGGCATCAATAAAACATCGTCGGTAGAACGACATCGATAGAAATACATCAATAGAACATAACGTACAACATCGATAGTGCGTGAAGCACTACATCAATAAAGCGTAAGGTATAACCTTAGTCGAGTATGGTTGATGAAACAACATCGATAGAACTTTATCGGTTCAGAAAAATTAACAACATCGAGTGGATAACGTCGAAAAAATAATATCGAGTGAACGACATCGATTTGGAAAAATAAACAACAATCGTTCCAAGACAAGGCTTGGGGTAGGGGGTCCGTAACAAAACCACAATCAAGGCAAGGCTATAATAAAGTGGGAAATCCAAATCCGCAACGAGACCCAAAATCTCAATACCAAATAATCCAAAGTCAAACATAGTCACGATTACTTCCAAAACATTCCAGTAAGTTTCAATGAACTTATTACGATATCAAGCGTGTCGAGATACGCAACTCGAATTCAAATAGTGACCAATCGGGTCTAACTCGACCCAACGTAAAGCACAATTAAACGTTTTTATTAATTCCGAAAGAAATTCATAGTCGTAACATAACCAAGCGGCGATGAAAGACGTTTCGTAAAAGTGGAAAAATATCACTATGAATAAGTATTGTGATGCCAGTGTGTTGCGTGTAGGGTTAAAATTTTATCATGTCCATGCTCGTTTACACATGCAAAATATTTTCGTTCCCAAAACCAGAATAATCATCCCCAGCATTGCAAAGTTCGCCTCAGGGTCGGACATAGGTGATCAGTCTATGCCCTTCTCCCTGATGAATATAGGTGATCAATCTATATTCACATGAACTTTGGAATACTTGGCCCAGTTACACAGCAATAAGTCCTTTACTTTTAGAAGTTGTTACGAAAGAGTAAAACGAGCATTTCCATTTATGTGGGAGATAAGGCGTAGCGCTGTGGTACGTAACAATACGTATAAGAAAGCAATCATAGTTCATAGTGAGATTAAGTGGATAGTAATATAATACATATCTTATCAAGTATGACTTCAACAAGTCAAAATCGAGGCATCAGCTTGGTAGGCCGGTATGAATCAGTCATAGGGTTAAGTTTTCGTAAAAGTAGTTATAGTCTAGGTTTCAAAAATACCCAGTTCTCTATAACCGAGGCTTTGATACCAATCTGTAACACCCCAAAAATCAATGGTTTGTAGCGGAAGTAAGTATTACCGGGGTATTACTCGATTGGTACCACAACACAATGTATAGAACAACAGTTTAACTTAAGAAATCGTATTTCGTAAAGATTTATGTATACATCTTTCAAAATATATATTATAGAATGTAGACCCATAAAAGAATTTAAAGTGGTCCCCAAATTTACATCAGAGTCTTCTATGATCATGCCATGCCAATGCCCAAGCGCCTCCAAAGTTTAGCTACCGCCTGCAATCCTGAAAATGCATGCTAAAAGTGTCAACACAAAGGTTGGTGAGTTCACAGGTTTTTAGTACACATGTAGTTTCCAAAACAGGAAAATCAATTGGTTGTCAAAGTTTCAAAGGATCCATTATGTATGCAGCGCGTTCATGGCATAAAGGTTCCACTACTTAAGCCGATTCAGCCGAACATTGCCCCTACGTGCAACATGCTCTAACCTAGCATGAGAACTGATTCTATGCACTCCGGTTAGTGGAGTGAGGGGATGGCTCTACCCCTAAATAGCGCTATCCATAGACATCAACGGCTCATCCCGTACAGTGGGAAGGAGTTAATAAGTAGTGTAGTACCAGGGGACTTTTACAGTCGTACATATATATATAGGCGCCAAACATAAGCATACATACCAGTTTGCACAGTATAGCAGAGCATAGCTCAGTAAATTGAATCAGTTCAGTAAATCCATAATTTCATAAATGCACAACCAATTTAGTTTTAGGTAATCATAGCATGCTTTTCACCCCAAAAGAGTAAAACAGTAAAATGGGGCTGTGAAACTCACCTTAGTCCGAAGAAATACAAGAATCACAATTAACACAACTGGCATCGAGAAATGTAACACAATAGTATCACAAGGTAGTAATGCACAATGATATAAGAGTACTGACACAACGGTACATCATTGGCACAACCTAATAGTATATGGTTTATCTCAGAATGCGTCTCGTAAAGTAATTAAGTTTTCGAAAGATTATTGTTTTAGTTTTCGTGGAAGTTCCGTATCAACATTTGTAAAGAGTTTAGTATGATAGTTCGTGTGGTGGTATAAGGTCATAGACTCGAGACAAACGCACGCCAAAGTATAAAACGTGTAACGTAAGTACAATAGGAAATAAACACGTAAATATCAAGTAGCAATAGAAAGTATGTAAATGGTTAACTTTAAAGAATTTACCCATTATCACCAAATAATGTATGTTTTATAATAAAAGCACGAGTTTTTAGTATATAGAGTAAAGAGCGAAAATTTTATATTTAATAAACCTATAGTTTTCGATTTATTATCAGACTTTGATCAGATTAAGTATACTTATTGACAATACATATATGAATAAAATTTTGATACAATTCGTTATTCAAAACTTGTTTTTTGATGATACGTAACTCATTTAGATAAATTTAAATAATAATAAAGGTTTAAAGTATTTAAAAATTTTCAGGTTTTACAGTCAAATAATAGTCCGTACGATAAAGTCCGTCAAGTGTATGTGTTGTCTAAAACAATATGTAATTCATTACATGTCCGATAGTCCATCTAAGCGTCCATTATATCCAATTTATAACTAATACAAGTCTAATAAGTCTAGTTTGTCCAATAAAATCCAACAGTCCAGATGTTCGCGTCCGTTTAATAGTCCAATAAGTAGTCATGTTGCGATCCGAAAATCAGTTATATGATAATCTGTTAAGTCTAGTATTATTATCTCCAATATAATTATAAAGTGTCCATCCATACTTTCAGTCTAACTTATTAGGTAATATAATAAAAATCAAGTCCAATAAGTTTATAAGTTAAGCCCAACACAATACTAATATAAACGCAGTTATGTTAAGTAGTTTCAAAGAAAAGAAATAAGTGGTTACATGAGCAGTTACGAAAATAAGTTTAACCAAATGAAAATCTAATAAAACATATAAGCCGAAAGAGTGAGCTCAAGACAAACAGCTACTCTTGCTCGTTTCTGTTGGCAGATGAGATCAAACAAGCAAGGACCACCCTTATGGTCTTACCAAGTCGTGACACACAAACAAGGCCAGAAAATGTAACCACTTTGGGCTCGCGGTGGTGGGTCGAAGACCAAACCAGACTCCCCATGTGGGTTTTCTTTGTAAACCGAACAACAAAACAAGTCACCCTCACGGGGTTTTTTTTAGTCGAGACCAATCAAAGTCAAAAACCAAATAAGCCTATAGCTTATTAAATAAGCAAAAAGAGAGAAAATAAGATGAATCTCAACACCCCTTCAAGAGTTTTTCAATCAGATCTGAGACCACATCGTGACCCTAGATGGGTGTCGACCCGAAGCCTATACGGCTTACCCACTGAGCCGATAATGAAAGCAACCAAAAGCACCCCTGTGGGGCTGCTGTTACACACAAACAAACACCTCTTTGGGGCTGTCGTGTTGGTTGAAACAAACAAATCAATGCACCCTAACAGGTCTGAGGTGTGGGATGTGCACATCACCACCAAGCGGACCAAAGTGTGGTCGCTTTGGTGGGTTAACGAAGACAAGCAAACAAACCTCTTGGGTGTTGCTGTCGCGACCCAAGGACCAAAGCAAGCAACCCTTGAGGGTTCTTCCCTGGTTCGAACAAAAGAAAGCAAGCACCCCTTTGTGTCTCTCTTGAAATTGAGACGCCAAACACCACTTTGAGTGGTTTTCAGTCCGTGACTCTAATGGGTCGACTGACCCAAACGGTTCTTGACCTGACCCGAATCAATATACATCCCAAGCACCAGTTTGTTGATTAACACCACACGAATTCAAGAAAAACGTTTTTAATTCATCTTTTAATCCACGAAAACTATTTAAATTCGTTAATAATTGGTTTCAATAAAATAGGAATAACAAAAGATAGATTAGGAGTGTAGCCATACCCAATCCAGTAGAGAGTTAAGAGATGGTGATGAAGGAGCAACTGTAGTAGCGACTATTCAGACCAAAACCCACCCAAGATCAACAAAACCCTTGCGGTTTCTTGTCAATCCACACACGCCCTTGTCGGTCATGTTGATGTTGGTGATAGCAGCAGGTTGTGGTGATGGTAAGGTGGCGTTATCAGGTGGTGATGTGAAGTGGTCATATCCGAGAGAGAGAGTGGGGAGAGATGAAGAGTTATCTCTTCTTTTTTTTTTTTTTTTTTTTTTTTTGATGCAAACATGAGGAAGTAGATATATACAAAGAGAGAAAGCAGATATATATTTTATGGCGGTTTGATAGAAAAAAAATAAGGCGGTTGTTTTATTATTGGACCGTGTACCTCGTGTCCCGTTGAACAAAAATGTAAAAGCGTGTACCTTAGTTTGGTTTTTGCGAGAAATATATTTTTTTGAAGGGTTTTCATAACAACAATATAAAACGAAATTATCTACTCCGTAAAATAATTATCGGGATTAAACCATAACTAATGCGGTGTCGGTTACGCGTTATATGTAGTTTTCACGTTTTACGAAATAAAATCTTGTTAAATAGAAGGAAGTGAACGAAAACGTTTAGAGATTAATAATTTAAATCAGAGTGAATTAATTATTTTGAGAAGTTACCCGTTAACTACATATTACAGTTATTGCGTTTACGTTACTAGAAAAAGTTAAAAGTTAACTTTAAAAGTCAAAGGCTAAAATAAACCTTATGAAAATTTACGTCACATTAGTTGTTTTTCCTAATCAGATAAACTTATAACGTTTTACCTAAAAATATTACGTAGAAAATAGATAAATATTATTTTATTAGAATATTATATTAGTCTAATACAAGGTGAAATTTACCGGTGGTTACAGCAAGAATCCGGTGTTTCACTCTCGCACCAAGCATATAGAGATCTGTCATCACTTCTTAAGAGACAATGTTCAAAAGAGGAACATTTTGATTGAGAAGGTAGCAGCCAAAGACAACATAGCCGACGTCCTCACCAAACCGTTGAAGCAGGAACAATTCAACTTGTTTCGTCTTCGTCTTGGTCTCATGGAACAATCGTCGTAATTTGTTTCTCAATTCCACAAGGTATATAAACGTTGGCCTTACCTTCTTTCTGAGTCTAGGATCTCTATTTCACACACAACTCACAAACAATACGGGAATTTTCAAAACCCAAGGTAAATTTTATTTTACAACATGTAATTTGATATCTATTTTTCTTAACTAAAAGATAAACTTTTCTTTAAACAAGAAACTTTTTTGAAATTCTTTCTAAAAGATACTACTTCCCGTATCATTTTCTTAAAAGCTATTTCTCACGTCTAGGACAAAAAATTTATTTCTTTCAGTATTAATACAAAGTAAAAACCCATTTTCATTGCATCTCATGTCTTTTGAATGCTAAAGGGAACACATAACTAATATGTGCTTTCGGGTACATTCATTTAAGAAACAATGAATTTAGGAGCACTCGGGTTATCTCACATAATAATATTCTTTTTTACTTCTAGTTTACTTTCTTTTCCTTTTTAGGAGTCGAGATAAACCACAACTCCAAATGGTTTGCATATAGGCACACACTAGGCACACATGTTTTCAAAAGGAAACATTTGAGCTGCCTGAGTCACCAGCACCACGGATCCCAGCATTAACGCTAGACGGTTCCCTCAAGGGAAGGATCCATGGGAACCGTGGGACAGAAGCTGCATTTCTCTTCTATTTTTCTCACTTTGGCTATAAACCTTCATATTTTCATCATTTTACCTTTTTTTCACTAATGACTATGTTACTTAATGCTTGTGTTCTCATGATCACATGCCTTAAACTCATATCTAATCATTAGATTTTAGTCCATATTTTAGGTCAAGCATTCATTACAATGCACTATTTTCTCTATAAATAAGGTTCCCAAAATGCTTGCATATCCATCACTCTCAACCTCACAAACAATCATCATCATGTTATCCAAAAGATCTTCCAACATTGATGAATCACCTAGTGCAAACAATCCTCTTCAAGAAATCTAAAATTTTATCCTACCACTTTTCGTAGTATCACCACCCAAATTTAGAAAAACCGCACGGATTAGCATCCGGCCTTGTTGTTTAGCCAAACCATTGTCAAGAAGTTCATCACCAACTACTCATTCACCACCACATGATTCCATAGTAGCACCTCCATCATCTCTAACAAGTACATCACCACCATCACCTATTAAATCTCCACCTAAGATCACCCTATCAGAACTTCTTCAAACTCCGAAAACAACCCCACTACCCGTGTCTAGTCCACAAACTTCCAACCCAAAAGAACTAGACTTTTTAACACCGCCAACATCTCCAAGCACACTTTACAAAGATCTTGCGACTTTACCACCTTTAGCTCCCAGTATCTTACAACAACATCTAGGTTCATATATTCTACCACTTACCAACATAATAGACTTTGATCCTTATTTTCCAACTTTTCCACCACATATTCCGCCTTCTACAATCAAACTAACCTGGAAACCATCCACACACAATACCCACATCATTTACATTGTGAACATTGCCAATCCACTAGGGAACTTGCAATAGGAATTCGGGACGAGATGCGATTCATACTTAACCACATCCTTGATCGCATCAATATCATCACTCACCAAAACTTCCATCATTAACCTTATGCAAGCATGGAAAAAATGATATTACTATTTTCTCTATTTTTTTTTTTCTTTTGAGTCATTTTTAAACAACAAACCTTGTTTTAATTTTTACATGTTTGTATGTGGCCTATATACCACTACACTTTGTCTTTTTATTACAAGGCTTTGTTTACATACCTTGGCTCTCCATCTTGTTTCTCGTCAATCACAAGATTATATTGCATGTTTCTACTAACTTTTTCTTTGTAGGTATTATATTTTCTCACTTGACGCCCTTTTCCAGGGGTAGCTACCGTCAAGGGGGGGGGGGTTAGTGATTTTTGGATTATATTCCTTTTCCACACTTTATTTCTTCGTTAGGGTCACTTTTTGTTTCGACAAAAAAGAGGAGAAGAAGTAAAACTTATGCTCTCAAAACATTCATTTAATCTTAAATTTTACTCATCATTACATTATGTTTTGTCATCAACAAAAAAAGGGGAGATTGTTAATATAAATAAATCGTAAAAACGTTTATTCATATTTAGCGATCTCTTTGTGTTTTCTTGATAACAAATATGAAGTTATCATAAGTAAAATTATAAGGATACATGTTATTTTTGTAAAGCATTTATAGATATAATCATTTACCATTAATTGTTGTAATAATTCATTTATTGTAATAGTTTATTAGGATGGGTAAAAAACCATAACCCATGACCCATACCCATGGAGCATATGCATAACCCATTGAGCTAACCCATTGACTAGATGCATTGCATCTTCTAGATACATTGTATCTATTTGGATACCCATGGTCCAAAGTCTATGACCCATGACCCATAACCTATTTAGGGGGAGCGTCCTACGGATCCCACAATTTACACTGAACAGATCCCTCATGTAAGGGATCCGTGGGATCCGAGCATCAGTAGTGAAATTTTGCCTATAAATAGTGAGTCATTTCTTCAATGTAACTCACCCCTCTTCTTACAAACTCTCTCATATATTCTTTCATTCTTCTAATCTCAGATCTCTTGATCTATATAGTAGTTCTTCTTTCTTTTGTTGTGATTCTCATATAGGTCCTTCTTTAAGACGAGATCACGAGATACTACAAGTCATCCAAGCAAGGGGTCCTTGATTGATTTGTTCCTCCACAAGATTTCTGTAGCAAAGATCTTGTATTTCATATTTCACATAGTTGTTGTGTTATAGTTTTGTTGGTTTGGTCCTCCGTGTTAAGGACTCGGTATTTAGCTTTGTACCGGAAAAAGTGTAAGCGGTGTTGTGAAGGCTTCTCCGCCAAGTTGAAGGAGTTTGTTAACATAGTGCTTGAACTCTCGAGTAGGTGACTCGGGGAGTGGAGTAGGGCAAGGAAGGTGTCCTTGTAGCCAAACCACTATAAATCGGTTGTGTCATTTCTATCCTTTACTTTACTTGCTTTCTTTAGTTGCATTACTTATAGATATATATTTTCTATCCATCCATACGATTTCACATAACATCGAATCTAAATTTTTTGAAACTAAATTAAAATCGGCAAAACTATTCAACCCCCCCTTCTAGTTTTCCACAAATAGGTCGGATTAGACATCTATTCTTAGCTAGGTCACATAGTTATAGCAAGGGATTGCTATCCTAGACTATGTCAATATCTACCACATATTTATCCTTTACTAGTCAACACATAAGCAAATAAAAAAGAGTAAAAGCAGGTCCAAGAAAAGAGTATCATGTTTTCCCACCCTAATTTAGTTAAAACACAGTTAAAAATGAGGTTATGAAACTCACCTCGATCAAGCAAAGCACAAATAATCAATAGCAAAGCAGATAAGCAGATAACACGGCTCGGCAACTACTGACTCGGCATTATATGTCATATTGTCCAATAAATAATAAAAGTCCATGTTACGGCGTTCTCAGGATCAACCGAGACTAGAAAGTCACGGTAACACCGACGTTGCGCAAAGTGCACATATATATAATTTCAAGTCCAAATGAACATTTCCACTCGTTACCGGCCCAAAACCTACGGCTTGGAAACGTATCAAAAATCTCCATTTTAACTCAACATCATTCCTGAAATACAATCAAATATGAAACCTACACCATAGGGTCCTTGTGGTTCTCGGCTACGACTTAACGCGACACCAACCGGACCATTTTGGTCCTTGTGGCTCGCGGCGTCTCCCCAACGCAACCCAAACCGGACCTTCATGGTCCCGGTTAACTTCCAATACCATCAAACCTCCATTCCAATATCAAACTCACAATCAATACATCAAAACAACAAAATAATAATGCACACGCGAGACTGGACACGACACACACGATACCAATTCGTTTCATTACATTTTTATCATTTTTAAACCTAGTTTATAAGTTTTTGTCCATCTAAACCCAACCAAAATGGACGAACGAGACAAAAATGTCTTGAACGAGTGTACAACTCGTTCCCTTTACCTTATTTCTTCCTGATCTATACTTGGAACAAGAAAACATGAACAAAAGTGATGTTTAAGGCACGTTTGGGTGGCGGGATGGTGGAGGTGTGGTGAGTGATGTACACCAAATGAAAGAGGAGGATGAGGGGTTCTTTTGGTGGTGGTGGTGAAGTCCCACACACGGCGTAGTGGCAGTGGGGTGGCCAGAAAGTGGGCGGCAGCAAGAGGGATAAGAGAGAGAGAGAAAAAAGTGCAACTAGGGTTTTGGGTGGAAGATGATGTGTGTGTGTGTGTTGGGTATATATATTTTTGAGTGGGGATTAAAATATAATTATTTTGGGGATAGGGGGCGCCAGCTATACACAAACACAGGGACCCAATGCCGTAATTTTTGTAAACTTTCCCGAACTCCTCCTCAAGGGATCGTATCTTTATAACTAGTGACCGGCTATTTTTATTAATAGCATCATTGTTTTTAATTACCTTTTTCCACAATTTTTGATTATTAACACGTCTTATTCCCACGTAACGAGTTACATGTTACTATTTCTGTCAGGACCGAATAACATAAGATTTATGTGGTTTGGAGGTCGGGGTTGGTGGAAGAAGATGAAGATCTTCATCCTTTTTAGAGAGAGAAACTAGAGAGAGGGAGGAGAAAACAAAGACTTTATTAAAATAAAACACACAATACAACTAGCCAAATGATTCACCTCACCCCTCATGGAGAGTCATGAGGGGTATATATAGGCCCTAACTTTGCCACATAAACGATACTAGTCCCTAAGGGCAAAGTATATTACGCATCTAGTCCAATTCACGTAAGTGACGTTATCTTTAGAAAAAGCGAGGCTAACAATCTCCCTCCAAGATAGCGTCACACGTGAATGGTTACAATGAGACCTATAAATACAAAACAAAGTAAATTACAATAGTAATGAACAATGTTGACTTTCTTGAAGCGCAGAGTCTCTGTAGACTAGATACTGAGGCAAACTTGAAGTTCTCCCTTCCGATGACCTCGGCAAATGATCTTCTTGTAGCTCTGAACTTCAACTGTAACGGTCTAGTTAGGTTATTACTCCCTCCTAACTAGTGAGCCTTTTTTCTTTCTTTGCTCCCTCCTGAACCGACAACACTCTTCCAACACGTCTTTAATCTTCAGACACGCAGCGGAGAAAGTAAACCCTTGAAGCACAATGGTTGTCGTTCTGGGAACATCATAACAACATAACTCACTTAGTATTGCATCCAAGTTGGTAAAAAGACCCGATGTACACCACACTACTTCTCCTTCTTCAGTCTTAAGCAAAAATCCCTTCGTAATCCAATCGCGGAAGATGAAATACCAACTTCTCCCTCCTGATGGTTGCGAGCTATCGGAATCATCATAATGTTGCGTACATGCCGTATTACCTTCTTTGATGCAATATTAACATCATAGCTTGATCATAATTTCCGTGAGAATATGTCGTATTACTCTCAATAATTTTCTCTAACCAACCTTTAAATCGAACCTCCTTTGAATTCACCGGCTAAATGTAATGACCACATATGGAGATAGCCCGATACGACTAACTTGAAAAGGAAGTAAGCATCCCAACTTGTGACTTACTGCTTGTTCTAAATTTTTGAACAATCCACAACTTCGTGTGACACTGAGCACAACAACGTAACTCCTTAAAGTGATGGTTACACATTGTGAGCACTACAACGTAACTCCTTACCAGTTATAACCAGATTGTCAAATTTCATAATGTGCTCCAACAAGTTATCTTGAGACATGCATCCAACCAACCATCGTCTCAAAGATAAAGAAGTCCACCCGTGAAATGTCACTTCAATTCCGCATCAATAATACCGTACAAAAACTCCGTAGTCATTTTTTCAATTATCGTTCAAGCCGTGAATATTGTATCCCTCCGTGAAATTTTTACCATACCAAAAATACTATTCTCAAATAGCACAATGTTGTATCCTATAATTTTAATAACTAAAAAAAATCGGATAACAAATTGTTGTCACTAGTTCAGTCAACATGAATAACCATCACAGCCCATAACCATTCATTATTGTACTCGAGCAGCACAATTGCAAGAAATAATTTCACAAGCCCACACCAACATATGTAGAACCCGATCCAGTTTAGAAGTGTTAGCAAACCGGATATAAACTGACTTCACATCCCTAAAAGATCTCAATGACCTAAACCTAAAAACATACAAAAAAATGGCTTCTGAGAGACTCGCTCTAGAACCCGCACTAAACCGACAGACTTCTGGACACATCAGTTCAGGACTCGTACCTCAAAGAGCTCAATCAACTTCGTTTGACAATCCTAAAGAACAAGAATGGGAGAATTTCTTCGAGTTAATGTTCGATGAATACTATGGTGGAACTTCGACAAATGCATCAAACCATCATTCCGCTGCACCCGCTCAAAATCATCCTCCACCACCAACAGAAGATGCATCTACAACGGTCGAAACCAATGCACCAACTCCATCAACATCATCTACATCTACTCAAGTTCTTGCACCCGTTCTACCAGCAGTTGATGAGCAAAACCAAAACCGAAACGATGCAACGTTAGATGATGACTTATTTGAAAACCCGTTTGCTACGGAATTAGCTGAATCATCTTCATGCTTACGAGAACCATCTAACTCGCACACGTATAACCAACGGTATCCTTCTACTCTGAAGTGGGCAAAAGACCACCCAATTGAACAAGTTATTGGTGAACCTTCAAGGCCAATTCAGACGAGACGCCAACTTGCCACAGACTGCGACTTGTGCATTTACCTTTGCTCAATTAGCAATCTAGAGCCAAAGAACATTCGCGAGGCAATGGCAGATCCCGCATGGATAGAAGCAATGCAGGAGGAACTTCTTCAATACCGTCTACATGACTCGTGGGAAAAGGTTCCAAGACCCATTGACGTTCGCGTCATCGATCTTAAATGGTTATGGAAGAACAAACGGGATGAAGAAATGACTGTTATTCGCAACAAAGCTCGTCTTGTGGCCAAAGGATACAGACATGAAGAGGGAATAGACTTTGAAGAGTCATTCGCGCCGGTAGCTAGACTTGAAGCAGTCAGGATATTCTTGGCCTATGCAGCTCACAAAAACATCACGGTTTATCAGATGGACATTAAGACAGCGTTCTTGAATGGAACTCTGAAAGAAGAAGTATACGTGAGTCAGCCAGAAGGCTTCATAGACATGGAACATCCAGACTACGTCTACAAACTCAAAAAGGCTATATATGGTTTGAAACAAGCTCCGCGAGCGTGGTATGACGAACTGTCCTCTTTCCTTATCCAAAACAATTTCACCAAAGGAACAGTTGATCCTACCTTGTTTACACAAAAATGCAAAAACGACATTTTGATTGTTCAGATTTATGTGGACGACATCATCTTTGGGTCCACTAATCCGAATCTTTCAAAACATTTTGAAAATCTCATGAAAAGCAAATTTGAAATGTCCATGATGGGGGAACTAAAATTCTTTCTTGGTTTACAAATACATCAGTCCCCTCGTGGAATTTTTATTAATCAAGCTAAGTATACAACTGAGATTTTGAAAAATCATGGTATGGACAATTGTGATTCGGTCGGAACACCAATGGTAACTTCACCAAAAATTGGAGCCGATTTGTTTGGGAAACCTATTGATCCGAAGAAATATCGGAGCATGATTGGTTCTCTCATGTATCTCACTGCTAGTCGACCAGATATTCATTTTGCTGTTTGCTTATTAGCACGGTTTCAGGCAAAGCCTACCGAACTGCACCTCAAAGAGGTTAAACGGATCTTTCGGTACCTGAAGACATCCATTCACATGGGACTTTGGTATCCGAAGGAATCCGGATTTGATCTAATTGCCTTTTCAGATGCGGACCACGCAGGTGACCAAGTTACAGCAAAAAGTACATCTGGAGGAGCACAATTTTTGGGTGAAAAGCTAGTCAGCTGGTCTTCAAAGAAACAAGATTGCACTGCACTATCAACCGCTGAAGCTGAGTATGTGTCTCTATCTGCGTGTTGTGCTCAAGTTCTATGGATGAGAACAGAACTCACAGATTATGGCTTTACTTTCGATAAAATACCTATGTATTGTGACTCGAAAAGTGCCATAGCCATATCATGCAATCCTGTTCATCACTCAAAGACTAAGCATATCCGAGTCCGCTATCATTTCATCAAAGAGTACGTCGAAAATGGTACTGTTGAATTATTCTTCGTGAAGACTGATTACCAACTCGCCGATCTATTAACTAAAGCCCTTCCAAAAGAAAGGTTTGAGTATTTAGTTCGACGAATTGGAATGCGAAGCCTAACCCCTGAGGAGTTAGAACGTCTTCTCGAATCTTCTGATTGAAAATGATTTTCCAAAAAGCTTCGCTGTAAATATTTTTGAAAAACAAAATACAAAATTTGAAAAACCAACAAAAGCAAAATATAAAAATATAAAATCTTTCAAAAATACAAAAACAATAGAAAATCAAAAATCCAAAAATACTCTTCTACGACATGTCTCTTGTATAATCGATATTCTGTACGTTTCTAGAAATGTCATTCAACAATGATACGGGCATGTACAGATGCTTGAGCGAGAGTTCTTTATTTGTTTTCTAAAACATGTCGTTTCTCAAAATTTCTTCGATAATGGCTTTCGTATACATCAGTACGAAACCCGGACCGAAATGATGACTTTTGATTATTTTTCAAATCAAAACTCGTGCTTTGATCGAAAAATGAGGTGTACGCTTCAGTGCACTACATTTAAAAATGGTGAGAAATCATCATAATCTTGAGCACCTTTTCAAGATTGTTCAAAAAGATTTTCAAAATCTTTCAAATAGTTTGTGCTCAAGATAACTCCCTCTAAAACCCTTTAATTGACTATGCTTTATTAAAGGGGGAGTATAAAACCAAAAATGTTCCAAATTCATGCTTAAATCAAATCCGTTTGTCTCCCCAAAAGATTCTAAAATGTTTTAATCTGTTGATATCAAAAATATCACGAATATGCTATTTTTGAGGGGGAGGAGACGTGATTAAAATGTGATCAAAATGTTTAATGATCGTTGTTTAAATCTCAAAATGAGCTCTACTCAGATGAAACCATTGAATTGACGAGCAATTATGTACCATCTCGAGAAACTTTCTATGGACTTGACCAGGACGGGTAATAATTTCAAGCTAGTTCTCTAGTGATGTAAACGTGTCTCGAATCGGTCTTGTTCATTTAAAGTCGATCAATTCAAAAAGTGCGAACTCTACCCTCTATGTGCAGATTTCTGTCAAAACTTATGAGCACATGTGAAGGGGGAGTGTTTCTGAAAATATAAAACTCTCGAAGTGTTCCAAACATGTTTTCCATCAAAAACACTTTGAGAGATTTTCAAGAAAAATGGTTTTATGGCAACAATAGGACAGTCATGGAGTTATAAGGTGACTAAGAATAGGAAATCAGTCCTATGATCCGCCAGAGCGGGAGGGATCTACCAAAGGACATCACAAATAGTTAGTATTAGAAGTCCTTAGGAATGATTGAAAAAAGGAGTAATGTGAGGAAGGAGAAAGAAGGGGTTGAAGAATTAAAAAGAAATGTAATGATAAAGGGTGAAAAGAAATAGCCCTCCATATTCAACCTTAGGGCAGAAACCGGGTTCAATACATATGCTACTAGTTGTCACTAGTTGACACTGGTATTGAAGACAAAGACGTCATGGACCCAGTGACGCACTGCACTAAACCTTCTAGCCACTCAATTCCTCTTAAAAGGATTTGTTTCATTCTCACTGGGAACCCTACATAATCTATTGACCTTCTCTTAGAGTTGGTTGGTATTGAAGAAGGAGACCCTCTCCCTAGTCTCTGCTCAGGAAAAGCAAAATGCACTATTGAGTCTAGAGCCACGAGATTTATCAAAAGATCTCATAGGAACACTTGACATGACATCGCTTGTTGTTCATCAATAAGGGCACAAGTGATATATTATAGAGTCCTACGCAGATCTTAGCAATTTGCCAGAACATTTATGAGAAGTTTCACATCTGTGATCTTCAGTGATTGAATGGAAATTCCTGCCAGGGTCAACATCAAGCAGCCCTGACAGCAGGTCACTTCGGTAATTCTCCGTGGATTACGCTTAGTGTGTCTCAAACGGTCTACAGTCGTGGGGTGATGCTTCGGTGTACCTCAGCGACTCATCTGAACTGTAGGTGTATTTCGATACATCGCGTTATCTCACTTGTGGGACTCCAGTTCAGGAACGGCCTCTGTGAGAATTAGAGACGTGTTTTCACACTATGCTGTTGACACCCTCGAAATTCAAACTTGTAATTGCCGGAATCCGCTTATTACTAACAATGTTTTATGTTTTCTTCTTATGGAAGCTCCGGAGCGGATGGATCGTGCAGACTCGCCACATGCTCATACCAACAACACATGAAAGTTCTCATCATAATCAAAGGAGATGATTCTTCGTCAATGTCAAAGAATCTACAAAGTTTAAAGACTCCAGAACTACATCATTGGTAACCAAAAGACAAATAGAAGTGTGAGCATGGTGGAGAAAGAAATGGAGAATGACGTGGAGACACCTAACCAACGAAGTTGACAATGGCAGACAACCACATTATCTGATCTCAAAGCATGAAGGAACAAAGAATCAAGACTATTCTATATCTACACGCAAAGTTCAAGCTCAAGGAAAGTAAAGATCTTATCAAGTGGAGCGTCATTTGAATGACCACCCCTTAGGGGGAGATTGTTAGCCTTAATAGTTTTATTAAAAGTGATGGTCATTCACGATTAGGAACTTTGTAACGTGTGTTAGATATCGTGATAGAATAGTCAACGGGCTCGTGGATTGGGCTAAGCTAAATGGCTAATAGTTAAGATAAGCTAGCCTTCTTTTATATGTAATCCAATCCAAGTCCACGAAGCCCAAGCCAAGCCCATGGAAAGCCTTTAGGGCAACATGTGTCTTGTACTATAAATACCCCTCAAATGACCATTTGAGGGGTGTGCTTGAAAGTGTGTGTGTGTGTGTGTTTTTCTTTATTTAATATACAACATCTTGTTTTTATCTTTTCTCACATATACACGAATTTATATCTTCAAGTCACCATCTTTCTCATCTTATTTCTAAGCTTTACGTTTGTGTTGTTTGTGTTAACGTGGTATTTGTGTTGGGTTTGTGATAAGGTTGATAAAAGTAAGGTCCTACAATTTCTCTTGTTTTAGGTTTTTACTGTGCCGACTCAAGTAGTGCCTAACATTACGGGCCACAATTCATACCATAACTCATTCAATACCAAATTCTATCATAAAAAGCAATTAAACGATACCAAGTCAAGTCATAATTATTCCGAAATAGCTCCTATCGGCAATCTACTCGATCTAACTAGTGTAATGCGGTACCTAAAAGGGCTCCCTAATTTGCCATTTGTCACAGCCTCCCAGCCTCATAAGAAACCCGTCCCGGGTTTCATTCTGAGTTGCCCGATGACTTAAAGAGTTGAGGATACTTCTTTTGAAACTAATCCTCACATTCCCATGTGAACTCTGGTCCATGACGAGAATTCCAACTAACTTTGACGATCAGGATGCGGCTATGCTTCAGTCGTTTTACTTCACGATCCATGATCTCAACTAGTTCCTCAATGAAGTTCAGATGCTCGTCTATACGGATATCTTTCATAGGCACTACCGGGGTTTCTTCGGAGAGACATTTCTTCAGATTACTCATGTGAAAGACGTCGTGTACACTACTCAACTCCTGAGGTAGCTCAAGTCTGCAAACTACTGGTCCAAGGGGCCAATGTATCGGGGGTTGAGTTTTCTACGTTTGCCGAAGCGTATCACCCCTTTCCAAGGGGAAACCTTCAACATGACTTAGTCTCCCACTTGAAACTCTAGGGGCTTACATCTCTTATTGGCGTAGCTCTTTTGTCTATCATGTGCAACTTGCAAACAATTGCGAATTTGGACTACTTTCTCAATAATTTCCAGCATGAGTTCGGGACCGGTAAGCTGGCTGTCGCCAACTTCAGCCCAATAGATCGAAGAACGGCACTTTCAGCCATACAACGCCTTAAATAGTACGGCCTTAATGCTGGCATGATAGCTATTGTTGTATGAGAATTTGGCCAAAGGTAGGTACTTCTCCCATCCTTTGTCGAAATCGATAACGCAGGCACAAAGCATATCTTCTAGCGTCTGGATGGTCCTTTTGCTCTGACTGTCGATTTGAGGGTGATAGGCAGTGCTCATATAAAGCTTCGTTTCGAAATCTGTCTGCAGTGACTTCCAAAAATTTGACGTGAAATGGCTATCTCGGCCGGAAATGATAGATATGGGCATGCCATGACGAGATACTATCTCTTTGACGTACAGCTGAGCAAGCTTGTCGATACTATCGACTTCACTAATGGCCAAGAAGTGAGCGGACTTAGTCATTCGATCCACAATTACCCAGATAGCGTCACAGCCGCTAACTGTTCTTGGTAATTTGGTGATAAAGTCCATAGTGATTCGCTCACATTTCCAAATAGGGAGTTCAGGTTGCACTAGCAATCCTGACGGCTTCTGGTGTTCGGCCTTTACCTTGGAATATCTCCAGCACTTACTGACATATAGAGCTATGTCGACTTTCATGTTCGGCCACCAGTAAAGTTTCTTTAGGTCGTGATACACCTTGTCAGCTCCGGGATGAATATAGTATTTTGATTTATGCGACTCGTGCATAATCAACTCGCAGATTCCTCCATAAGATGGTATCCAGCTTTTGTCTCCGAAGTATAAGGTTCTGTCAGAACGCTTCGAGAAGCCTTTTCACTTTCCACCATTCCATAAAGGTTCTCCGTCGGGCGGTTCTTTTCTTTCAACGCCTCGGCTTGATCGGCTAATATCTGAGACGGTAGTGGTGAACTAATCGTCATTCCTAAGGATCAGACTTGTAACGGCGGAATTCTCTCTTTTCGGCTAAGGGCATCTGCAACAATATTGGCCTTACCCGGATGGTAATGAATCTCACAATCGTAATCACTGTGTAATTTCAACCAATGTCGTTGTCTCATGTTCAGCTCCTTCTAGTCTAAGATGTGTTGCAGACTCTTGTGGTCGGTATACACTATACACTTAGTACCGTACAGGTAATGTCTCCATATCCTAAGAGCAAACACCACAACACCCAACTCCAAGTCATGGGTGGTGTAGTTTTTTTATGCTTCTTAAGCTGTCGGGAGGCATACTGATGAGTGTGTAAATACTCATCATTTTTGGGTCAATCTGAACTGCAAAACGTTTAAAAATGCTCAGAAATGCATCAAAATACTGAAAATATCTCAAAATTGCATTTTATATGTTTCAGATGCAAAATGTTCAAAATCAGATGAAAAATGAGCAAAGTTTGCATAATTGGCAGTTTCAGTCCCCCAAGTTTCAAAAATTGTCAGAAATAGTCCCTGAGTCAAAATTTCAAAAGAAAAATCACCAAAGGTCCTTTTAAAATCATAAGTTGTCAAAATTAGTCCTTTGGTGAAAAATATAAAAAGTTTGAGAAAATTACAAATTGGTCCTTCAAGTTTCAAAATTGGCAGAATTGGTCCCTGGAAAATTGGAAAATGGCAGCTTTGGTCCTTGAACTATTAACACTTGTCAATTTCAGCCCCTGAAACATCTTTGCAGATTTGGCAGGTAGGTCCCTCAATTTTCAGAATTGACACAATTGGTCCTTATGATTATAAACCTTTAATACCTTTTTGGACTTGCCTACCCATTTTTGACCCCTGCCATGTTCTCCTTTTGGACCCTTCAAATTGGACCCTTCCCTTTTAATAACACCAGTCAAACACTTTGACTTACCTCTTCCCTCCCTCACGAGATACCACCTCCCCATCATCACCTAGCCCTGCAAAACCAGGCTTTCCATCCCCCCCAGCTCACCTTTCCCACCTTATCACTCCACCCACACCATACATCCAAGAAACAATAATTACATCTCCTCCTTTTGCACTCAAGCTCACCAACTGTCAAAAATGCTTTTTCCCGCCAAAAATGCTCAATGGCCAGGATGATCCTAAAGTGATCCAAGGGCATCAAACACAAGTGGGAACTATTCAGAGATGAGAGAGAAGACATCTGGAGCTATAAAAAGGAAGAAAGAAGCTATGGAAGGGTAGTTAGTTTTTTTTAAGATTTCATTAATGTCGTTTTTAACATTAAAGTTGTAGTTAAGTGTATTAGATGTAATCTTTTGTTTTCTTGTATCAATTTCAAGTAGTATAATCAGTGAACTCTATTTTTAATCATCAATTTCCAAATTCACTTAAGTTTCATATTCTTGAGTTACTGTTGATAATCTCAGTTTTCAATTCCTATATTCAGGCTCTTAGTAGCTGACTTTTAAGTTAAAACAAGCTTAAACAAGCTTTTCATAGCTTTCTATAAGCTGACATTTTAGTTTTGAACAATATTGGATCATGGTCAAAGAAAGTCAAACAGGGTTCTTTTGGACTTGCAAATGGAAATGGGTTGATGCAGTCTAGATTTGGGATTGATTTTAAGTCCAAATGGTTGGATAATGTAGGGTAGAAGTTCTGGTTTCACAGGTAGCAAGCCATTGTGGCTAAGGATTCTTGTAAGTGATTTTTAAGGTCTCATTGCATATATTGTATTTGTAGTTATTAATAGTTCAATCTTGTTTAATTAGTTGTCATTAGAGTAGTTAATGTCAGTTTGATTGTCTGCTTATACTAGTTTAGCAGTGAGATTTGTTTTGCTTACAAAATAGTTGAAAAAGGGTGTTTGGATCAAGTACTTAAACTAAATTAGAGGTTGGTTCAGTGGGTATTGTCTGTTGGGTTATGTTTGTTTAGTTCATTTTAGCTCTGATCTGTCTTAGTTTGTGTTTGCAAAACACCATAAGTCAAAATTGCATGAGAATCTGTCATAATCCTTCACTGTTGAGATTTATAATGAGCAAACTCTTGTTTTGTGTTTTAAAATCATAGAGGTATCTTGCATTAGCCTTGTTTCATCATTTAACATCAATTGCAGTCTTTAAATCATGATCAAAGTTCAAGTTAGTCAACATTTCACAATTACTTCAAAAGTCAAAATCATAAAAACCTGTTTTTAGCTCATCTAGGAGGATTTTTCATTTACTCAGTTTTGGACCAAATCATGTCAAACTAGTTGCTTTAAAAACTTCAGCTGGTCTTGTTTCTTATTAGCATTTTTCCAGATTTTTATCAAATTTTTAGAAGCCTCATAAGAGCTTGTCAAAATGGACCTAAGTGCCCTGTGCAGGGCATTGAGCCTGCACAGGGTTTATGCAGTTCTTGCAGAGCTTGCATTTGGCTCATTTGAGCTTGTTTAAGTCTGGCCTTTGGTTTGTTAATAGCCAGCAAGGTCTTGTTTAGGGTCCCATAATTGGTTTTAGGTTTTAGCTTATTGGTTGGCTTATTCTTTAGCTCAAAGTTGCCCCCCTCAGTTACTGTTTTAGCTTATTGCTCAACTAGCCAAATTTTAGCAACCTGCAAATCAGAGGTTATGGCTGGTTGATTTTAGTTGTTTTAGAGTTATTTTAGCTTATTGTTACTTCTGTCTCAGTTTGGTACCTTTTGGTGTGCTCTTGGATTATCCAAGTGCTTATTCTTAAGCACATTCCACATCAGTTCCTAATTCTTACACACATGCACCTGTTTTTCCATTTTTCCTAGCTTCCTTATATAATTTTAGAGTTTTCCTGAAATTTTCAGATTTTTCTAAGTTGATTTGCTATTTTTCTTAATTTAAATTAGTTTTTTAAGCATTTTTAATTAGCTTTTAATACAAAAAATTCAGAAAAGGTTCAAAAAAATAATTTTTCATTTTTCTTAGGTTTAGATAAATATAAAAAGTAAAAAAAATATTTTTCTAGATTTTTCTTAGTTAAATTTGTATTTTTAGATAATTTAATTAGTTTTTAATATTTTAAAATTCATAAAAAATAGAAAAATAATCATAAAAATACAAAAATAGTTTTGAAAATTCTATTTTGATATTTTAGATTTTTCTAAGTCTTAATTTTATTTTTCTAGCTTTATTTCCTAATTTCTTGTATTTTAAGCTAATATTTATTAGTTAAAAATAGTTTTTAATTAATAATAATTAGATAATTAGTTATAAAAATACTTTTCTTTTTCTAAAAATTTTCTTTTATCATTAGGACTGTAAAAATGTATTTTTCATATTTTTAGGATTTATATTGTATAAGTTTTACATTTTCTGTTGTACGCTACGTAGTTTTTAATTTCAGTTTTATAAAAACATAAAAACAAAAACATCATTTTGCAAATAGTGATAGCGTTTATTTAATAGTTTTTATCTTTAAAATTCTCTTTAATTTGCATTTAAGCCGTTGTAATTTGTTGGCTTTTTCTGTAGTTATAATCATAATCAAATCCCTTTTTCCGTTCAAATCTCTCGATCACTATACGTTTGATAATCCATTGCATAGCTCGCTGGGACATAACGACCCGGGGAAACACTATACTCCCCAGATCTTCATTGCATTCGTGCTTGAGCAGTTTTAAGCTGATTACGGTCTGCCATTCACAAGTGGCAGGCTTGAGTGATTTAGCTTGACTGTTTGGCACGCATCAAATTTTTGGCGCCGCTGCCGGGGAGCTGTGCTGATTATCTTCCGTCTAGCAGATTAGTGATTTGAATATTCACTCTTTGTTTATACCATCTGTATGTGTTTATATTTTCTTTTAAAAATCAAAAATCCAAAAAGATTTTCATTCTTTGTTTTTGCATCATGTTTTTCAAAAATACCAAAAATATCCATCTTTACCCTCTCACATCTTTGATTCTTCATCCCTACCCCTCTGAAAACCTTTGATTCTTTCTATGTCTTATCCTCACCCTCTTGGTTGTCAATGGTGTGGTAGTCCTTATAATGGTGGCAATTGCCCCAGTTGTGGCATGGTGGAGTCAGGAAACGGGTCTGTCTATAACCAGGATCCCTATTCCTACCATAACACAACTGATTTATTCCATCACCTACCACACTGTGAGACTCAGCAGTTTTACTGTTGTGAGTACTGTGGTGGTTCACACTCCAGTTCTGATTGTTCATTGGGAAACACGCTTGTCTATGAGCAGGTTCCTGATAACAATTATGACTACAACACATGTGACTCACAACCACATCAGTTTTACTGTTGTGAATATTGTGGAGGTCCTCACTTTAGCTCTGATTGTCAAACAAGGAATCCATTTCCTTGTAACAATTACGACTCTTCGTATCATGACCAACCTCTACAGTACCAAATGAATCAGGCACCACTTCAGCCTGATCCACTTCCTCAAAATCTTCTCCTTGATCTTTTGGATTTAGTGAAAGATTTGAAGGAATGTAAACATCCCCAAGATAATCCAAAATCCATGGATGAATTGTTAGCTGAAGAGCAGGCTGCTAAAATAAATTCCCAAATTGCGTTTGAAAAATTTATTAGGGAATCAATTGCAAAAGAAAAAGCAGCCAGATCTAGCTCTCAATTTCGTTTCATTCCTGATGACAGTGATGATGAAGATACCCTTGATATCCTTCAATTTTATAAAAATTCATCAAGCTCATCAGTTGATATTCCAGCAGTTGAGATTCCATCTCAAACATCTGCTATCACACCCGAAGCTTCCACTCACTCTCTGAACATGGGGGACGAGCATCTTGACACTGTTCCTGAAAAGGAATCGGACGAATTCATAAAGTCTAGTGTTGAGAACCTTGTCCCAATCCCGAGAGAGTCACAGGGAACTTCTGAGCATATGTGTGATTCTCTTTCCCCTCTTGAGTGTTCAAATGATCAATTTGAAACTTTCTCCAATTATAGCGAAGATTGTGCTTCCTATGGAAACATCGAGTACGTTGAGGCATCACTTCCACAATCTGATGCTGATCATCTTCTTGAGGAGTTCTCCGGTGAACTCACTCACATCAATCCACTCTTTGATTTCGAAGCCGATCTGGGAGAGACTGAAAATCTCACTGATAATGATCGTTCACTGACTTCTTATCCCAACAATCCAATAGAGAATGTTGATCACTTTGTTCCCGAAACATTCAAAGCTACTTTCACCAATCCTCTATTTGAATTCGACTCTGAATTCACTTCAATTGCTGAGAATCCACTCTTTGATACTCAGATTGAGGATAGTGATGAGCCCACAATGGAACAAGAGTTCACAATTTCACCTCATGTGAATGATTCTCTTCATGAAGAGTTCTCCGGTGAACTCTCTCATGACATATCTCCTCCGGAACATGATCATTTCTATTTTGATCTTGAGGATGATATTAGCTCGGAGGAAGGTGTACTCTATCATATGAGTTTGCTTATTGATAATACTACCCTCACCCTTCCTCCCGATATGTCTACATTTGAGGATGAAGAATGGATCCTGATTGTTATCAAAATCTTTCTTCCTTTCCTCAAATATCTTGTGATTTCTCTTCACTCCTTCGGGAATGAAGATACAATCTTTGACCCCGGCATTTTCATTCATCATTTTTGAGCCGGTTCTATGTATATCTCATCGGTGTGGAACTTTCACGTGCTTCAAATGTTTGTCCAAACATCTTGAATGAAAGTCCGATGGAGATTGTTTCTTCCACTTTGCTTCCCCATGAACCAATTAATTCGGGGTCGAGTCAAGCTAGCGACTCGGTAATCAAAAACAGTAGCTAAACTTGGGTTTTCACCCATGTGTTCCACCATAGTGTGGGGGAGTTGTCCCACATGTTATATATATAAGTTTTCAAAAAAAAAAAAAAAAAAAAAAAAAAAAAATCTTTCCAAATAATGGCCGTAGTATTTCCCTTTTACGTTCTTTGTTTCGGCATAACCGCCGGTACTTTGAATATTGAGGGCAATATTCATTTCTAAGTGTGGGGGGGAATTCTCACGAATTTTATCATATAATTATACCAATTCCCCCGTTTTTGGCCAAAATTTTTTTTTGGAGCAAGTGTTTTACACTTACTCAATTGGTTATCAGTCCACCTTGTCTAATAAACAAAAGGATTGGCTAATCCAGGAGCAAACGGCTCTTGGTAAAGATATATCAAATCCGTTTACGGCTTGCAATTTGCCCAAAATTGTATGGTATTCAGCTCACCATATCCTTAAAAGTGAAGAGTTGGCTAGCCCGCAAGGTTATGGCTTGTGGTAAAGGCAGTGGAAAAACCATAATTGGTAATCAGCTCACCAAAGATAATATTGATAATTTATCTAAGAGTTGGCTAGTCCAGAGCAAACGGCTTCTGGTAAAGACAAACCAAATCCGTTGAAAGCTGGTGGTTTGCTCAAAATCACATGGTTATCGGTGTACCATGGTTCTTACTTGAACTGAAACATTTGGCTACTCCAGAAGTAATGGCTTTTGGTAAAGAGTTTCAAATCCATTATGTTTTCTTAAAAGATTGCTAGGGACTAGCAATAGTTTAGTGTGGGGGATTGATGAGTGTGTAAATACTCATCATTTTTGGGTCAATCTGAACTGCAAAATGTTTAAAAATGCTCAGAAATGCATCAAAATACTGAAAATATCTCAAAATTGCATTTTATATGTTTCAGATGCAAAATGTTCAAAATCAGATGAAAAATGAGCAAAGTTTGCATAATTGGCAGTTTCAGTCCCCCAAGTTTCAAAAATTGTCAGAAATAGTCCCTGAGTCAAAATTTCAAAAGAAAAATCACCAAAGGTCCTTTTAAAATCATAAGTTGTCAAAATTAGTCCTTTGGTGAAAAATATAAAAAGTTTGAGAAAATTACAAATTGGTCCTTCAAGTTTCAAAATTGGCAGAATTGGTCCCTGGAAAATTGGAAAATGGCAGCTTTGGTCCTTGAACTATTAACACTTGTCAATTTTAGCCCCTGAAACATCTTTGCAGATTTGGCAGGTAGGTCCCTCAATTTTCAGAATTGACACAATTGGTCCTTATGATTATAAACCTTTAATACCTTTTTGGACTTGCCTACCCATTTTTGACCCCTGCCATGTTCTCCTTTTGGACCCTTCAAATTGGACCCTTCCCTTTTAATAACACCAGTCAAACACTTTGACTTACCTCTTCCCTCCCTCACGAGATACCACCTCCCCATCATCACCTAGCCCTGCAAAACCAGGCTTTCCATCCCCCCCAGCTCACCTTTCCCACCTTATCACTCCACCCACACCATACATCCAAGAAACAATAATTACATCTCCTCCTTTTGCACTCAAGCTCACCAACTGTCAAAAATGCTTTTTCCCGCCAAAAATGCTCAATGGCCAGGATGATCCTAAAGTGATCCAAGGGCATCAAACACAAGTGGGAACTATTCAGAGATGAGAGAGAAGACATCTGGAGCTATAAAAAGGAAGAAAGAAGCTATGGAAGGGTAGTTCGTTTTTTTTAAGATTTCATTAATGTCGTTTTTAACATTAAAGTTGTAGTTAAGTGTATTAGATGTAATCTTTTGTTTTCTTGTATCAATTTCAAGTAGTATAATCAGTGAACTCTATTTTTAATCATCAATTTCCAAATTCACTTAAGTTTCATATTCTTGAGTTACTGTTGATAATCTCAGTTTTCAATTCCTATATTCAGGCTCTTAGTAGCTGACTTTTAAGTTAAAACAAGCTTAAACAAGCTTTTCATAGCTTTCTATAAGCTGACATTTTAGTTTTGAACAATATTGGATCATGGTCAAAGAAAGTCAAACAGGGTTCTTTTGGACTTGCAAATGGAAATGGGTTGATGCAGTCTAGATTTGGGATTAATTTTAAGTCCAAATGGTTGGATAATGTAGGGTAGAAGTTCTGGTTTCACAGGTAGCAAGCCATTGTGGCTAAGGATTCTTGTAAGTGATTTTTAAGGTCTCATTGCATATATTGTATTTGTAGTTATTAATAGTTCAATCTTGTTTAATTAGTTGTCATTAGAGTAGTTAATGTCAGTTTGATTGTCTGCTTATACTAGTTTAGCAGTGAGATTTGTTTTGCTTACAAAATAGTTGAAAAAGGGTGTTTGGATCAAGTACTTAAACTAAATTAGAGGTTGGTTCAGTGGGTATTGTCTGTTGGGTTATGTTTGTTTAGTTCATTTTAGCTCTGATCTGTCTTAGTTTGTGTTTGCAAAACACCATAAGTCAAAATTGTATGAGAATCTGTCATAATCCTTCACTGTTGAGATTTATAATGAGCAAACTCTTGTTTTGTGTTTTAAAATCATAGAGGTATCTTGCATTAGCCTTGTTTCATCATTTAACATCAATTGCAGTCTTTAAATCATGATCAAAGTTCAAGTTAGTCAACATTTCACAATTACTTCAAAAGTCAAAATCATAAAAACCTGTTTTTAGCTCATCTAGGAGGATTTTTCATTTACTTAGTTTTGGACCAAATCATGTCAAACTGGTTGCTTTAAAAACTTCAGCTGGTCTTGTTTCTTATTAGCATTTTTCCATATTTTTATCAAATTTTTAGAAGCCTCATAAGAGCTTGTCAAAATGGACCTAAGTGCCCTGTGCAGGGCATTGAGCCTGCACAGGGTTTATGCAGTTCTTGCAGAGCTTGCATTTGGCTCATTTGAGCTTGTTTAAGTCTGGCCTTTGGTTTGTTAATAGCCAGCAAGGTCTTGTTTAGGGTCCCATAATTGGTTTTAGGTTTTAGCTTATTGGTTGGCTTATTCTTTAGCTCAAAGTTGCCCCCCTCAGTTACTGTTTTAGCTTATTGCTCAACTAGCCAAATTTTAGCAACTTGCAAATCAGAGGTTATGGCTGGTTGATTTTAGTTGTTTTAGAGTTATTTTAGCTTATTGTTACTTCTGTCTCAATTTGGTACCTTTTGGTGTGCTCTTGGCTTATCCAAGTGCTTATTCTTAAGCACATTCCACATCAGTTCCTAATTCTTACACACATGCACCCGTTTTTCCATTTTTCCTAGCTTCCTTATATAATTTTAGAGTTTTCCTGAAATTTTCAGATTTTTCTAAGTTGATTTGCTATTTTTCTTAATTTAAATTAGTTTTTTAAGCATTTTTAATTAGCTTTTAATACAAAAAATTCAGAAAAGGTTCAAAAAAATAATTTTTCATTTTTCTTAGGTTTAGATAAATATAAAAAGTAAAAAAAATATTTTTCTAGATTTTTCTTAGTTAAATTTGTATTTTTAGATAATTTAATTAGTTTTTAATAGTTTAAAATTCATAAAAAATAGAAAAATAATCATAAAAATACAAAAATAGTTTTGAAAATTCTATTTTGATATTTTAGATTTTTCTAAGTCTTAATTTTATTTTTCTAGCTTTATTTCCTAATTTCTTGTATTTTAAGCTAATATTTAATAGTTAAAAATAGTTTTTAATTAATAATAATTAGATAATTAGTTATAAAAATACTTTTCTTTTTCTAAAAATTTTCTTTTATCATTAGGATTGTAAAAATGTATTTTTCATATTTTTAGGATTTATATTGTATAAGTTTTACATTTTCTGTTGTACGCTACGTAGTTTTTAATTTCAGTTTTATAAAAACATAAAAACAAAAACATCATTTTGCAAATAGTGATAGCGTTTATTTAATAGTTTTTATCTTTAAAATTCTCTTTAATTTGCATTTAAGCCGTTGTAATTTGTTGGCTTTTTCTGTAGTTATAATCATAATCAATTCCCTTTTTCCGTTCAAATCTCTCGATCACTATACGTTTGATAATCCATTGCATAGCTCGCTGGGACATAACGACCCGGGGAAACACTATACTCCCCAGATCTTCATTGCATTCGTGCTTGAGCAGTTTTAAGCTGATTACGGTCTGCCATTCACAAGTGGCAGGCTTGAGTGATTTAGCTTGACTGTTTGGCACGCATCACATACGCTATCACCTTCTCCCGTTGCATCAGAATAGCTCCCAAGCCTTTATGCGAAGCATCGCAATATACAACGAAATCTTCGCTTCCTTCAAGCAGGGCTAGGATAGGCGCACTACACAACTTCTCCTTCATTAGTTATAACGCCTCTTCTTCCTTCTCTCCCCATTCGTACTTAACGTTCTTCTGTGTCAGTTTGGTCAGCGACTTAGCTATTTTAGAGAATCCCTCAATGAACCTCCGGTAATAGTCTGCTAGACCAGGAAACTGACGAACTTACGATGGGGTTTTAGGAGCGGCCCATTCCTTGATGGCCTCAATATTGGTGGGACCACATGAACTCCTCGACTATCTATCACGTGGCCTAAGAATTGTATAGTGGGCATCCAAATATCGCACTTAGATAATTTGGCGTACAACTGTTCTTGCCTTAATAACTCCATACTCTTGGAGTATATCAAGATGTTGCCTATGAATACTATCACAAACTTATCCAAATAGGGATTGCACACTCGATTCATAAGGTCCATGAATACCGCGGGCGCGTTGGTCAAACCAAATGACATCACTTGGAATTCATAGTGCCCATAACAAGTTCTGAATGCCGTCTTCGGGATATCTTCATCTCGAACTCTGAGTTGGTGGTGACCGGATCGTAATTCGATCTTAGAATAGATACTAGATCATTGGAGTTGGTCGAATAGGTCGTCTATCCTAGGCAGTGGGTATCGATTCTTCACCGTCAACTTATTCAACTCTCGATAGTCGATGCACATACGAAACGATCCATCCTTCTTCTTCACGAACAGTACGGGTGCTCGCCACGACGACGAACTTGGTTGTATGAATCCCTTCTCTGACAACTCTGCCAACTGCCTTGACAGTTCCTCCAACTCTCTTGGAGCAAGTCGAATAGGTCGTCTATCCTAGGCAGTGGGTATCGATTCTTCACCGTCAACTCATTCAACTCTCGATAGTTGATGCACGTACGAAATGATCCATCCTTCTTCTTCACGAACAGTACGGGTGCTCCCTACTACGACTAACTTGGTCGTAAGAATCCCTTCTCTGACAACTCTGCCAACTCCCTTGACAGTTCCTCCAACTTTCTTGGAGTGAGTCGATAGGAGCCCGGGCTACGGGTGCAGCACCAGGTATCAACTCGATTTGGAACTCCACTTGTCGGACAGGTGGAATCTCTGGAAAATCGTCGGGAAACACGTCCAAAAAATCTCGAACGATGGGTACATCCTCAAGGCGTCTTTCACTCTTCTTCTCGCCTTTCTTCTCAGAAATTCGAGTCAAGAAAAGATAACCTCCTCTGTCAATGTACTTTTGTGCCTTTATACAAGAGATGATGCTCAACTTGGAGGGACCTCCACAGTCGCTCCGATCTCCTTGTATACTCTGGAATTTTCTACCATACGGCACATGCACGATCTTCTCATTGCAGATGATGTGGGAACCGTTCTTTGACAACCAATCCATACCGATGATGACGTCGAAACTTCCTAAAGTGACGGCCAATAGGTCTATGTTGAACGGGTAGCCTAGGAAACTTAACGTGCAACTTCGGACTATAGTGTCTATCCTTTCCCTATTTCCATTAGCTAACTCCACATCATAACTTAATCCTAAAGGTGTCGGGGAAATTCCTAGTAATGACATAAAGGCAGTGGGTACGAAACTCACATCGGCACCGGTATCAAACAGTATAGAAGCATAGCGGTTATTGAGAAGGAACGTACCCGTAACTACGTTCGGATCCTCTTTGATCTCCTTCCCAATGACGTACACTCGCGCTGCTCCCATGTCTCTCTGTTGATTTCCAGCACTCTGGTTTTCTTGGTTCCCTTCAGTCCCTCGATTTATGGGGTTATGCCCATTACTTCCCGCACCTCGGTTCACTTGATTTCCTCCATTCCCGGGATTTCCTCTGACCCAGGGCTCTCGGCACTCGGTCTTGTAGTGCCCTTTCTTCCCACATCCAAAACAGGTGACAGTGGCCTTCTAGTCCGTTCCCTGTGTGGCTTGTGCCACGGCAAGGGGTCGGGACCTACGGTCTCTGGCCATATGTCCTACCTTAGAGCAATTTCTACACACCATGGCGTACTACCCATGGTGGTGTCTATTGCAACGTCCACACAAGGGCTTACTTCCTTCGTAACCCTTCTTCTCTCCATTACCGATAGCATACATCCTGGCAGTCTCTCACCATTTATTAGAGTTGCTATCACCCTTAACGCCCTTATTCCTTTTCCTCTTATCACTCCTTCCCTTGTGAGGATGATAACTGCCTCATGCAGGTTTGCCGGCTTTACAGCAATTACGTTGTTCCTAGTAGCTAGTGGTAATCCATCTGTGTACCGCTCAATCTTGAGATCCTCGGTATGAACCATCTCTGGGCAAAGCAATGACAATTATTGGAAGTGAAGGTTGTAAACCGTCATGTCGTTTTCCTTCACCTTATGGTTCCAAAACTCGATTTCTAACTTCTTAACATCATTCCTAGGGCAGTAAATCTTGATTAACAAGGCCTTAAACTGGTTTCAAGTCATCGCGTAGGCTACCTCACTTCCTACTGATTTGTGATAGTTGTTTCACCAAGTCACGTACTTCACCTTGGCGTCCTCATCACAGTTACTGACAGTGAACACCAATTCATTTTTATACATCCACCTCATTAGGTAAACCACTCTCTCGGTTCCTCCGAACTCGATGGGACCACAGAACCAGAACTCCTTATAGGTACAAACTCGAGTTCGGTTAAGTGGTGGGGTTCCAACAGAGTTGTTTGAGTGATTTGACTCAGCTAGCAGCTCGACGACACGCTACGTCACGAGCTGGTCGATGTGGGCTTGATTCATAGTCGTAGGGATCGGTGGGACATAACCATTTTCACCTTGATCATTGACGTTCTGATTCTCAATGGCGGGGTTGTCAGTATTCTGATTCTCAACAGGAAGAGTCGGGGTCAAGCGCCAATCTCGACGAACGAGAGTGACCATAACAGGCGCTGCTCGGGTGGTCCTAGGCGGGTTTCGTCTTGGTGTCATTGATCTGAAGGATAACACAAGAGTTCCATAAGTTCCACATATCACATTTAATTAGTTGGGGTTTGATTCAAAAGACATCGGATACCGCATGAATATTGAATCAAGATAACAAGGATAATACCACATCATATCGAATTAACGAAGGCTCGAAATGAGAAATCAAAGGATGCACTTCTATTAGCCATAACACATAGTTTTCGAAGTACATTGACATGAAAAGATAGTGAGTAGTCGTAGAAGATCCTACTAACGAAACTAACAGGATTACTAAGATAAGTCGACATCTCGAACTGGGGACTCCTCAGTTTCAAGATGGTACAACACTGTAAACCTAAGGCAATCTAGCCACGGGCGAATCTAGCTGCTCTTTGAACATCCTCAATCACTCTCCACAGTGAGGAAATCTCAAGACGTTGGGTGTCGCGATCTCTCGTCAGATCCGCAACCTCTCTCTCCAGCTCACCGACCTTGCGCCAGAGCGCTTGGTCTGCCTCTCGGGCTGTCATGCACCCTCTCTGTAGGTCTCCTACCTGCTCATAGAGCTCTGACATACCCTCTCTCAAGGCCATAGTGCTCTTAAAAATTGTAGAAATCGCTAAAGCTTATCGATGATATGGTGTGACTTCTCCCTTGGAAATAGCTCCGTATGCTGAATTAGATCTGCCTTTGGAACCCTTTTCACGTTCTCTGTCTTTTTATGGTGAGTGAATGATCATAAATGCAGAATTTAGGGTTTGTATTTATAGGCTCGATCAATTTTACAACGTAATCTAATAATGTGGTTACGCTGTAACTTAAATATCTTCCAATATCAAGTCTCGGTGTGATGATTACGGCGTAACCTAAGGAATAGTAATCCTTAAGCTCCGTCGTAAACTCGATAAGTGGCTACATCGTAATATTCAAAGATCCCATCAAGACTCTTGTAGTGCTGGTTACGCCATAACTAATGCTGGAGGTTAAGGCGTAACTGATGGAGGCGCGAAATTCCTCATGACCTAGATGGTTACGGCGTAACTTGAGTTGATAGTTACACTATAACACCCTGAAAATAAACTCTAGTGGAAGCATATGAGCCTTTGGGTGCTACAATCTTGGTATCACAATATAAGGTACAAAGAATGGTTTTTATCTCATTTATTTAGAATAAGATTCATTAATTGGAAACCATAAGTTTACATTAATGAAAGTAGTGTGGAAATAGGCCCAAAAGATAATTAAAGCGGTCCCGTTTATTCATCAGAGTCGCCTATGACCATACCCCTTGCCAAGCGTCTTCCAATAGTGACTTATCACCTTAAACCTGAGAACACAGGCTAAAAAGGTCAGCTTACGCTGGTGAGTTCATAGAGTATAGTTACAAAATGTAGTAGTGGACTTGATAGAGTTTAATTGCTACATGCGACTAAGGCAAATATCTAATAACCGTTCTAACCGTCAATCAATCAATCCATAATCAGTTCATCAATAACCAATCCAATCAATAATCAATCCAAATAAATAATCAATCCAATCAATAATCAATCCAATCAAATAATCAATCCAATCAATAATCAATCCAATAAATAATCATCAATACGTGTGAGATCTCAATGCAGGGCCTTGAGCGACTCTAGCCAGCATAGCCGTAGCAAGGCCTAGAACACAAGCTACCCTGGTCTAGGTCGGTCAATTTTTAGCTAGGCATCGCGTTATAGCATAGAAATGCTACCCTAGTCTAAGTCAACAAATGTCGAATGTCTAACCCTTCCTAGTCAACACATTAGCAATTCAAAAGAATAGTGGCAGGTCCAAAAATAGTTTGTGTTCACATAGACACATAAGACGTTCAATCACCAAAGCAAATATACCAAACAACAGTCATTCCAAATAATATTCACATATCCAGTTATAGTTTGTTAAAAGCAGCATGTATTCTCCCCCAAAATAGTTATAAAAACCTTTGACAGGAGGGGCTATGAAACTCACTGATGATGTACCCTCCGAACAGCTCGAAGGACACTCCTTCGAGACGTATCGAAGCCCTTCTGTATGAAGGCCCAAGTTAGGTTTCCAGAATATTCGTAGGCGTCAAACAATTCGTTCACACGAAGGTTACCTGCGAGAAATTCGCCATTTAAAGCCCTAAACCCTTCGGGGTATGATTGACGAAGGAGCAACGGATATGAGAACCTCCTGACTTGGTCAAACCTACGATCTCCCTCTCTTTCCTGGGTGTCCCGCCAAGTTTGAGAACGTGGGTCACTAAGCCCTAGCGGTTACCCACAAGCATGGGACGCCTCCATGTTCTCCGACATTTACGCAGAGGTGCCCCTAACCCTATTTATTCCACTATAAATAGGTTGGACGGGCAGAGAATTATGGTAAGCTCATTCAACACACATCTCTTTACTTACACACACTTATACAACCATAACTCATACTTACTCTCACGCTGGAGGTGGTTCGCAGGGTCCAACCCCTGCGTAATCACTTAACGTAGTGTCTTTGTATTTCTTATTCTCAGGTGAAAGACAATCTTGGCTGGAATATACACCCCTCATACCTTTGATCATCATCGAAGCCTGGTAGTGCAATTTATTGTACAATCAGTGGCACCATCCGTGGGACACGCTACTATTAGTCCTGTAATCTCCCAATCTTAAAACCTTAACCGATTACATTACTTTTCCGGCATGGAACCTGGAAGGGAAGATACACCTCCACCAGGTTTCTCTACCCTGGTACCTCTCAACACAACTAACACCGATAATCTCGCCCCCATAACAGCCTCCACCTTCACTACATGATCTCGTTTGGAAACCACTCCCGTACATCACGCCTCAACTTCCGCTAACCCTATCCCAGAAATTAGCTCTGCCTTCGTTGAGGCAAACTTCGAAGCCTTAGAGTCCTTGCTGAGGGCTCATAAGAGGCAAGTTCGCAACGCTGAGATGCGAAGGGAACTGGAATATTCCAGTGAGGAATATGACGAAGAGATAGAGGTAGATGAAAGGCCTCGACCCATTAACAGGGGGCGTTCAGCCCTACGAAATGGTTCTCCTTCCATAAGAAGACCTAATGGAAGGACTGTTGGTTTTGAAGAAGGTCTCGGAGGAGATCCGGGAAGAAAGGAAAGGGTACAAGGTGAAAGAAGGAGCGAGAACTCAAACGGAGGAAGCAACCCTATAGGAAACGGAGGGGTAAACCTAACACCTCTCCTAGCTGCCCACTTAGGAAGAGAAGGGATGGGGGCTCCGATACCTCCATCATACGTCTCGAGTGTCGGAGGACCTCCTCCATACTCTGGGATGAACCAGCTACCCCCTCAGGGAATGAATCCCTACCTACCTGCTCAAACCTATAATACCTACCCTCCTAATGGGTCTCTCCACAACCAGAGTTACCAACAAGTGCCCTACGGACACGTTCCTGTACACTCTACACAGCCAATGGGTGGAAACCCTTCGTATCAACCTTCCACAGCCTACGCTGCATTCACGCAACCATTTCCTAACCTGTATAACCCTACACCTGTTTATCCACCTCCATATAACCCTTACTATGCCGAAGCCTCTAGAGCTTGCACACCTTTTGTGAAGTGGATTGAAGACTACCCTCTGCCTGACGGTGTAAAGATGCCCACTCACATAGGCACCTACGATGGGAAAGGCGACCCTGATAACTTCTTACATTTGTTCGAAGGCGCTATCAAGATGCAGAAGTGGGTCATGCCCGTAGCATGCCACATATTCACATACACGCTCCGGGACTCTGCAAGAATATGGTGGAATGGAAAAAAGTCGGGGAGCATAGTAAGTCTAGATGATCTTAAGGCTAAGTTCTGATCACACTTTAGCCAACAGAAGAAGTACACCAAGACCCATCTAGCCGTGCATACCATCAAGCAAAGAGACAGCGAAAGCACAAGGGCCTTCTTCACAAGGTACACAGATGAAAATTTGAAAATTCTGGGGTTGCACGAGGACAAAGGATTTCTGGCTTCGTACATGGCCTATGAACTCGAAGCTTGGTGGAATTCCTGTCCACCGACCTTCCTACCACTTACAAGGCACTGATGGAGAAGACTTACACTTGGATTGAGTCCAAGGAAGTAGCAGCAAACGGAGCTCCGATAGAGCAAAGAGAAGTCTCCGATAAGTTCTCCAGAGGGTCCTCCTCGGAAGGACACAAGAATAGAAAGAAGAACAAAGATCGCTTCACCCCCTACAACAAAGGCTCGAATCATAGACTCTTGGCAAACTTGGTCAAATCTCCCTGGGAAATTCTGGCTACCGAGAAAGCCGCAAAGTCCTTCGACCCACCACCTCGGATGCCAGCACGAAGCAAAGCCAGGGACATGTCAAAGTACTGCCACTTTCACGAAGACCATGGGCATGACACAAACAGCTGCAGAGAGCTGAAGAAGCAGATTGAAGAACCAGTACGGTCCGGACAATTGGCACACCTTGATAAAGGTATCAAGAAAGGAAAGGACAAGTTCTCCGACACCTAACTGGGTGAGTGGAAAAGAAACAAAAAGGAGGCTACCCCTGCAGAAGCTCCGATACTAATGGTACACAGGCACGATCCAACCTTGAAACGAAAAGAAGCAGATAGGGAGCTGGGAAGCGTAGGAGAGATAACATTCCCATCCATCCTGGGGCAGACACCTTCGACTGACCCCGTGGTCATCAAGGTACGGGTCTCAAACAGAAAAGTAAACCGAGCGTACATGGATTGTGGAAGCTCCTGCGAGATCATCTATGAGCATTGCTTCCTAAAACTCAAGTCATCTATACGCTCACGAAGGGTAGACTCAAAATCACCTCTGGTAGGGTTCTCCGGCGAACACTCATGGCCCCTTGGAGAAGTACTGTTGGAAATCACTATAGGTGAAGGCCACTTATCTCGCACGGAAACGCTCACATTCGTCATAGTCAGGAGTCCCAAGAACATTGCTGATAGACGGACAGCCCTTCGGCACAAAGCATAAACTCAATGAATACAAACGTATTGAGCCCATGAAACAAAAATGAAGGAGCCTAGCCCCCGAAAGAAATGCTGCAGCCTGCAAAAAAGTCAATGAACTGACATAAGCGGGCATTCTAAGGGAAGTCAAATACCAAACCCGGGTGGCCAACCCAGTAATGGTAAAAAATAGCGACGGAGGGTGGCGTATGTGCGTTGACTTTACTGACATCAACAAAGCATACCCGAAGGATTGCTACCCCCTACTAGAAATCGACTGGAAGGTAGAATCCTTGGCAGGCTTCTGACTAAAGTGTTTCCTAGATGCCTATAAAGGGTATCATTAGATCCAGATGGAAAAGGAGGACGAGGAAAAGACAACCTTCTATACGAGCAAAGGCGTCTATTGTTATAGAAAGATGCCCTTCGGATTGAAGAACGCATGGGCAACATACCAACGACTCGTAGATAAAGCCTTCAACAAACAGATAGGCAGAAATCTCGAAGCATACGTTGACGACATGGTTATTAAAAGCAAGAAAGAGGAGGACCTACTCCTTGACGTGCAAGAAACCTTTGACCAGCTTTGGGCGATCAACACGAAGCTGAACCCTAAAAAATGCTCTTTCGGTGTCGAAGAGGGGCAATTTCAAAGGCTAACCCTTCCAAGGTCAAGGCAATTACGAATCTCCAAGATCCTAAGTGTTTAAAAGACGTGCAAAGCTTGAATGGGAAGCTAGCCGCGCTAAGTCGATTCTTATCGAAGGGGGCTGACAGATCCCTACCGTTCTTCAAAACACTTAAAGGATGCGTCGACAAGAAGACTTTTTAGTGGAGTCAGGATGCAAAAGCTGCTTTTCAGAAGATGAAGGAGTTCATTGAAATCCTTCCAACACTTACAGCCCCAATCAAAGGCGAGGTGTTGTTCATGTACTTAGCATCCTCAATGGAGAGCATTAGCACAGTCCTCATGGCAGAACGGGACAAGCATAAAATCCCCATTTACTTTGTCAGCAGAGTCTTACAGGGAGCAGAGGTCAACTACCCAACATTGGAGAAACTAATATTGGCTCTAATCTACGCAGCAAGAAGGCTCCGACGATACTTCCAGCCCCATCCAATCACAGTCTTAACCGACAAGCCACTCAAACAGATCTTGTCGAAGCCTGAAAAGTCTAGAAGGGTGGCCAAATAGGCTATCGAACTTGGGGAGCATGAGATAGAGTTCAAGGGTCGAAACTCTATTAAAGGGCATATTCTCGCAGACTTCTTAGCAGAAACACCTTCCGAACCGGACACAGAAAAGGATGGGCCTAAAGCCAAACTCACCGAAGTGCAGGATGACTGGAAACTTTATACAGACGGAGCATCAAGCTCCGACGGTTCTGGAGCAGGTCTAATGTTGGTCAGCCCTGAAGGGACGGAGCATACATATGCTCTTCGTTTTGAGTTTGAAGCCACAAACAATGAAGCGTAGTACGAAGCCCTATTAGCAGGCCTTCGATTAGCCAAAGATATGGAAGTCAAAGCCCTTGCCGTTTTCGTTGATTCTCAATTGGTAGCGAACCAAGTGACAGGATCCTATGAAGCAAGACATCCCGTCATCAAACAGTACTTGGAAAAAACAAAGGAGATGCTGGATAGCTTCGATTCCTACACCATCCAACATGTTTGTAGGAATCAGAACAAGAAGGCAGATGCTGATGATGTACCCTCCGAACAGCTCGAAGGACACTCCTCCGAGACGTGTCGAAGCCCTTCTATTCGAAGGCCCAAGTTAGGATTCCAGAATATCCATAGGCGTCAAACCATTCTTAAGCACAAAGGTTACCTACGGGGAATTCGCCATTCGAAGCCCTAAGCCCTTCGGGGTATGGCTGACGAAGGAGTAACGGATAGAAGCATCTCCTGACTTGGTCAAACCTACGATCTCCCTCTCTTTCCTGGCTTCCCGGCCAAGTTTGAGAACGTTGTTCACTAAGCCCTAGCGGTTACCCACAATCATGGGACGCCCCCATGATCTCTGACATTCGCGCAAAAGTGCCCCTAACCCTATTTCTTCCACTATAAATAGGTTGGACGGGCAATGGATTATGGTATGCTCATTTCACACTCATCTCTTTACTTACACACACTTATATAACCATAGATCATACTTACTCTCACGCTGGAGGTGGTTCGCAGGGTCCTACCCCTGCGTAATCACTTAACGTAGTGTTTCGTATTTCTTATTCTCAGGTGAAAGACAAGTCTTGGCTGGAACATACACCCCTCATACCTTTGATCATTATCGAAGCCTGGTAGTGCAATCTATTGTACAATCAGTGGCGCCATCCGTGGGACCACTACTATTAGTCCCGTAATCACCCAGTCTTAAAACCCTAACCGATTACGCTACCTTTCCGGCATGGAACCAGGAAGGGACGATACACCTGCACCAGGTTTCTCTACCCTGGTCCCTCTCAACACAACTAACACCGATAATCTCGCCCCCATAACGGCCTCAACCTTTACCACACGATCTCGTTTGGAAACCACTCCCGTACATCACGCCTCAACATCCGCTAACCCTATTCCAAATATTAGCCCCGCCTTCGTTGAGGCAAACTTTGAAGCCTTAGAGTCTTTACTAAGGGCTCATAAGAGGCAGGTTCGCAACACTGAAATGCGAAGAGAGCTGGAATACTCCAGTGAGGAGTATGACGAAGAGATTGAAGTAGAGGAGAGGCCATTGACCGGTTAGCAGGGGGCGCTCAGCCCTACGAAATGGTTCTCCTTCCATTAGAAGGCCAAATGGAAGGACTGTGTGTTTTGAAGAAGGTCCCAGAGGAGATCCAAGAAGAAGGGAAAGAATGCAAGGTGAAAGAAGGAGTGAGAACTCTAACGGAGGAAGCAACCAGGTGGGGAACAGAGGGGTAAACCTACCCCCTCTCCTAGCTACCCACTTAGGAAGAGAAGTGATGGGGGATCCGATACCCCCATCATATGTTTCGAGTGTCGGAGGCCCTCCTCCATACTCAAGTATGAATCAGTTATCCCCTCCGGGATCAAACCCCTACCTGCCTGCTCAAACCTATAACACCTACCCTCCGAATGGTTCTCTCCCAAGTAGAGTTACCAGCAAATTCCCTATGGACACGTTCCTACACAGTCGATGGGTGCGAACCCTTCGTACCAACCTTCCACGATTTACCCTGCATACACACAACCATTTCCTAACCCATATAACCCTACACCTGTCTATCCACCTCCGTATAACCCTTACTATGTCGAAGCCTCTGGAGCTTGCACACCTTCCTTGAAGTGGATCGAAGACTACCCCCTACCTGACGGTGTGAAGATGCCCACTCACATAGGCACCTACGGTGGGAAAGGCGACCCTGATAACTTCCTACACTTGTTTGAAGGCGCTATCAAGATGCAGAAGTGGGTCATGCTCGTAGCGTGCCACATGTTCACCTACACACTCAGAGACTCCGCAAGAATATGGTGGAATGGACAAAAGTTGGGGAGCATTGTAAGCCTAGACGACCTTAAGGCTAAGTTCCAATCACACTTTAGCCAACAAAAGAAGTACACCAAGACCATCTAGCCGTGCATACCATCAAACAAAGAGACAACGAAAGCACAAGGGCCTTCGTTACGAGGTACACCGATGAAACTTTACAAATTCTGGGTTTGCACGAAGATCAGAGGATCTCAGGTTTTGTACATGGTCTTCGGACTCGAATTTTGGTGGAATTCCTGTCCACCGATCTTCCCACCACTTACAAGGCACTGATGGAGAAGACTTACACTTGGATTGAGTCGAAAGAAGTAGCATTAAATGGGGCTCCGATAGAGCAAAAGGAAGCTTCTGACAAGTTCTCCAGAGGGTCCTCCTGGGAAGGATCCAAGAATAAGAAGAAGAACAGAGACCGCTTCACTCCATACAACAAAGGTTCGAACCATGGACTCTTGGCGAACTTGGTCAAATCTCCCAGGGAGATTCTGGCAACCGAGAAAGGCAAAAAGTCCTTCGATCCACCACCTCGGATGTCAGCACGAAGAAAAGCTAGGGACATGTCCAAGTACTGCCATTTCCATGAAGACCATGGGTACGGCACAAACAACTACAGAGAGCTAAAGAAGCAGATCAAAGAGGCGGTACGATCTGGACAATTAGTACACCTGGTTAAGGGCATCAAGAAGGGAAAAGACAAGTTCTTCGATACCCAACTAGGTGAATGGAAGAGGAAAAAGAAAGAGGCTACCCCTACAGAGGCTCTGATACTAATGGTGCACAGGCATGATCCAACCGTGAAATGAAAGGAAGCAGATGGGGAGCTGGGAAGCGTAGGAGAAGTAACCTTCCCTTCCACCCTGGGGATGACACCTTCGACTGACCCCGTGGTCATCAAGGTAAGAGTCTCAAACAGGGAGGTAAATAGAGCGTATATGGATTGTGGAAGCTCCTGCGAGATCATTTATGAGGATTGTTTCCTAAAGCTCAAGTCATCCATATGCTCACAAAGGGTGGATTCGAAAACACCACTAGTAGGGTTCTCCGGTGAACACTCATGGCCCTTGGGAGAAGTACCGTTGGAAATTACCATAGGCGAAGGCCCCTTATCCCGCACGGAGACACTCACCTTCATCATAGTCAGGTCAGATTCTCCTTATAATTTGTTAATAGGGAGAACAGCTATGCAAAAGATGGGCTGATAACGCTACACGCGTCGTTCGGGGTCAAAGGACTTCCTTTTCGTCGAGCAAGTTTTTCAACACCCTAGGCAGTGAACCTAATCATTGTAGTGTAGTATTAGGGTAAGCCAATGGAATTGATATCGTTCTCTAGGGGAATAGGAATGCTAGTGAGAAGTTACTACGCTAAGGTTGGGGTTGAGGAAGATTATTTTTTATCTTTTTATGTTTTTAGGAAATGGAAAGGTACGAATCTCGGGGTATTGGATTTGGGGGTTGGTATTTCTACCGATTACTCTACTCGTCTAATTATCTAATCTAAGGTGTATGTAGTCTATGTCTAATTATTGTGTGCTCGTATGATGATTTAAAGATGTGTTTACTTAGGTTTTATTACTCCTTAATTATCTCCTATTGATGGTTGAATTGTCACGTCCTTATTCTTAATCGTTTTGTGTGTCTAAGGTCGTAGGGTATGCGTTTATCCCTAACTCTTTGAAACTATCAAAGATTATTGCCTACAAAATTTCTAGGATTTATAAACTTAACACTAAGGTACTCTTCGGATGGTTTAGCCTACAATGACTCTAGGTACTATAAGCTAAGGTTCACAAAGATTAATCAAGCATTAACTACACAACGGATGATCTATCGCAATACTAGATCATTAACAATTAAGATAAGAGACAACCAATCAATATTCAATAATTAAGTTTCATATTCCCTAAGCAAACACACAAGTAAATTAGCCGGACATGGGAAACATGCAAGCATACACACAATTAATTGAAGACATAATTAAATTAATGAAGTAAAACACTTATCTTGATGTAAGATAGGGTATGGAACCCTAATATACTGTACAAGACAGCCTTAGTTCGGTTTAGGTTTTTACTTCAAAAGACTACACATTGAAAACTAAAAAATTTGGATTCTATATATAAGATTACACATGCGACGGCGTCACCCTTTGATTTGTGACGCCGTCAGGTCGCCGTTATTAGGGTTTTATCTTGGCCATGTTAGTCTTGCGACGGCGTCACCTTATGCTTGTGACGCCGTCCCCTTCAGTCTCTGACGTCGTCTGGATCAAATCTAGGCCGTCTGAGTTGCGACGCCCTACTCTTTTAAAACCTGAAGCCGTCACTTGTAAATGAGCAATTTGGCTACTGAGCCATCACAAAAGTTGTCCGATGGCGTCACAAGTTGTGCCTGACGCCGTCACCTTCAGTTCCAGCAGCCTGAGTGTCTCGATTCTTGACTTTGGCCATTTTCTTCGTATATTCGCTCCTTTTCGTCCGAATAAGTGTCATTCCAGCATTTTGCCTTCAAGATACCTAAAAAGTGAAAAGGAACGATATTAAGTAATAACGGATACAAAAGTGATCAAATAAGGGCTTAAACGACCCCTCAAAAAGGTACATTTTAAAACCTTATCAAATATCCCTACACTTGGTATTTGCTTGTCCTCAAGCAAATGTGCTTTTAGCCAATCAATTTATAAGTTAGAGGTCATGAAGCATTAGTTTAGAACGATTTACAACACATATAAGCCCCGCAAAAGTCATAAATTGCACGGAAATTACATACTAACACCTCACATGGGGTGTTTGGATACTCACATCTCTCGGGTGTATATGAAATATAACAAGTTGGAAATGGAAGATAAATACTCATTAACCGGTCCTAGTACATTGATTACCATAGGCTTGAGACTAGATCAAACCTCCATCGCTTTGGCGTAAGCACCTAGGAAAGACTATCCAAGAGGTCTTTTAAAGGGTTGTAATGATAGGCTTACGGTATGGAAACAAAGGGTTTGGTGGGATAGGCTATTTAGTGGTGACAAGTCAAAAATCTTTATGTTACAAGCATGCGAAGAATGGCGTTGCTAAGCCAAGACTCGACACTCTAGACTCTATATAACTGAAATAAACAAACATAAATTGAAAGATAGATGTAGGATGGTAGCCCGTATTTTTTTTTCAACACTCTATTTTTTTTCTCTTTTTCTATTTTTTTTTCGATTTTTTTTCCATACACTTTTACTCTACCATCCTCTACGATAACATCAAAATGACAGGGATTTATAGGCACATCCCTACACTTGAGTTTTTATTACTCTAACACTAATTTGACCCGAATTGAAAAGATCAAAACACTTGGAGTACATTATTATGCAAATAAAGGGAATTTGAATTTAACGTTCCCTTCCCGTCATCTCATAAAATTTAACTTTTCCCATGAGTCCCAATCGTCCCAAAACTGTGTACCAAGGATATGACTCGACTTAGCAACTTATGCAAGCAAGTAGATAATTGAACTAAGGGTTAAGTCTGATAACAATAATGCACTAAAAGTGAGTGCATACAAGGTAGGCTAAGGCGATTTGGGTGTACATTTGGGGGTGGGGTGTAAACAATGCTCTTCATTGATATTCCGGAAAACCGAAACATCACGAGAACCGCGAAAAAGATAGGCTCTGAGGGGTTAACTAGGGGTATCGTGTTCTAAAGATGAGTACAACGCAAAGGTGTGGGGGAATTACTCAACCGATGTGAAAGAAGTAATTAAATTACAAGTATCAAACAAGGGTTATCCTAATGCCTCTTATCATTTAGTTATTCCTAACTACACAAGTGTAGTCTTACTAGCGATCTCGGGATGCATCACAAAACAAGTTCTAGAATCTATTATACTACCGGTTCACACTCTAAGCATTAAACATGAATGCTTTAATTCCTACTAATCTAAGGGTGATCCTCACATTTTGGGTGGAATTTAAGTGGTAAAGGGTTTTTGTGCTAGTCATGCAACTTCCTATCCATGAGACGCTTTATTAAGACTAATGGCCCACTCCTATATGTCGTGAAAAATTGAAAATTTGGTGCCAAAATTACCCTAACCGACATTTTCTCATGGTTTATTACGCAAATGCAATTGGACAAAGCAAATAGTCAAGGATAAGCATAGTTTCAAAGTTCCCGTTTTATTTTCCCTCCCTACACTTAAACTGAACATTGTCCCCAATGTTCCCCAAAAGTATCAAAGTTATGATAATGGAAGGTAATTAAAAGCGAAAGAAACTAATACTCCCCTGATTAGCTCGGTAGGATCCGTGTAAAGTGGTGGTTACATCTTTCTTCAAGAAGAACGTTTGCGTGAAAAGCTCCTTCTCATCTTATGCATCTTCTTCTTGGTAAATTAAACCTACACACTTGAAGAAAACAAACGAAACTGATGACGTACCCTCTGATCAGGTCGAAGGACCCCCCTTCGGCCTCAGTCGAAAATAAAAACCTTGACTTGGTCTTCCCCCATATTCCCACTATGTCCTTAGCTTCCCCGCCAAGTCCGAGATAGTGGGGATGAAGCCCTAGCGGTTACCACAAATCAGGGGACGCCCCCTATGATCTCCTAAACGTGTGCTAACACTCTCCAAGCTATTTTCATCACCTTTAAATAGGTTGGACGAGTCATTTCAATGGTATGTTCACTCAACACAGTATTTCACATACATCATATTATTTACAACTCATATCATATACTTACTCACACCCCGGAGGTGGTTCGCAGGGCCCAACCCCTGCGCAATCACTTAACGAAGTGTCTACTATTTCTTATTGCAGATTGGCTACAAGTTTGGCGCAAGCATATCACCCCTCATACCCTTCGATCACCATCGAAGGCCTGGTCGTACGAATTATTGTACAATCAGTGGCGCCATCCGTGGGACCCGCTACTATTGGTCTCGTTATTCCAAACTTACACCCAGTCAATCACTCTCACTAGTTTTACGGCATGACTCAAGGAAGAGAAGATACACCCCCTCCGGGTTTCTCGACCTTGACACCAATCCCAGTCAATGATCCTAACAACCTTTCCAATATAACCGCATCCACTTTTACCACACGATCTCACCCTGAAATAACTCCTAACAACCATGCTTCAACCTCGGCTAACCCTAAACCGGTAATTAGTCCAGCGTTTGTCGAAGCCAACATCGGAGCATTAGAGTCTTTACTCAGGGCTCGAAGGAGGCAATCTCGGAATGTGGATATGCGTAAGGAGTTGGAATACTCAAGCGATGAGTATGACGAAGAGTTGGAAATGGAGACTAGGCCCTTGGCTCCTGGGGCAACACGCTCAGTGTTAAGGATAGGATCTCCGAGCAGTCGAAGGCCTAGTGGAAGGTCTGTTGGTTTTGAAGCCGTTCCGGAGAGGGCTCCGACTAAACGGGAAGGTACGATAGAAGGCTCCAATGGAAGGAGTAACCGAAGGGATGCTATGGAAGTTAATTTGCCACCACTTTTGGCGGCTCATCTGGGGAGAACTGAGTCAGGGGTTCCGTTGCAGCCTTCTCACGCATTCGGCGTAGAAGGCAATCCATCTCAAATGAATGGGGGAGGAAATCTTCCTCCTCATGGTATGTACCCTCCTTTTCAGGCTCAATCTTACCCTCAAGGGGTTTATCTCCCACCTAATGGGTAGGCTAGCAACCCCAGTTTTACTCAACCATACGGAAGTATGCCCTACGGGCAACCTATAGTATATCCTTCATACCCTGTCGGAAGTCACCCACCTTATATACCTACTGCTTACCCTCCATATGTTAATCAAAACCCTGTTGGAGTACCTCCAAATCATAACCCGTACAATGCTGCCCCTACCTACATGCCACCTTATAACTGCCTTTATTCGGAGCCCATGGGCTCCACAACACCCTTCGTAAGATGGATAGAAGACTACCCTTTGCCTGATGGGTTGAAAATGCCTGCGCATATTGGTACCTACGATGGGAAAGGGGATCCAGATAACATTTTGCACTTGTTTGAAGGGGCTATTAGAATGCAGAAATGGGTTATGCCTGTTGCTTATCACATGTTTACATACACCCTACGAGACTCCGCTCGTATATGGTGGAACGGGCAAAAACCAGGTAGCATTGTGAATTTGGATGATCTCAAGGCCAAGTTCAGATCACATTTCAGCCAACAGAAAAAGTTTACAAGAACGCACCTAACAGTGCACAACATCAAGCAGAGGGAGAACGAGAGCACCAGAGCTTTCATTACCAGATATACCGATGACACGTTACAAATAATGGGCTTGCACGAGGACCAACGCATCTCGGGTTTCGTGCATGGTCTACGAAACAGAAGTCTGGTTGAATTCCTCTCCACTGATCTCCCCGCAACCTACAAGGGTTTGGTTGAGAAGGCTTACACCTGGATTGAAGCAAAAGAAGTATCTACCAACGGGGCTCCGGTCGAAAATAAAGAAATTCACAGCAAAGCCCCGAAGCACCCTTCGTGGGAAGGGTCAAGGAACAAACACAAAAACAGAGACATGTTTACACCGTATCACAAAAACATCAACCATGGGCTATTGGCTAATCTGTCCAAATCTCCAAGGGAGATACTTGCTACGGAAAAGGCGGCGAAGACCTTTGATCCTCCTCCTCGCTTGGAAAACAGAGGAAGGCCCAGAGATACTTCCAAATTTTGCTAATTCCATGATGATTACGGACACGACACCAACAATTGCAGAGAGCTCAAGAAACAGATAGTAGAGGCCGTGAAGTCCGGCCAATTGGGACATTTGGTGAAGGGTATAAAGAAAGGTAAAGACAAAATCTCTGACACACAGTTGGGGAAAGATACCACACCTGCCGAAGCACCCATCCTAATGGTGTACAAGGGGGATTCTAGTTCAAAGAGGAAAGAAGCGGAGGAAGCCTTGTGCGGAGTAGGAGATATCACTTTTCCTTCAATCACAGGGAAAGTTCTTTCAAATGACCCCGTGGTCATCAAGGTCTTGATCTCCAACAGAGAAGTAAACAGGGCCTACCTTGACTGTGGTAGCTCTTGTGAAGTAATCTACGAATGCTGTTTTCTAAAGCTCAAGCCTTCGATAAGGTCGAAGAGAGTAGATTAAAATGTACCTTTAGTAGGGTTCTCAGGGGAACACTCATGGCCCTTGGGAGAAGTCCCTCTAGAGGTTACGATTGGAGAAGGAAGGCTAAAAAGAACAGAAACTCTAGTTTTCACGATCGTAAGGTCCTAATCTCCCTATAACCTATTGATAGGGAGAACGGCAATGCAGAAGATGGGCATCGTTGTCTCAACCATACATGCCACGATCAAATTCCAAACACCCTTCGGCATTGGAACGGTTTTCTCCAGCTATAAGGTGAAGGGGCCTACGGAATTAGGCAAAAGGATCAAACAGGTTTTGGAAGAGCCTCCAAAAGATGTCCTCAGTTGTACTGACGCCAAAGAACGCATTGTGGTAAATGATCTCTATCCTCATCAGACGGTGGTAATCGGAAAACAGCTCCCAACCTCCTTTAAAGCAGAATTGGAAAAGGTACTTCGTGCTAATGCAGATGTCTTTGCATGGACCTACTCTAACATGACAGGGGTCCCCAGAACTCATCATAGACGGAAAGCCCTTCAGCACTGAACACAAGCTCAATGAGTTCAAACATATTGAACCCATCAAACAAAAGCTTCGAAGCCTGGCTCCTGAAAGAAATGCAGCTGCATGCAAAGAAGTGGATGAACTTGTAACAGCAGGCATACTCAGAGAAGTGAAGTATCAAACTTGGGTGGCCAATCCGGTGATGGTCAAGAAGCATGATGGAGGATGGCGAATGTGTGTAGACTTCACAGATATTAACAAAGCCTGTCCGAAGGACTGCTACCCTCTGCTAGAAATCGACTAGAAGGTAGAATCCTTGTCAGGGTTTTGGCTGAAGTGTTTCCTAGACGCTTATAAGGGATACCATCAGATACAAATGGCGGAAGAGGACGAAGAGAAGACAGCCTTTTTTACAGGAAAAGGCGTTTATTGTTACAAAAATATGCCTTTTGGTTTGAAAAATGCAGGTGCCACCTACCAACGTTTAGTGGACAAAGCCTTCTACAAGCAGATAGGTAGGAATCTGGAGGCGTACATGGATGATATGGTAATCAAGAGCAGATCGGAAGAGGACATGCTATCCGACATCAAAGAAACCTTCGACCAGCTTCGCGCCATCAACATGAAGTTAAATCCCAAGAAATGTTCCTTCGGCGTGGAAGAAGGACAATTTTTGGGGCATTTGATCACCAAACAAGGCATTAAGGCAATCCTTCGAAGGTCAAGGCCATCACGGATTTGCAACCTCCTAAGTCCCTAAAGGAAGTGCAAAGTCTGAACGGAAAGCTAGTAACCCTCAGCAGGTTCCTATCGAAGGGTGCAGACAGATCTTTGCCGTTCTTCAAAACGCTCAAAGGATGCACGGACAAAAAGACGTTCCAGTGGAGTATAGATGCAGAAGAAGCCTTTTAAAAGCTTAAGAATTTCATGGCTATTCTACCTACACTTACCACCCCAATCAAAGGCGAAGTGTTGTTTATGTACATCGCAGCCTCCTTCGAAAGCATCAGCGTTGTGTTATTGGCATAAAGGGAGAAGAGGAAAATCCCTATCTACTTCGTTAGCAGGGTTCTCCAGGGAGCTGAGCTAAATTATCCAGCATTGGAGAAGCTAATTTTGGCCTTGGTCCATGCTGTGAGACGCCTTCGAAGGTAGTTCCAAGCTCACCCCATAACCGTACTTACTGATAAGCCAATTAAGCAGATACTTTCGAAGCCGAAGAAATCTGGAAGGATAGCTAAATGGGCTATCGAGCTAGGAGAGCATGATATTGAATACAAGAGCAGAAACTCAGTCAAAGGGCAAATATTGGCATAATTTTTAGCAGAGACACCCTCTGAACCGAAGCATGACACAAAGGTTGTTGAAAAGAAGCCTGACAAATCAATCGAAGGGTGGAAACTTTATACTGACGGAGTCTCCAGCTCCGATGGTTCCGGCGCAGGTCTCATGCTTGTTGATCCCAAAGGGAAGGAGTACACTTACGCACTCCGTTTTGAATTCGACGCTAAGAACAATGAAGCGGAGTACGAAGCCTTGCTAGCAGGCCTCCGACTGGCCAAAGACATGCAGGTAGAAGACTTGGCTATCTTCGTTGATTCACAACTCGTAGCCAATCAGATAAAAGGCTCCTACGAGGCAAGGCAACCTGTGATCAAGCAATACCTGGATAAGGCCAAGGAAATGCTCGAAGGGTTCGCATCCTACAAGATAGAGCATGTTCGGAGAAACCAAAACAAGAAGGCGGATGCCCTTAGCAAACTGGCATCAATGGCATTTACTTAACAAAAGAAGTTCTGGTCGAAGTGTTGGCAGATAGGTCCATCGTCCGAAAGGAAGTGTCTGACGTGATACAAGAGGAAGACTCAAATTGGATGACTCCAATTAGAGAGTATCTAATAAGTGGTATACTGCCGGAGGATCAAAAATTAGCTCGAAAGGTCCGCATCAAAGCACCACAGTATAGGATCATGGGGAACTACTTATACCGAAGGTCTTTTCTTTCCACATGGCTACGCTGTGTAGGGCCTAGGCAAGCCGCCAACATCATTCAAGAAGTACATGAAGGATCCTGCGGGCTTCACGCAGGACCCCGCTCCATTGTTTCTAAAATCATGAGGGTCGGGTATTATTGGCCTTTGATGCATAGGGACGCCGTTGACATCATTCAGAAATGTGAAGGCTGTCAAGTTCACTCAAGGGTTCCAAGGCTACCAAAACAAGATATGACCTCTGTAACCTCTGCATGGCCCTTCAGCCAATGGGGGATAGATATTGTAGGTCCTCTGCCAGTTGCTCCAGGAGGAGTAAAATTCTTGGTCGTCGCCATCGACTATTTCACTAAATGGGTGGAAGCAAAACCTTTGGCATCCACCACAGGAAGGCACATGGAAAAGTTCGTATGGGAGCATATTATATGTCGGTTCGGAATACCTCACATCATCATTTCAGATAATGGGAAGCAGTTCGCGAAAGGGGTATTCCCAGTGTTTTGCAGAGGCCTGAATATCAAACAATCCTTCACTTCCGTCTACCATCCTCAAGGTAACGGACAAGTGGAAGTTACCAACAGAGACATCATAGAAGGAATAGAACGAAGGTTGGGTTACAGCCATCACGATTGGGTAGATGAACTACCTCAAGTACTTTGGGCTCACAGAACGCATACAAAGTCAAGTCATGGGGAGACACCTTTTAGCTTGACATATGGCACGGAAGCTGTCATCCCTTCAGAAGTAAGTGTCGAAACAGAAAGAGTCATGAACTTTGAGGCTGCAGATAATGAAGAAAGGCTCCGCAGCAACCTAGACCTACTCGAAGAACGAAGGGAAATAGCCTCAATCCGGGAGGCTATCCATAAGCAAAAAATTGAAAGATACTACAACAGTCGGGTTCGGCCTTCGACCTTCAAACTAGGGGAATACGTCCTTCGACTCAACAGCGCAAGTAAAGCTGAGTACCAGGGTAAACTAGGACCTACATGGGAAGGGCCCTATGCTGTTAAGGAAGCATATGGCAACGGAGCCTACAAGCTGGAAACCCTGGATGGAGACGTTATTGATTGAACCTGGAATGGCACTAACCTTCGTAAGTTCTACGTATGAAACTTACAATGTCTAAGGACATTTTCTATTTTGCTTTCAATCAATGTATTTTCATTCTTCTCACTTGGGGAAAGAAGCATTAATGGTAGGCGTCTAGTATTCATTTCTTAAAATGATGTAATCCTCCCTACCCACTTAATGATAATAACACATTTCCCTCAAATCTCTTGTTTCGTACAATACAACAAAGATTTGCCCACCAAGTCGCTTTATAAGTTTCAATGTCGAAGGGATGTACAAAGACTAAATAACATGTCTTGCTCATATGCATAACATCCATCTCAACTTCACATTAACTTTCCTATATGGCCTTAAGGTATTTTAAGCCTTTCGCTGCCCAAAGGATCAAGACGGAGTGGGTCGCGACCCTCTGTCAGCAGTTAAATTATACGATTGCTAATATTCTTGGTGAAGTAACTACACACAATGAGGCTATGCATCTACCATACGCCTTAGGTTGTAAAAAATATTTTTTACGCAAGTAAAAATAAAAAGAGAAGAATCACACATGGCAAAATTCGAGCCCTAGTGGCTTCAATGTAGATTACTGACTAGTCTAACTAGTCTAAAACAGGCCGTAGCCTTAACGATCCAACAAAATAAAATATTGTCTTGGGCCGTAGCCTATATCACATGTTAATTGTTTCATCAGGCACGAAGCCTGGAAAGGAACACAGACAATTGTTTTAAAACAGGGTACACACCACCCTGGGGATCAAATTACAACCACATGGTTGCCTTTATCAAACCTTGGAATGAGTGGGATCAGCTGAACCTGGAGAAGGAACCTTGGGTGATGGAGTCTTCTTGGAGGAAGATGGAGGCTGGACTGTCCTTGGCTTCTTGGCCAGCAGGTCCTCAATTGAGGCCGCTGGGTCCTTCGTCACATCTGCAAGGAAAGGGAACTCTAAGGCAGTTAATTGATTACCTGCATTATCATACTCTTTTTCATGAGTTGCCCTGTAGTAAGGAATTTTTCCAGCATCACCGGTTCCCCAGTCTTGGCTATCTCCTCTAAAGTGGTACACTTACCATGGAAAATGGCAGCATTCACCACATTCCTAATGGCAATCCCCACATCATCACTATGGTAAAGTTCCATAGCAACATAGGGGATCACCTTGGTTACCAGGTCCACCCTGTCCTTCTTCAGCATTTTCAGACGAAGGTTTAACCCATCCAGCTTTTCTTGGAGCTTGATCTCTTGGTCCAGCAACTTCGCCCTTTCTTGTTCGAGGCCTCCACACTTTGATGAAAGAATAGATATCTGCTCCTTATAGCCAATGATCATTGAGCCTTCGACAGTTAGCCTGCTGCATTCAGCCTCGCTCGTTGCCAGCTGACCTTTGAGCTTTTCATTCTCAGCTCTGAGATCTTGCACCAAGGGGTTCTTGTCAAAATCCTCCAAGGCATCTTCACACTTCTTCTCCAGGTCTGCATACTCTTGATCCCTAGCCTTCTCCCTTCTCAGCATAACATCCATTTCTTCTCGAGCTTTTGAGACAGCACAGAGCAGTTCCCTTGTCCTAGCATTGAGCTGATTGTCTAGCATGCACTGGCGGATATAGCTTTTGTCATGAAGGTCGCAGAGCCTTTCTATGGACATGTTATCCATCACCCCTTTCCACTTGGGTGGGATTACATTACTCACGAGTTGGTGACAAGATAGGGGAGAAGGAAGTTCTTTCGTATCAGGAAGTCCTGCAACATATATAAATGTGTTAACATATTATTACTGGTATTTAATTTTTTGTTACAAGTATGAAACATTACCATGAATATCATCACCGCTGGGCCCTTCGATGGCTGGAAACACCACAGCCTTACCCTGGGCACTCTTTTTCCGGGTAGTTCGAGAGGGAGGAGTAGGTAGGATAAGCTTCCTCTTAGAATCAGACTTCACAGCTTTAGCACTGCCACCTTTCCTGCTTCGGACCCTCTCACCTATGCCGGAGGGTCCTACGATGGCCAGCTGTCCTTCGGAGACTGGTTCGTCAGAGTCAGCAATGTTCTCCACAAGTTGATCTTCTACATCTATGGGTTCCTTTGATGGAGGAGCAGATGATACATGCTCGATGGGCTGGGCGTCCACATCATTGTTGTTTATAGACATTGATGGGGAGCCCACGCCATAGCTTGTCTCTTGGGGATTCTTTGGAAGGAAGCTTACCTCCTTTGCACCACCAGCTACAACAAAGTTTCTGAACGACATCTCTGCACAAAGAAGCAAATATGATAAATATCAGAAAGATAAGTTTTTACTTCTTATTTTAATCAAAAAAGTACATACTTTCTCCATCACAAATAATCTCAGGTACCAAAGGAGACCCCTCTCATCTTTCAGCAATGCCAGCCATGAAAAGAATTGGCTCGGGGAACGTTTGGCAATCAGCTGGATGACGAGCCAAACGCTGATACAAAGGGTTTCTTCTCACAGTATAGGGCAATGGATCGTTGAATATTTTCTCATCATATTGAAAGTTTGGGTTTAACAATGCAGAGTATGCTGGAGGGATAATGGTATTTTGGATATAAAAGAATTGGCCTTTCCAGTTCCTTATTTTCGTAAAAGGTCTATCTATCAGAATGGGCAAATCCCTTTCACCCCTTTTGGCTAAGGTCAACCAATCTCCTCCCGGGTATAGATTTAGAAAACCCCTAAGCACAGTCAAGGATGGTTCGAACCCATAAGCTTTGCACATAACAATGTATGTCGTAAGCTTGGCTAGGCCAAAAGGGTTGAACCTAGAAATGTGTACCTCATAATACCGGAGGAATTCTAAGATCAAAGGATGCAAAGGTATCCTAAGGTTGGAAGTGGTGAAAGCATGGGTATACAGGCCTACATAATTCTCAGGGGCATCAAATATCCCTTGATTTTTACTCGGTAGCATGATTTTATGTTCCTTTGGAATGGGATAATCAGTGAGGAACGCTTTAAGCTCCTCCCTGGTTAGTGTGCAACCTTGTTGTTTTATCACAAATTTTTTATTGGTAGACATGGAGCCTTCTAAAGAACACAACAATGTATTTGAAATACAGAGAACAAGGAGCACTTTACCTTGTTTGATCGAAGGCTTGATCGGAAGAGGTTTTAGTAGGTGAAAAGCTTGGGCGAGAGATAAAACTTTGTTAGGGTTTTACTGTTTTTTACATTTTATATACTCTACAAACGTTAAATCTCAGCCCTACATGTGTCCGGACTTATCCCTTTACTACCGGATTTCAAACCATTTTTAAATTTTGAAATGATGTTTACTTTTACCGAGGAAAGGGGAGTAGTTAGGATTAGTTTTGCATTAAATACGGTCAATAACTACAAGACTTTTCATCTTCGTTCGTTTTTGTGACGAAGAGGAGGTTTCGTTTTTATTTCTGAGTCGTAAGCAATATTTCTTGTTCGTACACATCACTTTCGACTGGGGGGCTTGATGACGTACCCTCCGATCAGGTCGACGGACCCCCCTTCGGCCTCAGTCAAAATTGCATTACGAAGACCCAAGTCTTTCTTCATAAGTCATTGGTGGTGTAAAACCATTCATCATTGACATGGTTACCAGTTGGGAATCCGTCAGCCGAAGGCCTATGCCCTTCGGTGTCTTCCCTTAAAGATACCAAGACAAATAAGAACCTTGACTTGGTCTTCCCCCACGTTCCCACTATGTCCTTAGCTTCCCCGCCAAGTCCGAGATAGTGGAGATGAAGCCCTAGCGGTTACCACAAATCAGGGGACGCCCCCATGATCTCCTAAACGTGTGCTAACACTCTCTAAGCTATTTTCATCACCTATAAATAGGTTGGACGAGTCATTTCAATGGTATGTTCACTCAACACAGTATTTCACATACATCATATTATTTACAACTCATATCATATACTTACTCACACGCCGGAGGTGGTTCGCAGGGCCCAACCCCTGCGCAATCACTTAACGAAGTGTCTACTATTTCTTATTGCAGATTGGCTACAAGTTTGGCGCAAGCATATCACCCCTCATACCCTTCGATCACCATCGAAGGCCTGGTCGTACGAATTATTGTACAATCAGAAACCTTCGCGTAAAATCGGCGGTAACAATATATATAGGACTCTACTAAACTAGGATGTAATGCTTGTGGAATGGATGCTTACATAATTTCTGGAAAATTAAGACCTGAAAAATTACAAAAATTTATAAGTAGCTCAGAAAACGAGAAAAAGTAATCAGTTTTTTTTGCTCCTTCCTGACGCCGTGAGGTTGCGATCCTGACGCCTTCAGGTTATCCTGACAAAAACTGGTCTGCGATTTTCTGAAAAAAATTCTGGAAAATTTACATCTTTAGAATCTGGAAAATTTCCTGCAAAACATCCATTATGACTCGATACAGGCATTTGACTCGAACAAACACACATGTATATCTTTTAATTAATTGTAATTCTCATGTTTACGTTTCTTTTGAAAACGTGTGTAATCCTCCCTACACTTATCCCTTATGTAAAATACCTTTATATGTAATTAAGACGAGGTTAAAGACAAAATAAAGTATTTTTATAAATTTAAACATGAGAATAAACAATCAATAAAAGATACACGACACAAACAAGCAAACAATTAAGCATGGGTTGCCTCCCATGAAGCGCTTTTCTTTATTTATGAGTCTTGTAGCTAGACTCGAAGTCGTGCCCCTACTACCGATATAAGTAATCCTATCCTTTAGAATGTCGTAAGGATCAAATTTATCATTTAAGTTCCTAGTAGTACGTTTGGTTCGATAAGCCTTTTCAAATTTCTCTCCATCGGGGTCATAGATCGTCATCCTAATGTGCCACTCTCCATTACCATCACTAGGCGGTCTATCCCAATCCCACTTATGTTTAGGCTTATCGCTCTCAACTTTCCACTTATTCATGACAAGGTTGACGGGCAATCTTCCTAGGAACTCGGTCATCTTCCTAAATACTAAGGCGTCCTCGAACGGGTTCACTTCCATGTCCCTAGCCATTTCTTTTTCATGGAAAGTTGCTTTACTAGCAAAGGCTTCATGCAGGTAAAAAGGTCGTTGGGGACCTATGAAGTTCTTATCAATCCAAGGTCCGTATCTAGATGGCGCTCTATCCAACCTAATTTCATTGGGAATTTCCTCTTCTTTGTAGTAAGTATGCTTTTTGACATCGTAAATTGACCTAGCACTCCCTTCTCCTACCATAATTTTGGACATCTTACAATCAACGATGGCACTAGCGATAGCTAAGAATCCTCTTCCTACTAACAATGGGCATGTCGGGTCCTTATTCATGTCTAGCACATGGAAATCAGCCAAAAAAGTCAACTCTCCTACGTGTACTACCATGTCTTTTATTATCCCTACCGGATATGCAATACTACCGTCCGCTAGACCTAAGATGGTTTATGTTGGTTCTATCTTACCTAAGTTAAGGCTTCTATGGAGGGACAACGGAACAAGATTGATGCATGATCCTAAGTCGGCTAGAGCATCGAGGTTTAGAAGTTCCAAGCCTACACGGAAGAGTGAATAGCCCGGGATCGTCTAACTTCTTAGGTAAATTATTTCGCACAAAAGCGGAGCCATTTTTTCCAAGTTTTAGTTCTAGCTCATATTTTTCTTTTAAAGCATTATAATAAGGTGCATGAGCTAAGACTTCAAGAACCGGTTTTTCTTGATGGAGTTCCTTGTACTCCTCCTCTAAATTAGGTTTGGGTTCTTGGTTGACGGGTTTCTCAAGAGTAGGTTCTACCAATGGTGCGGGGCCTTGGTACCTCATTTTGGATTGCTTGAAACCCTTGTTGATAGCGTTTACCGAGTGAACCGTAGGATGTGAGGGGCATGAATGCGCACTCTCCCATGGTGAACAAGAACATGAAGTCGATGAAATCGAACTCACTCTTGGGTTCTTTATAGTATCACTTGGGAGTGCACCAATTTCCAGGTCATTAAAGGCTTTTAAGAGGGCATCAAGTTTGTTTGTCATCTCGCCTTGTCGTTGCTTAAAATTAGCTTCAAGCTTAGTCAATCGAGTTTCTTAAGATGACATGAATCTAGATGCAATTGCCTCAAGACTAGTGGGGTTCCCGGTGTTTGGAGGGTTGAACCTATTAGGTGGACTAGATGAGCTTTGGGGTGTGCTTGAATTTTGGTTCCACTTAAGGTTAGGGTGATTTCTCCATGAGGGGTTGTAAGAGTTTCCTAAGTTGTTTTGTTCGGGCTTGAAAGTATACCACTTCTCTCCCACTCCGTTGGTACGCGTAGAGGCGTAGTCCGCAAAAGCTAGTTCGGGGATTCTTGTGCAATCACGAGTGTCATGGGAACCACTACATAACTCACAAGGTAGAGTGATTTTATTCACTTGATGTAAAGACTTAGGATTTTCGTAGGAACTCATTAGGAATTTAACTTGATCTTCAAGCTCGAGCATCCTACGGTCGAAAGATTGTGAGTCAATGGGAGGCAAGGAGATTGCCTTAACATTTTTGGGCAACTCACAGGGGTCATTCCAACTTTCGTTGTCATAGAGAGCAAGGTCCTCTATTATACCCCATGATTCTTCCGCGGTGAGATCACTAAGTTTTCCACCGGCCGCTTGGTCAATGGATCGCTTGGTGGGGAAGTTGACATGATCATAGAAGAGTTGGACTTGGAGCCAAAGATCAATGCCGTGATGAGGGACTTTATGGAGTAAGTCCTTGAATCGAGTCCATGCTTCATAGAGAGATTCACCTTGACGTTGTTGGAACATCAAGATATCATTCCTAAGCTTAGTGGTTCTCCCCGGTGGGAAAAATTGAGCAAGGAAGCGAGAGGTGAGATCATCCCAACTTGAGATGGAGCCGGCAGGAAGTCGCTCAAGCCAATTACTAGCTTGGTCCTGTAGAGAGAATTGGAAGAGACGCAGACACGTGGTCTCCCGAGTAGTAGCATCGAGGTCGATGGAATCGACAACTTTAAGGAAATCCTTAAGATGCTGATTAGGATCTTCGGAACGAAGTCCATGGAATGCACATCCGTTTTGCACCAACCGGATGGTGTCGGATCGCAGGGCCGTAGTTTGGGCTTGGTCGGGAAGCTCAATGGTGTTCCTATAGCCTAAGTGGCTTGGTCTCGAGTATTCACCAATAGTACGGACTCTTGGCGGGTCATTTGGTGGTAGGTTGATGAATGGTGGTTGGTTATCACCTTCCATGATGAAAAGTGATGGGTTTACGAACAAAGGTCATGAAGAAGGGGGATAGACTATGAGAAAGCTAAAAATTGGGAAAAAAAAGTTTACTTGATAGGAATCAAGCAAGGAAACCTAAACGAGGTGGACTCCTAACTAGCTATTATATTCCCCGGCAACGGAGCCAAAAACTTGATAACGCTACACGCGTCGTTCGGGGTCAAAGGAACTTCCTTTTCGTCGAGCAAGTTTTTCAACACTGTTAGCCTTAATAGTTTTATTAAAAGTGATGGTCATTCACATTTAGGAACTTTGTAACTCGTGTTAGATATCGTGCTAGAATAGTCAACGGGCTCGTGGATTAGGATAAGCTCAATGGTTAATTGTTGCGACTTGCTATCCGTTTATAAGCTTAAGCGTGCCAAGCCCAATCCAAGTCCTATCCACGAAAAGCCCAAGATAAAGCCTTTTAGGGTTTTATGCCTCTTGTACTATAAATACCCCTCAAATGGTCATTTGAGGGGTGTGCTTGAAAGTGTGTGTGTGTGTGTATTTTCTCTCTCAAGGAATATACAACTTTATTGTGTTTATCTTATCCTCTCACATACACGATCTTATCATCATCAAGTCACCAATCTTTCTCATCTTATTTCTACGCATATGTTTGTGTTTGTGTTGTACGTGTTCTACGCGTAACTGTTGTTACGTGTGTTGGGTTCGCTTGTTAAAGTGATAAGGTTGATATTTGTAAGGTCCTACAATTGGTATCAATCGCCTAACAATGGTTTAGGAGTGTTTGGTTGAAGTTTTTGTTTGTGTAATATACGCGTAGTTTCGTTCTCAAAGATTCACGCATAAAACTTTTATTTTTGCACTTAAATCTTCAAGATTCTTATGGTCTAAGGTTTATATAGTGTTAAAGATTCTAGTTTTGACAAAAAGTTCGAAGCTTTACGTGTTTTAAATTGTTTTTAAGCTCGCTTTTGGTTCATTGGTCATTTCTACTCATAACTTTTCTAAGCATTTTGGGTGAAAAAAGTCACCATTTTTGGGTTATTCGAGTGTTTTTAAGGCTTTCTGTGCAAAAGAAATCATTTGAATCGTTGGAAATTTCTTACGAGTAGAAGTCAAAAAGTCAAAACCCTAGTTTTCTACTCGTAACTTTTTGGTGAAGAATCTTCGAGCTATAACCGTTACTCAGTGCTTCCCTCACTTGGATAAGTGTGTGGAACACTTCGACTTTTGGATATCTTTTACACTGTGATAGTGTAAAGGATTTTTGGATTCTACGCGTAAGCCATTCCTACGCGTAAGCCATTCCTACGCGTAAGCTATTCCTACGCGTAAGCACTCTTGCTACGCGTAAGTTGGGTTCTACGCATAAGAATTTCCTACGCCTAAGGATTCCTACGCCTAAGCATCCTACGCCTAAGATCCTACGCATAAGATCCTACGCCTAAGCCTCGTCTACTCGTAACTTCCTGTTTCTACGCCTAAGCTCTTTCTACGCATAAAGGTTTAAAAAAAAAATCAAGTTTTTACGCGAGATTCAAATTTTGGTTTAACTTGAGTAAAATTTAAGTAAAATTTAAATTTTTTGCGGGAAAACTTGAGTAAAATTTAAATTTTTGAGGAGACTAAACGTTCAATTTTTACGCGAGATTCAAATTTTGGTTTAACTGTGAAAATTTTGGTCAAAAATTCAAATTTTTGGGCCTAAATTCAAATTTTTCGGGTCAAATTTGGCGTCAAAATTGTCATAACTCAAATTTTTAATACGACCTTAGAATTGATTTTTATAGTGAATTTCAAATTTTGGGCGAAAATTTTTTAAGAACCAAGGTTACGAGTACGACTTTCAGAAACACCTCAACCGAGCTTAATCTTCATCAACCACAACTCCTTTATCGTTGAATCGATCCTACATCAACTTTATTAGATCATACCTTCATCAATCGCAACTCAACAAGATATTCATGCAGCCGGTGCCGAAAACCGTCCTCCTATGTTGGAAAAAGGTGGTTATCTTCAATGGACAAGTCGAATGCTTCGTTACATCAAGACAAAACCTAATGGAAAATTGATGATCAAATCCATTCAGGATGGACCCTTCATACCTCGACAAGTCCAAGACCCTGGAAATGCTGATGCAACACCTCCCGTCCCACCATTTCTTCGTCTTCAAAAAGACTCGGAATACTCTGAAGAGGATCAGAAACAAGTCGAAGCAGATGACATGGCAATTCATATTATCCAACTGGGTTTACCAAGAGACATCTTTGCTGTTGTAGACAGTTGTGAAACTGCTTTCGATATGTGGGAACATGTTAGACGACTTTGTCATGGAACAGAAATTGGTCAACAAGACACAGAGAACAAGTTGCTAACTACTTGGGAGAAGTTTACATCTACTCCAGGAGAATCCATTGAATCCTACTATGGAAGGTTCTGCACTTTAATGAATGAGCTGATAAAAAACAAGTTGACACCCAGAACTATCGTGAGCAACATCAAGTTCTTGAACAATCTACCAGAAGAATGGGGACGATATGTCACTATTGTCAACCAAACAAAAGACCTTCATCAGGTGAACTTTGATCAACTCAACGATTTTCTGAAACAAAACCAAAATGAAGTGAATGAAGTCAGGCAAGAAAGATTAGCAAAGAATCATGATCCATTGGCACTCATTGCAAAGACTCAAACTCCAGTGAATACACAACAACAACCTTCATCATCTTCCACTAACAACAACTTGCAGCAATACATCCCTCAACAACAAAACTATCCACCTGAACAACAACATTACCAGGAACAAGGAGTCACTGATCTTGAAATGGAACCAGAAGAAGCTTTGTCACACGCATTTGCATTCTTGGATAAAGCATTCAGAGGTCGCTATTCCACACCAACTAACAACAACCAAAGGATTTCATCAAACACTCGCAACAGGAAAATTGCACAGCCGGGTGTGAATATGGGTCGTCAAGGACAAATGGTTGGAGTTATTGGGAATCAGCAGGGATATGCTACTGGATTTCGCATGGGTAATCAGGTGGTTCCGAATCAGGGTAATCAGATGGGTCAGAATGTTGGGAATAGAGTAGTGGGTAATCAGAATGAGAATGTTGCAGCTCTAGTCATTGGGAATTATGGAAATGTGAATCAGGGTAATCAGGTTACGTGTTATAACTGTCAAGGATTGGGTCACATGGCAAGGAATTGTTCAACTAAGCCGAAAAAGAAAGATCTTGCGTATCTTCAGAAAGCTATCATGTTGGTAGAAAAGGAACAATCTGGACTTCAATTGAGTGCTGAGGAACTTGACTTCATGGCTATTATGGATGATTTGGAAGACCTCGAGGAACTCAATGCAAACTGCATCTTCATGGCAAATCTTCAGGAGACTAAGTACGACACTGATTCTGACGCACCTCCTGTCTAAGACGCCAACGCAGTATCTGAGGTACCAATCATTGATCCATGCTATAACAATGTCATATTTGATGTGTCTACTCATGACGAACAGCATTCTGTGACATCAGCACCTACTTATGATACATACCTGGACAATCCGAGTTGTAGCAATACTAACTCTGAGACTCCAGATGTGGATCCTAGTGGAGACTGTGTGGCACAAAATACTGAGACTGATGAGGAAACTCGTGCTTATTTTGAATCATTAATCAACAACTGTGGCATTGAAATTGAGAAAGTTAAAAAGGTCAATCGCGATGTTAAGGCCGCGAATGCTAAATTGACCGCTGAGCTTGAGAGTTACAAGGAGAACGTAAAAGCCTTTGAATTTCAGAAAAACAAAGAATCAGAATTAGAAATTGGTTATCGAAATTTGGTTTCTAAAGAAAAAGAATTGCCAATCAAGTATAACACACTTGATGTGAATTTGAACTTGAAAATTAAATCTTTAAACAAGGAAATTTCTGATTTAAATAACCAACTTTCTAAACAAAAAGAAATGTTTTCTAATCTTGAAAAAGAAAAGAAGCAGTTGATTACTGATTTTTCAAAACGAGAAGATTCTCTTCTTGATGAAATTCTTGATAAAAATGAGAAAATCCAAACTTTGGAAAATTTGCTTCTCAAAACGGGTCATTCTGCTCAAACAATCAAGATGCTTTCTAATCAAGTAAATCCACGTTTTCATACTAATAATAGAATGGCACTTGGTAACGACCCTTCTTCGTTCCTCAAGAAAGCTCAGAAATCTCAGAATGTGTTAAACAATGGAAATGTTTTGTATGAACCCATTATTGTTCGTGATTCTCTTGAAACGTTAGAACTATCTGAGGAGAGTAGATCAAAAATGAAACAAAAGAATCCGGAAATCAAACCTATTGATTATAACAAATGGAACAAAATTAACGGAATTACTTTTGTTAATCAAAAAGAAAAGTCAAATTTCTCCATCACAACAAGTGTTTCAAACAAAGAGTCAACACCTGCTTCAAAATCTGTTTCAAAACCAGTTGTTGTCTCAAATTCTCTTTCGAACATTGAACAAATGTCTTCAAACAATCCTTTTAACACAAGTGATGCGAGAAGTATTTTAGACAATGTGAAAAATAGAATTGTGGATCTTCAAGACACTGTTAAAACTAAAACCACTATTACACCTAACAACTGGTTCTCTAGTTTTGACATCGAACAAAGAAAGTTTTTTGAAACTCAAATTGCCCCTCAGCTGAATGCCATCAGTGCAAGGGTAATTCATTTTGAACAAGCGTTTTTGAAAGAAACAACTGACTTTGTCAAGGACCATAAATCCCTGGTAAAGCAAGCTAATGACTGTGTTGAACAAATCAAAGTTTTGGAAAATTTAAATGATTCTCTCTTCGAAGATGTTCTGACTACTGATATTATGTCCATCATTTTGCAAACATATTCTGTTGAAGATCATGAAAGACTCTAGTCTGAGACCTCCGCAATTGTTTCAAAATATGAAAAAGCTCTTGAAAAACTTGAAAAAGAAAATATCTCATATTTTAAACAACTTGATCGAAAAACTGAGGAATGCAAGTATGACAAATTGTCGTATGAGCGTGCCTATAATGACATGAAAGCGAAAAATGATCTTTTGAGGGCTCAGCTGGAATGTCAAAAAGGAAAGGCAGTGGATACTAAGATTTCAAAACCATTGACTAAGGAGAAAGCAAATGTTCCCAAACCGGTTTCCAAACCAAAAATGTCTGTTTCTATGCCTCCTCCAAAAGTCAATGAGAAAAATGTTTCATCAAAACCAGTCACTCCACCTGCCCTACCTAAACACAATGTTGATAAAGGAAAAGCGGTTATCGAGAAACCAAAAGTTTTAGCACCTTGCCTTTTTAAGATGAGTACCACTAATGCGTCTGCCTCCACATCTAAAACATATGGAACAAACGACATAAGTTTAGAAAAGCACTCTAAAGAGACTAGGAAAGCTGAAACCACCTCCCTTCATAAAAATGTGAATCCTAATGAGTGTGCCTTACCTTCTACAGGACTAGGAAGCACCTCTAGGAGCAGCAGACTAAAGCCTAAGAGCAATACAAGGAACAATAGAGTCTCGCTTGCCTCTAAGAGTAGTCGCTTGAATAAAGAGAAGAAAGTAGAAGAACACACTAGGAATTTACCGCTTTGTAATAAGAAAGACATTTCATCTGAATGTAATGAACCTATGAAATCTGTTAAGTTTAATGAACCTGTTTCAGAATCTGTTTGTTTACCTGGCAAGAAATCTTTAACTAATGTTCATGATGAGTGTGTTTCTAAGAATGAGATTGTTAAGCCTGTTAAGAAGAATGTTCCCAAAAGAACTTATGCTAAAAGAATAGGAAGACTAGTTGCGAGACTTAAGCTTTACACTACTGATAGGGAGCATAATGTTTACTTTAGGGATGACATTTGAAAACCCACGGGTAGAACTTTCACACTCGAGAATGGAAGAATGAGTGATGCACCTGTCTTACCAATAGATGACTTCTATGAGTGTGATCAGGATTTTACCTCTAACCCAAAGGAACCAAAATCAAAACGGTTTCCAAAATCTTCTTCTTCTGTGATTGGCAGGTTATCGAAATATGTCTTTGGATCGTCGACTCGGGTTGCTCCAAGCACATGACCGGGAATCTGAAGCTGCTGATCAATTTCGTCTGGAAATTCATGGGAACCGTACGTTTCGGAAATGATCATGTAGCAGCTATCATGGGTTATGGAAATCTACCTATTGGAAATTATTTGATCACTCGGGTTTACTATGTCCAAGGGTTGGGACACAATTTGTTCTCAGTCGGGCAGTTCTGTGATGCAGATTTAGAGGTTGCTTTTAGGAGAAATGCTTGCTTCGTTAGAAACTTGGATGGCACTGATCTCTTAACTGGGAATCGGGATACAAACTTGTATGCTATCGACATCAATCAAATGGCCTCTTCATCACCAATATGTCTTATGACACGAGCATCTGGAACTCAGTCCTGGTTGTGGCACAGACGGTTATCCCATCTCAATTTTGACACCATCAACAATCTTGCCAAAGACAACATCGTCAATGGACTTCCAAAGTTCAAATACACCAAGGATCACTTATGTCCATCATGCGAACAAGGAAAAAGCAAAATAGCATCATATAAACCCAAATACGTACCTAGTTCGGAAGCAAAGTTGCATATGTTGCACATGGACTTATGTGGCCCAATGAGAGTTGAAAGCATTAACGGGAAAAAGTATATTCTTGTTATCGTCGATGATTATTCAAGTTATACATGGGTTAAGTTTCTGAGATCAAAAGACGAAGCACCAGGCATCATCATCACCTTTCTGAAACGCATTCAAGTACTTCTTCAAGCTCCAGTAAGGGTTGTAAGAACAGACAACGGCACTGAATTCACTAATCAGGAGTTAAGAAATTTCTTTGAAGATGTTGGAATTACTCATCAGACATCAGTTGTTAGAACTCCACAGCAGAATGGGGTAGTTGAAAGAAGAAATAGAACTCTTGTGGAAGCTGCTCGCACAATGCTAATCTATTCTAGTGCACCGTTATTTCTCTGGGCTGATGTTGTTGCCACTGCTTGTTTCACTCAGAACCGATCCCTTATCCATCCAAGATTCAATAAAACCCTGTATGAGCTTGTGAACAACAGAAAACCTGATATCTCTTACTTTCACGTGTTTGGCGCTTTGTGCTATTCGACGAACGATAGAGAAGATCTTGGAAAACTAAAAGCAAAAGGTGATATTGGAATCTTCATTGGATATTCAGATAACTCGAGGGCATTCAGGGTGTATAACAAAAGAACTAGGAGGATCATGGAGACGATGAATGTGAAATTTGATGAACTTTCACATATGGCTTCTGAGAGACTCGCTCTAGAACCCACACTAAACCGACAGACTTCTGGACACATCAGTTCAGGACTCGTACCTCAAAGAGCTCAATCAACTTCGTTTGACAATCCTAAAGAACAAGAATGGGAGAATTTCTTCGAGTTAATGTTCGATGAATACTATGGTGGAACTTCGACAAATGCATCAAACCATCATTCCGCTGCGCCCGCTCAAAATCATCCTCCACCACCAACAGAAGATGCATCTACAACGGTCGAAACCAATGCACCAACTCCATCAACATCATCTACATCTACTCCAGTTATTGCACCCGTTCTACCAGCAGATGATGAGCAAAACCAAAACCGAAACGATGCAATGTTAGATGAAGACTTATTTGAAAACCCGTTTGCTACGGAATCAGCTGAATCATCCTCAAGCTTACGAGAACCATCTAACTCGCATACATTTAACCAACGGTATCCTTCTACTATGAAGTGGACAAAAAACCACCCAATTGAACAAGTTATTGGTGAACCTTCAAGGCCAATTCAGACGAGACGCCAACTTGCCACCGATTGCGACTTGTGCATTTACCTTTGCTCAATTAGCAATATAGAGCCAAAGAACATTCGCGAGGCAATGGCAGAACCCGCATGGATAGAAGCGATGCAGGAGGAACTTCTCCAATACCGTCTTCATGACTCTTGGGAAATGGTTCCAAGACCAATTAACATTCGCGTCATTGATCTCAAATGGTTATGGAAAAACAAAAGGGATGAAGAGATGATTGTAATTCGCAACAAAGCTCGTCTTGTGGCCAAAGGATATAGACAAGAGGAAGGGATAGACTTTGAAGAGTCATTCGCGCCGGTAGCTAGACTTGAAGCAGTCAGGATATTCTTGGCCTAAGCAGCTCACAAAAACATCACGGTTTATCAGATGGACATTAAGACCGCGTTCTTGAATGGAACTCTGAAAGAAGAAGTGTAGGTGAGTCAGCCAGAAGGCTTCATTGACTTGGAACATCCAGACTACGTCTATAAACTCAAAAAGGCAATCTATGGTTTAAAACAAGCTCCGAGAGCGTGGTATGACGAACTGTCCTCTTTCCTGATCCAAAACAATTTCACCAAAGGAACAGTTGATCCTACCTTGTTTACACAAAAATGCAAAAATGACATTTTGATTGTTCAGATTTACGTGGACGACATCATCTTTGGGTCCACTAATCTGAAACTTTCAAAACATTTTGAAAATCTCATGAAAAGCAAATTTGAAATGTCCATGATGGGGGAACTAAAATTCTTTCTTGGTTTACAAATACATCAGTCCCCTCGTGGAATTTTTATAAATCAAGCTAAATACACAACTGAGATTTTGAAAAATCATGGTATGGACAATTGTGACTCGGTCGGAACACCAATGGTAACTTCACCAAAAATTGGAGCCGATTTGTTTGGGAAACCTATTGATCCGAAGAAATATTGGAGCATGATTGGTTCTCTCATGTACCTCACTGCTAGTCGACCCGATATTCATTTTGCTGTTTGCTTATTAGCACGGTTTCAGGCAAAGCCTACCGAACTGCACCTCAAAGAGGTTAAAAGGATCTTTCGGTACCTGAAGACATCCATTCACATGGGACTTTGGTATCCGAAGGAATCCGGATTTGATCTAATTGCCTTTTCAGATGCGGACCACGCAGGTGATCAAGTTACAGCAAAAAGTACATCCGGAGGAGCACAATTTTTGGGTGAAAAGTTAGTAAGCTGGTCTTCAAAGAAACAAGATTGCACTGCACTTTCAACCGCTGAAGCTGAGTATGTGTCTCTATCTGCGTGTTGTGCTCAAGTTCTATGGATGAGAACACAACTCACAGATTATGGCTTTACTTTTGATAAAATACCTATGTATTGTGACTCGAAAAGTGCCATAGCCATATCATGCAATCCTGTTCATCACTCAAAGACTAAGCATATCAGAGTTCGCTATCACTTCATCAAAGAGTACGTCAAAAATGGTGCTGTTGAATTATTCTTCGTGAAGACAGATTACCAACTCGCTGATCTATTAACTAAAGCCCTTCCAAAAGAAAGGTTTGAGTATTTAGTTCGACGAATTGGAATGCGAAGCCTAACCCCTGAGGAGTTAGAACGTCTTCTCGAATCTTCTTGAAAATGATTTTTTTCCAAAAAGCTTCGCTGTAAATATTTTTGAAAAACAAAATACAAAATTTGAAAAACCAACAAAAGCAAAATATAAAAATATAAAATTTTCAAAAATAAAAAAACAATAAAATCAGAAATCCAAAAATATTCTTCTACGACATGTCTCTTATATAATCGATATTCTGTACGTATCTAGAAATGTCATTCAACAATGATACGGGCATGTACAGATGCTTGAGCGAGAGTTCTTTAATTGTTTTCTAAAACATGTCGTTTCTCAAAATTTCTTCATAATAATGGCTTTCGTATACTTCAGTACGAAACCCGGACCGAAATGATGACTTTTGATTATTTACAAATCAAAACTCGTGCTTTTTAATGAAAATCACTAGTGTACGCTTCGGTGCACTACATTTAAAAATGGTGAGAAATCATCATCATCTTGAGCACCTTTTCAAGATTGTTTAAAAAGATTTTCAAAATCTTTCAAAATATTTTGTGCTCAAGATAACTCCCTCAAAATATTTTGTGCACTACATTCCAAATTCATGCTTAAATCAAATCCGTTTGTCTCCCCAAAAGATTCTAAAATGTTGTTTAATCCGTTGATATCAAAAATATCACGCTTATGCTATTTTTGAGGGGGAGGAGACGTGATTAAAATGTGATCAAAAATGTTTAATGATCGTGGTTTGAATCTCATAATGAGCTCGACTCAGACGGAACCAATGAATTGACGAGGAATCATGTACCATCTCGAGAAACTTTCTATGGACTTGACCAGGACGGGTAATAATTTCAAGCTAGTTCTCTAGTGATGTAAACGTGTCTCGAATCGGTCTTGTTCATTTAAAGTCAATCAATTCAAAACGTGTGAACTCTACCCTCTATGTGCAGATTTCTGTCAAAACATATAAGCACATGTGAAGGGGGAGTGTCTCTAAAAATACAAAACTCACGGTGTGTTGCAAACATGTTTTCTATCATAAACACTCTGAGAGATTTTCATGAAAAACGGTTTTATGGCAACAATAGGACAGTCATGGAGTTATAAGGTGACTAAGGATAGGAAATTCGTCCTATGATCCGCCAGAACCGGAGGGATCTACCCAAGGACAATACTCATAGTTTAGAATTAGAAGTCCTTAGGTATGATTGAAAAAAGGAGTAATGTGAGAAAGGAGAAAGAAGGGGTTGAAGAATTAAAAGGAAATGTAAAAGAAAGGGTGAAAAGAAATAGCCCTCCAGGGCAGAAACCGGGTTCAATACATATGCTACTGGTTGTCACTAAGATGACACTGGTATTGAAGACAAAGACGTCATGGACCCAGTGATGCACTGCACTAAACCTTCTAGCCACTCAATTCCTCTCAAAAGGGATTTGTTTCATTCTCACTGGGAACCCTACATAATCTATCGACTTTCTCTTAGAGATTATTGATATTGAAGAAGGAGACCCTCTCCCTAGTCTCCGCTCAGGAAAACCAAAATGCACTATTGAGTCTAGAGCCACGAGATTCATCAAAAGATCTCATAGGAACACTTGACATGACATCGCTTGTTGTTCATCAATAAGGACACAAGTGATATATTATAGAGTCCTACGCAGGTCTTAGCAATCTGCCAGAACATTTATGAGAAGTTTCACATCTATGATCTTCAGTGATTGAATGGAAACTCCTGCCAGGGTCAACATCAAGCAGCCCTGACAGCAGGTCACTTCGGTAACTCCCCGTGGATTACGCTTAGTGTGTCTCAAACGGTCTACAGTCGTGGGGTGATGCTTCGGTGTACCTCAGCGACTCATCTGAACTGTAGGTGTATTTCGGTACATCGCGTTATCTCACTTGTGGGACTCCAGTTCAGGAACGGTCTCTGTGAGAATTAGAGACGTGTTTTCACACTATGCTGTTAACACCCTCGAAATTCAAACTTGTAAGTGCCGGAATCCGCTTATTACTAACCTGTTTTATGTTTTCTTCTTATGGAAGCTCCGGAGCGGATGGATCGTGCAGACTCGCCACATGCTCTTACCAACAACACATGAAAGTTCTCATCAAAATCAAAGGCAACTCAAAGTCAAAGATGATTCTTCGTCAATGTCAAAGAATCTACAAAGTGTAAAGACTCGAGAACTACATCATTGGTAACTCAAAGTCAAATAGAAGTGTGAGCATGGTGGAGAAAGACGTGGAGACACCTAACCATCGAAGTTGACAACGGCAGACTATCACATTAATAGATCACAAAGCATGAAGGAACAAAGAATCAAGACTATTCTATATCTACACGCAAAGTTCAAGCTCAAGGAAAGTAAAGAACCTAATCAAGTGGAGCATCATTTGAATGACCACCCCTTAGGGGGAGATTGTTAGCCTTGATAGTTTTATTAAAAGTGATGGTCATTCACATTTAGGAACTTTGTAACTCGTGTTAGATATCGTGCTAGAATAGTCAACGGGCTCGTGGATTAGGATAAGCTAAATGGTTAATTGTTGAGACTTGCTAGCCGTTTATAAGCTTAAGCGTGCCAAGCCCAATCCAAGTCCTATCCACGAAAAGCCCAAGATAAAGCCTTTTAGGGTTTTATGCCTCTTGTACTATAAATACCCCTCAAATGGTCATTTGAGGGGTGTGCTTGAAAGTGTGTGTGTGTGTGTATTTTCTCTCTCAAGAAATATACAACTTTATTGTGTTTATCTTATCCTCTCACATACACGATCTTATCATCATCAAGTCACCAATCTTTCTCATCTTATTTCTACGCATATGTTTGTGTTTGTGTTGTACGTGTTCTACGCGTAACTGTTGTTACGTGTGTTGGGTTCACTTGTTAAAGTGATAAGGTTGATATTTGTAAGGTCCTACAAACACCCTAGGCAGTGAACCTAATCGTTGTAGTGTAGTATTAGAGTAAGCCACGAGAATTTTTATCATTCTCTAGGAGAATAGGAATGCTAGTGAGAAGTTACTACGCTAAGGTTGGGGTTGAGGAAGATTATTTTTTATCTTTTTATGTTTTTAGGAAATGGAAAGGTACGAATCTCGGGGTATTGGATTTGGGGTTTGGTATTTCTACCGATTACTCTACTCGTCTAATTATCTAATCTAAGGTGTATGTAGTCTATGTCTAATTATTGTGTGCTCGTATGATGATTTAAAGATGTGTTTACTTAGGTTTTATTACTCCTTAATTATCTCCTATTGATGGTTGAATTGTCGCGTCCTTATTCTTAATCACGTTATGTGTCTAAGGTCGTAGGGTATGCGTTTATCCCTAACTCTTTGAAACTACCAAAGGTTATTGCCTACAAAATCTCTAGGATTTATAAACTTAACACTAAGGTACTCTTTGGATGGTTTAGCCTACAATGACTCTAGGTACTATAAGCTAAGGTTCACAAAGATTAATCAAGCATTAACTACACAACGGATGATCTATCGCAATACTAGATCATTAACAATTAAGATAAGAGACAACCAATCAATATTCAATAATTAAGTTTCATATTCCCTAAGCAAACACACAAGTAAATTAGCCGGACATGGGAAACAAGCAAGCATACACACAATTAATTGAAGACATAATTAAATTAATGAAGTAAAACACTTATCTTGATGTAATATAGGGTATGGAACCCTAAAATACTGTACAAGACAGCCTTAGTTCGGTTTAGGTTTTTACTCCAAAAGACTACACACTCAAAACTAAAAAATTCGGATTCTATATATAAGATTACACATGCGACGGCGTCACCCTTTGATTTGTGACGCCGTCGGGTCGCCGTTATTAGGGTTTTGTCTTGGCTACGTTAGTCTTGCGACGGCGTCACCTTATGCTTGTGACGCCGTCCCCTTCAGTCTCTGACGTCGTCTGGATCAAAACTAGGCCGTCTGAGTTGCGACGCCCTACTCTTTTAAAACCTGAAGCCGTCACTTGTAAATGAGCAATTTGGCTACTGAGCCGTCACAAAAGTTGTCCGACGGCGTCACTAGTTTTTCCTAACGCCGTCACCTTCAGTTCCAGCAGCCTGAGTGTCTCGATTCTTGACTTTGTTCATTTTCTTCGTATATTTGCTCTTTTTCGTCCGAATAAGTGTCATTCCAGCATTTTGCCTTCAAGATACCTAAAAAGTGAAAATGAACGATATTAAGTAATAACGGATACAAAAGTGATCAAATAAAGGCTTAAACGACCCCTCAAAAAGGTACATTTTAAAACCTTATTATGGGCATTGTTATTTCCACCATACATGCTGCTATTAAGTTCCAAACCCCCTTCGGAGTAGGAACTATTCATTCTAATTATAGGACGGATAAGGGTGTATATGGTGTCAAAAGGATCAAAGAAGAATCGGAGGAGCCTCCGATAGCAATTCTAAGCTGCACAGATGCGGAAGAGCGAGTCGTGGTCAACCCTAGCTACCCTGAACAAACGGTGGTAATAGGAAAACAACTCCCGACGAATTTCAAGGCGAAGCTCACAGAACTGTTGCGGACTAACCTTGATATTTTTGCGTGGAAATATTCTGACATGACAGGGGTACCAAGAACATTGCTGATAGACGGATAGTCCTTCGGAACGGAGCATAAACTCAATGAGTACAAACACATTGAGCCAATAAAACAGAAAAGGAGGAGCCTAGCCCCCGAAAGAAATGTTGCAGCCTGCAAAGAAGTTGATGAACTCACACAAGCAGGAATCCTAAGGGAAGTTAAATACGAAACTTGGGTAGCCAACCCATTAATGGTCAAAAAGAGCGACGGAGGGTGGCGCATGTGCGTTGACTTCACTGACATTAACAAAGCATGCTTGAAGGATTGCTACCCCCTACCAGAAATTGACTAGAAGGTAGAATCCTTGGCAGGCTTCTGGGTAAAATGCTTCTTAGATGCCTACAAAGGGTATCATCAGATCCAGATGGCAAAGGAGGACGAAGAAAAGACAGCGTTCTACACAAGCAAAGGTGTCTACTGTTACAGAAAGATGCCCTTTGGATTGAAGAATGCAAGGGCAACATACCAACGTCTCGTAGATAAAGCCTTCAACAAAAAAATAGGCATAAATCTCGAAGCATACGTTGACGACATGGTTATCAAAAGCAAGACGGAGGAGGACCTACTTCCCGATGTGCAAGAAACCTTTGACCAATTCCGGGCGATTAACATGAAGTTAAACCCTAAGAAATGCTCCTTCAGTGTCGAAGAGGGGCAGTTCCAAGGATATTTGATTACTAAGCAGGGGATAAAGGCTAATCCCACCAAAGTCAAGGCAATTACAGATCTCCAAGCTCCTAAGTGTCTAAAAGATGTGCAAAGTCTGAATGGGAAGCTGGCTGCTCTAAGTCGATTTTTGTCGAAGGGGGCTGATAGGTCCCTACCATTCTTCAAAACACTCAAAGGATGCGTTGATAAGAATACTTTTCAGTGGAGCTAGGATGCAGAAGCTTCCTTTCAGAAGATGAAGGAGTTCATCGAAATCCTTCCAACACTTACAGCCCCAATCAAAGGCGAGGTGTTGTTCATGTACTTAGCATCCTCAATGGAGAGTATTAGCACAGTCCTTATGGCAGAACGAGACAAACAATAGATCCCCATTTACTTTGTCAGCAGGGTCTTGCAGGGGGCGGAGATCAACTATCCAACATTGGAGAAGCTAATACTATTCCTAATCTACGCAGCAAGGAGGCTCCGGCTCTATTTCCAGGCCCATCTGATCACAGTCTTAACCGACAAGCCACTCAAACAGATCTTGTCGAAGCCTAAAAAGTATGGGAGGGTGGCTAAATGGGCTATTGAACTTGGAGAGCATGAAATAGAGTTCAAGGGTCGAAACTCTAATAAAGGGAAAATTCTCGCAGACTTCTTGGCAGAGACACCTTCTGAGCCAGACGCAGAAAAGGAAGAGCCCAAAGCTAAACTCACTCAAGTACAGAATGACTGGAAACTTTATACAGACGGAGCATCCAGCTCCGATGGTTCTGGAGCAGGTCTAATGATTGTCAGCCCTGACGGAAAGGAGCATACATATGCTCTTCGTTTTTAGTTCCAAGCCACAAACAAGGAAGCGGAGTACGAAGCCCTGTTAGCAGGCCTCCGATTAGCTAAAGATATGGAAGCCAATGCTCTTGCTGTTTTCGTAGACTCCCAATTGGTAACAAACCAAGTGACAGGCTCCTATGAAGCAAGGCAGCCAGTCATCAAACAATACTTTGAAAAAACAAAGGAGATGCTAGAGAGCTTCGATTCCTACACCATCCAACATGTTCGTAGTAATCAGAACAAGAAGGCAGATGCACTGAGCAAGCTAGCCTCAATGGCCTTCGCTCATCTCACAAAAGAAGTACTAGTCGAAGTCCTACCTGAAAGGTCCATCTTTCGCAAGGAAGTTGCGAACGTGGTTCATGAAGAAGGACAGACATGGATGACTCCTATCAGGGAATATTTGATAAGCGGTCTTCTCCCTGAAGATCCCAAGCTAGCAAGGAAAATTCAGGTTAAGTCCCCACAATACCGGCTAATAGGGGAAACCCTACATAGAAGGTCATTTCTATCACCTTGGTTAACATATGTGGGACCCAAGCAGGCTACGAGCATTATCAGTGAAGTCCACGAAGGATCCTGCGGCCTCCATGCAGGACCCCGCTCAGTTGTCTCGAAAATAATGAAGTTGGGTTATTATTGGCCTCCGATGCACATGGATGTGGCAGAAATCATTCTCAAACGTGAAGCTTGTTAGATACACTCAAACGTTCCCAATATGCCGAAGCAGGACATGACAAGTGTGACATCCGCATGGCCCTTCTCCCAATGAGGTATTGACATCGTAGGACCTATGCCTATGGCTCCTGGAGGAGTCAATTTTTTGCTGGTGGCAATTGACTACTTTACTAAGTGGGTAGAGGCTAAACCCTTAGCCTCCATCACGGGAAGACATATCGAGAAGTTTGTGTGGGAGCACATTGTGTGTAGATTCGGAGTGCCCCACATCATCATATCTGACAATGGAAAGCAGTTTGCTGAAGGAGTCTTCTACGATTTCTGTCAAGGGCTCAACATAAAGCAGTCTTGGACATCCGTCTACCATCCACAAGGTAACAGACAGGTGGAGGTTACAAACAGAGACATCGTCAAAGGGATCGAGAAAAGGCTGGGACGAACCCACCATGGATGGGTGGGTGAACTCCCTCAAGTACTATGGGCCCATCGGACACATCCTAAGTCAAGCAATGGTGAAACCCCCTTCAGCATAACATACGGAACAGAAGCGGTCATCCCTTCGGAACTAAGTGTACACACGGAGCGTGTGGCAACGTATGATGCCTCCCAGAATGATGAAAGGATCAGGGAGAACCTTGATCTACTAGAAGAAAGAAGAGAGATAGCCTCCATCCGAGAAGCAATGCACAAGCATAAGATCGAAGGCTACTATAGAAAAAGGGTCGGGCCTTCCACCTTCAATCCTGGGGAATATGTGCTACGCCTCAACAGTGCAAGCAAAGCAGAATACCAGGGAAAGCTGGGACCTACTTGGGAAAGACCTTACATGGTAGCTGAGGCCTACGGCAACGGAGCCTACAAACTGGCCACTCTTCTCGGAGAACCCATCGACAGGACATGGAATGGTACGAACCTTCGAAAGTTCTACATTTAAGAAGTACTTTTACTTTTTCATTCTTGTAATTAAAAAGCTTCTCAAGGGAAAGAAAACATTATTGGTAGTTGTCTTAGTTTTCATTTCAAGAATGATGTAATCCTCTCTACCAATTCAATGATAAATATGACATTTCTCACAAATCTCTTGCTCCGTTTCTTAAACACAAAGATTTGTTCAACCAAATCGTTTATGAGTTTCAATGTCGAATAAAAGGGCATAAGGTGTAATAAATGCCTCATCATTTAAGCCAACTAAAACATTCACATTAACTCTCCTTGTAGTTTATGGCACTTGTGAAAATATATACAAAGTCATACTACCTAAAGGATTTGAGATAGAGTGGGTCGCAACCCTCTGTCAATGATCAAATTTGGTCATTATACTCTTGGTGTTGAAATTTACACACAATGAGGTTGTTTAACCTTAGGATGTAAAAGTTAAGCGTCGGAAAAATAGCGTAAGAGAAGTTCACAAGACAAACACAAATAATAACTAAGTGTGTAGAGGTACTCCCCTACACTATACCATTCAAAATAAGGGCTAGTGCCCTTATACCTGCATAAGGAGCCTAAGCCCCAATTATGTTATCTTTGGCCCACGGCCATACATCACAAATATTCAAATTGTTTAGAGAACCAGACAAGCATTGTAAAATAACATAAATTGTCTTAAAGGGTACATGCCACCCTTGAAACCAAATAACTGCCAACATGGCAGCCTTCATTCCTGCTTCTTAGGGTAAGGAGTGGGCGATGGTTGAACTGAGGTAGGATTGGTAGATAATGTCTTCTTAGTAGGAGTCGTAGGCTTAAGCTTGCGAGGCTTTTTGGAAAGGAGGTCTTCTAAAGGTGCCATAGGATCTTTGGTAGCTTCAGCTAGGAAGGAGTACTCTGCAGTTGCAAATGCATTTCCTGCCTCATCGTATTCAGCTTTAGATGTGGGATGGTAGCATTCAATCTTGGAGAGGTCCACGGGCTTACCTATTTTGGCAGCCTCCTCCAATGCCAAGCACCGTCCATGAAAAATAGCTGATTTGATGACCTTCAACATTTGTGCTCCCAACTCATCACTGTGGTAGAGTTCCATGGCTATATATGGCACCACCTTAGACACAACCTCCGTGCGATCCTTTTGCAGCATCTTGTATCTCATCTGCAAGCCATCAATCTCCTCCCTTAGCTTTACTTCTACCTCTTCAAGCCTAGATCTTTCACTCTCTAAACCAGCACACTTCGCTTCAAGCACAGCATTTTGACCAATGAGAGTCACTACCCTACCCTCCTCTACCTTGAGTTTGACAATTTCAGTTGTCAACTCTGCAACCTTTTGACGGAGGTCTTGAACGAGAGGATTCTTCTCAAGGTCCTTCTCAATCTCATCACACTTGGCCTCCAACATTGCATGCTCCTTATCCCTATGTTTCTCCCTTTCCAACATGACATCCATTTCCTGTCTTGCCTTGGTAACAGCCCTAAGCAACTCTCTAGTTCTGCCATTTAGATGATTGTCCAAAACTGCCTGCCTCACTACACCATTGTCATGCATGTCACAAACCTTTTCAATGGACATATTGTCCAGCAAACCTTTCCATTGAGGGGGGTGACATGATCCACAATCCGGTGACAAGCCAAAGCATTGGGAAGCTCCTTCGTTTCAGGAAGGCCTGCGACCAATACAATATATAAGGACTGAGTTAATTATGACAATTATCACTTCACATGTTTTACAAGGAGAAACTGCTTACCATGCACTTCCATAGATTCATCTGGCAACTCAAAGGCAGACTTCACAATCTTCTTTCCTTCAGCACTCTTTTGCCTCACGGCCCTAGATCCGGAGGCGGGGAGGGGATTCCTCCTCTTGTTGGTTGACTTCACTGCCTTGCCAGCTGTTCCCTTTCGGCTTTTCAACCTATTCGCTATCCCAGTGGAACTTGTAACCTGGACATCCTCCTCTGCAGGATCGTCTGAGTCTGCCACATTCTCAACAAGTTGAGAAGGACCTTCCAGCGCAAGTTGCAGGGGTGTTGATGCAATAGGCTCCGGCTTTGGAGTATCCACCTCATTGTTGTTGATGGATGTGGAAGGAGAGCCAACACCTTAAGACTCTTCGGCCTTCTCAGCAGGCATGAAGCTCAAGTCTTCATCCAAATCTTGGTATATAAAGTTCCTGAATGACATCTCTGCAAAAAAATAAACAAGAAAAAATAAATATCAATGCTACATTGGTCCTACTTAAATAGAAGTAGAAAAACATACTTTGTCCATGGTATATGATAATAGGCTTCTTGGGAGACCCCTCCCAGCTCTGGCAATCCCAGCCATGTACAAGATTGGCTCGGGGAACACTTGCACATCAACAGGGTATCTAGCCAAACACTGATAGCATGGATCCCTTCACACCTCATATGGCAAGGGGTCATTGTATCATTTTGCATCAAACATATACTCCTTACTCAACAACTTTGGATAATTGGGTGGGATAAAAGTGTTTTGCACATAGAAAAAACTGCCCTTCCAAGCTGTTATGTTAGTGTATACTCTCCCAAACAGATTTGGCACATCCCCCTCAGGCCTCTTAGCCAAGGTTAACCAATTACCCCCAGGATACAAGTTCAAAAAATCTCTTAACACCTTCAGAGTTGGTTCATAGCCGTATGCTTTACACATTACTATAAATGTGGTCAGTTTGGCTAAACCAAAGGGGTTGAACCTAGAAATATGAACCTTGTAGTACTGCATAAACTCTAATATAAGTGGGTGCAGGGGAATCCTAAGGTTGGAGTGGCTAAATGCATGTGTGTATAGCCCTACGAAACCTTGTGGAGCATCAAAGATACCCTGATTCGACTTGGGTAACATGATTTTATATTTCGGTGGGATTGGATAATCAACTAGGTGATCGTGTAAATCTTGTGCAGTTAACGTACATTTTTGTTGTTTAATGATAAACTTGGAATCCATACTTCTATTTTAAACTACAAGTAAAGAGGAATAGTTACCTTTGTTTTCGAAGATGGTGTGCGCTCAAAAGGTTTACTGCGTGAAAAAGAAAACGAAGATAGTAAAAGTGTTTTAGGGTTCCAACAACCTCTCCTTAAATACTCTTTTCTACCGTCTTATAAGCCGCACACGTGTCCTCAATATTTACTCTTATCCGATTTAAATAATTTTTAAATTTCAAATAAAAGTCTTTTGGTCTCCAGGTAAAATGGGGAATTGTGATTCCTGTAGCGGGCAGCCGAAAAGATTAGTTAGCATTAAATGCGCTAGTTAGGCGCATAGTTATCTTCTAATTGATAAGCTTAGCAGCGAAAGGGTATTTTTTCGAAGCATGAAGTCGAAAGCAATGCCTCTTCGCTCATATGCATCACTTTTGACTGGGGGCTTGATGATGTACCCTCCGAAAAGCTCGAAGGATACTCCTCCGAGACGTGTCGAAGCCCTTCTATTCGAAGGCCCAAGTTAGGATTCTAGAATATCCATAGGCGTCAAACCATTCGTAAGCACGAAGGTTACCTACTGGGAATTCGCCATTCGAAGCCCTAAGCCCTTCGGGGTATGGCTGACGAAGGAGTAACGGATAGAAGCATCTCCTGACTTGGTCAAACCCACGATCTCCCTCTCTTTCCTGGCTTCCCCGCTAAGTTTGAGAACATGGGTCACTAAGCCCTAGTGGTTACCCACAATCATGGGATGCCCCCATGATCTCTGACAGTCACGCAGAAGTGCCCCTAACCCTATTTCTTCCACTATAAATAGGTTGGACGGGTAATGGATTATGGTATGCTCATTTCACACTCATCTCTTTACTTACACACACTTATACAACCATAACTCATACTTACTCTCACGCCGGAGGTGGTTTGCAGGGTCCTACCCCTGCGTAATCACTTAACGTAGTGTTTCGTATTTCTTATTCTCAGGTGAAAGACAAGTCTTGGCTGGAACATACACCCCTCATACCTTTGATCATTATCGAAGCCTGGTAGTGCAATCTATTGTACAATCAGATGCACTTAGCAAGCTAGCCTCTATGGCTTTCGCTCATCTCACTAAAGAAGTACTAGTCGAAGTCCTACCTGAATGGTCCATTATTCGCAAGGAAGTCACGGATGTGTTTCATGAAGAAGGAGAGACATGGATGACTCCCATCAGGGAGTACTTGATAAGTGGTCTTCTCCCCGAAGATCCCAAACTAGCAAGGAAAATACGGTTTAAGTCCCCACAATACCGGCTAATGGGGGAAACCCTATATAGAAGGTCGTTTCTATCACCTTGGTTAAGATGTGTGGGACCCAAGCAGGCTATGAGCATCATCGCTGAAGTCCACGAAGGATCCTGCGGCCTCCATGCAGGGTCGCGTTCAGTTGTCTCGAAGATAATGAAGTTAGGCTATTACTGGCCTTCGATGCACAGGGATGCGGCAGAAATCATTCTCAAATGTGAAGCTTGTCAGATACACTCAAACGTTCCCAAGCTGCCAAAGCAGGACATGACAAGTGTGACATCCGCATGGCCCTTATCTCAGTGGGGAATTGATATCGTAGGACCCATGCATGTGGCTCCTGGTGGGGTTAAATTCTTGCTGGTGGCAATCGATTACTTTACAAAGTAGGTGGAAGCTAAACCTTTAGCCTCCCTTACGGGGAGACAGATCGAGAAGTTTGTGTAGGAGCACATTGTGTGCAGATTCGGAGTGCCCCACATCATCATATCCGACAATGGTAAGCAGTTTGCTGAAGGAGTTTTCTATAACTTATGTCAAGGGCTCAACATAAAGCAGTCTTGGACATCCGTCTACCACCCAAAAGGTAACCGACAGGTGGAGGTTACAAACAGAGACATTGTCAAAGAGATTGAGAAAAGGCTCGGACGAACTCATCATGGGTGGGTGGACAAGCTCCCTCAGGTACTGTGGGCTCATAGGACACACCCCAAATCAAGCAATGGTGAAACTCCCTTCATCCTAACATACGGAATAGAAGCGGTTATCCCTTCGGAACTAAGTGTACACATGGAATGTGTAGCAACATATGATGCTTCCCAAAATGATGAAAAGATCAGGGGAGAACCTTGATCTACTAGAAGAAATGAGAGATATAGCCTCCATCCGAGAAGCCATGCACAAGCATAAGATCGAAGGCTACTACAACAAAAGGGTCAGACCTTCCACCTTCAAGCCTGGGGAATATGTGCTACGCATCAACAGTGCAAGCAAAGCAGAATACCAGGGGTAGCTAGGACCTACTTGGGAAGGACCCTACGTGATAGCTGAGGCCTACGACAATGGAGCCTACAAGCTGGCCACTCTTCTCGGAGAACCCATCGACAGGACATGGAATGGTACGAACCTCCGAAAGTTCTATGTTTAAGAAGTATTTTTACTTTTTCATTCTTGTAATTAGAAACTTCTCATGGGAAAGAAAACATTATTGGTAGTTGTCTTCGTTTTCATTTCAAGAATGATGTAATCCTCTCTACCAATTCAATGATGAATAATACATTTCTCACAAATCTCTTTCTTCGTTTCTTAAACACAAAGATTTGTTCAGCCAAGTCGTTTATGAGTTTTAATGTCGAATAAAAAGGCATATGGCGTACCAAACGCCTCATTCCTTAAGCCTATTAAAACATTCACATTAACTCTCCTAGCAGTTTATGGCACTTATGAAAGTAAAAACAAAGCCATATTACTTAAAGGATTTGAGATAGAGTGGGTCGCGACCATCTGTCACTGATCAAAATTGGTCATTATATTCTTGGTGTTGAAATTTACACACAATGAGGTTGTTTAACCTTAGGTTGTAAAAGTTAAGCGTTGGAAAAATGGTGTAAGAGAAGTTCACAAGACAAAAATAACTAAGTGTGTAGGGATATTTCCCCACACCATGTCATTCAAATTAAGGGCTAATGCCCTTGTACCTGCATATGAGGCCGAAACCCCATTTAAATTGTCTTTGGCCTAGGCCATACATCACAAATATTAAATTGTTTAAGGAACCAGACACACATCATAAAGTAACATCAAATTGTCTTAAAAAGTGTACATGCTACCCTTAGAACCAAATTACTGCCAACATGGAAGCCTTCACTCTGGCTTCTGAGGAGATGGAGTTGGAGATGGTTGAACTGAGGCAGGCTTGGTGGAAACAGTCTTCTTGGTAGGGGTCGCAGGCTTGACCTTGCGCGGCTTCTTTGAGAGGAGGTCTTCAAGAGGTGCCATGGGGTCTTTGGTAGCTTCATCCAGGAAGGGGTACTCTGCGGTTGCAAACGCATTTTGATAAGATCGTTTATAAGCTCAGCTAGGGATCAATAACAAAGATAATAAGCAGCGGAATAATCAAAACAATACTTTGTTATTGAACAAGGTTTTCAATCACTAACACTAACTAATATTAGACGTTTATAGTAACACTTCTAGATAACTAAACTAATAACCTAGGAGTTTACATGAACATACGCCTAGGACACACACACACCTTTACTAGACGTCTACATTATGGAAGACTTGTATAAAACCTACACCTATGTCCTCTTTATATACTAGAGGATTAGGGTTTACAAAATACTACAAAGGACTAATAAATAAAACTTCTTTTGCAAGCCAGTCCTTCCATCTTTTTGTAGGTTTCCTTCTTGTTACTTTAAGCCCTTCTTGTTTCATTCTTTTTGTCTTATCAACTCAAACGTATAATTCCCAACAATCTTCCCCTAGTTGATAATGACAAAACCATTCTTGAACGAACTTCCCTAGACGAAGTAGAGAAATTGAGATCAGGGATCTCACCATGAATGAAACAAGTATGTCTTCCTTTGTCTTCCCCTTAATCTATGTCATGCCACTCAAACATCTCTTCCCCTTTTTGTTATTATCCAAATAGGGAACGTATCTAAACTTGATCTTCACCACCACGAACCAATACCACACATCCAGTTCATCCTTCTAATGTCTCAAATTACCCTCCATGAAGTTTTCCGCAACTAAAAATGAACTTGAAACAGTAGAAATCTAAACCATCAGTAGTAATACTAATCAATAGTAGTAAGAATCAAACACTTCCCCTTGAGTGGTGCATGAACATCAAATGATTCTTCAAATCTGTAAGCTCCATGTAATGATCACTTGTGAAGAAAACCAAATATAACGAATTTGATGAAGAAGTAAAATATCCCAAACTTGTGTCTTATATATTGCACTATAGATGACATTGAACGTATACCTATGTATAGGGAGACCTCAATCTCTTGACGATAATCACTGAGCACAATAACGTCACTCCTTTAAGTGTTATGTCAATTCTTTGTCATAATCATTGAAGCACGAACAAGTTACCTTAAAAGTAGCTATCCTTTTAAGATATGATAAAACATGTATCCAAGTAATTCCACTTCACTTTCAAAGAAGTGATAAATAATTGTCTTCGTAATCAATTATGCAATAAATCCAAATCCAAGCCTTTTAAAACTTTTAAAAACAAATTCCAATCTCCTTGTGTGTGTGAACCAATCTCCTGTGTGTGTCGCCAAAAACCAAAACTAATTCCAAAACACATGTACCATCCGATATCAAGTAATGTTAGCAGCAGTAAGAAACTTGTTGGACAAGCTCAGCAGTACAAATTTAAACGAACAGTACAAACAGTTTGAAGGGTGAGCAGTAGAAACGATTACCAACGGGCAATACTAACATGGTGTCGAGCAGGACTAAGTATATAAGGAGTAGTATGAACTGATAAGCAAGCGACATCAAAAAGCTTCTTTGCCCTTGTCATTATTCAATAGCGTTTCACAATGGTTTGAAAACCGATCACCATGAAGACTTCATCCAAAGTAACAGCTCCAAGTATACTCTTATTATTTTTTTGTACCTTGTAAACCCTCAACAAAAATCAACCAATCAATATATCCGATGAGTCGGTTTACATGCAAATACCACAAACGATAATAATATTCAAACCCCCATAAACCATTCTCGAACAATAATATTCCGATTGACCCAAATCCATATATAACCAATTAAAGGCATACACTGATAGCCCTTAATAAAGATAGAATCGATCAATTGATACTGACCCACTATCAATTAATAAAAAATATTGCCACGGATCTAATTATACTAGATGAATTTGTTTTAATCAGCTAATCAACAAAGAATTTGATGAAACCAAGATGTACTTGAAGACAACTCTCATGAAGATACCAGTTATATATTATATCAATCATGATTGGATCAATAACAACCTCGTATAATAACCATATCTACCTTGAAGACTTTGAGCAAAATCAGACAACGAGAGTTTTTAGTGTTATAACACATCATGTCAACATCACAGCAGCAACTTAGCATGATAAAAACATTGAAGACCAAACCCTTAGAAATTCGAATTTTCATAAAAACGTCACCTTCCTTCAACATCAGTTTTCGACAAGTAATAACTTTTTACTAAGATCTCAGATCGACAATCCCTCCGGTGAAAAGTTAGATGGGTATATAGAGAACGTCCACCAAAAATTTCGTCACGATCCAACGGTTCACGAAAAAGTTATGATCGTTTCAAAACAGTCCTGCAGAAGCCATACAAAAATTTTCAAACTCGAATTTTTTTAATCTTTCTCTTCGAAAAACCTTGTAGATCCCTATATCAAGAGCTCCCCGCTCTGATACCAATCCTCCCCTAACTTGAATTCTACTTGTTTGACTTCAAGTTCCTTTGTGAATTTATCTTTATCAGCTTCATCTATTGAGAACAGATTGTGTCTTTGTCTTTGGATTGTATCTTTAAAGTTTCTGTGCATAGTCAAAGTATCTTGAGAAATATTCTTTTACAACATCATCCAGCAAGCTCCATCTTTTCAGCAACACAGCAACATATGACAATTTGTACATTAATTCAGTTTAAGTTGCAAACTATTCTCATCACTTCCAGGTGTGTTAACTCCTGTGAGAGGTGAATCATTGAAAATTTAATGGATTTAGATCTCTTTACCAAAGCCATTAACTCTGGAGTAGCCAAATGTTTTGGTGTGTAAGACCATGGTACACTGATAACCATATGATTTTTAGCAAATCATCAGCTATCAACAGATTTGATTTGTCTTTACCAAACGTTGTACCCTTCTGGACTAGTTAGTTCTTTCATCATGGTGAACTAATTACCATATAATGGTTTTTCCACAGCCTTTACCACAAGCCATTTTCTTGTGGGCTAGCCAACTCTTCACATTACTGATATGGTGAGTTGATTACCATCCAACTTATTAGCAAGTTGTCAACTAAAAACGGATTTGATATATCTTTACCAGAGCCGTTTGCTCATGGATTAGTCAATCCTTTTGTAACCATGGTGGATTGATAACCTATTGATATTATCATCTCAAAAACCATTTATTCAACCTTTGTTTCAAAATTATTTGTTACTTCACAAAAATTTTCTTCAAAAATCACTTAACTGGTTAAAAGCTGCAAGCAGTACTTTGATTAAAGTACTGTTTGATCAGCAGTACTTTGAATAAAGTACTGATTTATCAAAAATAATTTTTTCAATTAAGTCACATACCAGTTATTCATTATCTTCTGCAATAGTAGTCCAGTTGATAAACAAATTTATAACCATACAAGCAATTTTATTGTCCTCTTCAACCTCCATTCCATGCTCTAGCATCCTCCTCATAAGATCGACTGTAAGAGGATATCTTCTATCAACAAACATATGAATCATTGTGCCATTTTCCAACTCTAGAACATGAACTCCAGATTCTTCAAAAAATCTCCAGCAGACAATTTCCCAGCTCTCTTGATTCTTCCAAATTTCATCACTACTCTGTTCTTCAGTTTCCCATGCAGTTGTGAGATCTCCCAGTAAAACTAAACCAATTCCTTCTAAAGAATGATGTTCAAAATACTCTTTCACCACATGATATAAATAGAATAGATCCACTCTATCTATTATATGCAATAAATCCCATAATCTATTGAACACTCTGAAGCTTCCATCTTCTCTATGAAACATCAGATAGCTTCCTTCTTTAGAATCCACAACTTCAAAAGTAGTAATCTGAGATCTGTTCATCTTCATGTCATCGTCTTCTTTGGAATATTCAAAATATACTATTCTGAGATAATTTCTTAATTCATCCTTAGTTTCAGATCTTAACTCAACTTTTTCTTTCTTTGAAAATTGTTTATCTTCAACATCAGTTTTCCTTTTTCTTTTTAAACTTTTCTTTCTTTCTGCTTCAGTCCAAGTAGCTTCATCTTTATAATCTTTAATATTTGCAACATCCTTCTTATAAGCTTCTGTCTCAGCATCATATAATCTTTTCATATCAACATGCTTCAACTTCTGCAATCCTTTATATCCTCTACTTTTCAAATACGCCATCATTGCATTCCTTTCTTTAGCAAGATTTGGTTTTCTAGGCATAAATGAGACAGGAGCAGGTGACTCTAAATGTTCACTAGCTTCAGCATTCAATTCCTCATCCAACTTCTTAGCTGCTTCTCTATTCTGAGCTTCTTCAGCTTCCTTATCTTCTCTATCTTTAGCATTTATTTCCTCTTGAATCTTTCTAGCTGCTTGTTCATTCAAAGCATCTTGAGCAGCTCTTAACTGTGCTAAAGTTGGTTTCTTCTTCTTAACTTCAACCAAAACACTTTTTCCTTTATCCTTAGGATCAATAGCAGGTTGAGAAACTCTTGATTGTTCCTCTTCTTGCACTCCTGGAATAGAGACAGCCCTTGGCTTTGATAAACCGTGCAAAATAGTTGCAATAAATTCATCATAACTAGCAGTATGTACTCTATGAGGTGTATCAGCTTCTTCTGGTATAGCAGTTGTTGAGGGACCAGCTTGTTCTTCATGAGGAATAGTTGAAGGACCAGCTTCCTCTTCAAAATCTAATACCCTTGGTGTAACCAACTCTTGTCTGTGAGTACCAGTGAAAGCAGTACTTTGTTGCTCAGTACCTTGATCATCAGACCTTTCTTCTTCAGAACTTTCAATAACAACATGTTCTTCAGTACCTTGAGGTTCTTTATCCTTACCAACATCTTCTTTCAAATTCTTTTCTTCTAAATTCCTCCTCAATTGGACAGAAGATGGTTTAGGAACCTTTTTGCCTTTGTTTGTCTTTTTAAATTGCCTTCTGCGCTTGTGTTCTTCCTTAACCCATAAGCGATAACATTTGATAATAGGCTTAACAAAATTCTTTAACCTCTTATACCTGAGCATCAACCTCTTAATCTGTTTTGCTTGAGCCTCAGTAGTCTTCTTCAATTTGACCAACTCCCTTGTCAAAACATAATTATCCAATGTGAACTCTTCAGGTGAGATAGTATGAGAAGCATCTCCTTGAACTGGTGAATGTTCCTCTGGTTGAGAAACAGGAACAGATGGTTGTGGAGATGGAGAAGGTGAACCTGCAACTTCTTCTTGAACTTCAATACTTGGGGAAGCAGTACCTTGAGTTGCAGTACCTTCCTGAGATGCAGCACCTTGAGAAGATGCAGCACTTTGAGACCCAGTACTTGCAGATGCAGTACTTGCAGGTGCAGTACCTTCACTATCTTCATCAACTTCAGCATCAGCTCTAACAGCTTGAACAACTTCCATCATGGAAGTAGTTAAAGGAGTATCTGGACCTCTGAATAGATCACTCCTTCTCGCCATAAAGGTAAAAAATTTTGCTTGTTGTACAATAACAGGAAGTAAATCTGTAGGCTTTGGTACATCAGCAAGTTGTTTGTTCAGAAAAACTTTAATAAACCTGGGATACATTAACCATTTTGATCCATGAGTGATATGTGAAAGCATGCCATCTAGAATCAGCCTTGAAAAATTGAAAATACGATCTGTAGCCAATCCCACCATAGCAGATGCTATATTTGATCCAAATTGCTCCCATGAAGTACTTTTAGCACTAATACAATGTAACAACACATGTATTAAAAACTTCCATTGAGGAAAAAATAGTTGTTTCCTGAAAGTTTGTTCTGTTAAAGACCCTTCATAACCAAGATGCCCAAAAGTTTCCCAAATCAACTCCTTAGCAAAACGAATAGCCCCTTCTTCATCATTAAACAATAAGTCTTCTCGAATAGAGGCTTCAGTAATCTTCACAGTTCTTCCAATAACTGTAGCCCTAATATAAAATTCATCATTCTCCATATTATCCCTTGCAGTAGCCCAAAATTCTTGAATCCATGGTTCAATGATATCCGGCTCCACTAAAAGAGCATAACTAATTGGCGACCCAGTGAGATAATCAATAATATCATGAAAAGCCTCATTATCTTCAGTCTTATCTAAATTCGCCACCATATTGTGCTTTGAAACAGTAGGACGATTTGCCATTATTGAGTATGTAAGCATAATTAAAGATAGAATCGAATAATAAAGAGATGGTGAGAGAAATATGGAAAAGATATGATAATATCAAGATGAGAGGGAAAATCGGAGAGTAGTTATTTATAGATGAGATTTGAAAAATCACAGCCCATAATAACAAAGTTACCGTTAGTAGAAATACCCCTCAATATTACCGTTGGAACAGTCTTTCAATAAGACAAACAGTACTTTCCACGTGTGCAGTACTTTCCCAAGCAGGACTTTCCAAGCAGTACTTTCATACAAAATAGTACTTTTCCAAAATCCTCTGTAGAAGCTAAGTATACATAAATATCCTTCCCTCAAACAATACACAGGACTATACGAATACTAATAGTCCTCCCCTTAAATTTAGCTTAGTAGTTAATCATGCCAATACTTACCACCAAGTGATTAAATCTTGAAACATCAAAGCCTTTGGTGAATAAGTCAGCTACATTATCATCCGTGTGAACCTTGACCACATTAATGAGCCTGTGCTCATAGCAATCTCTAATAAAGTGATGCCTAATTTGAATGTGCTTGGTCTTGGAATGATAGACTGGATTCTTCACAATACAGATAGTACTCTCATTATCAATATTGATAGGAGTATTCTTGAAGTTGAACCCATAATCCAAGAGTTGATTCTGCATCCACAGAACTTGACCACAACAACTTGCAGCAGCTACATATTCAGCTTCAGTAGATGATGTTGCTGCAATTGTTTGCTTTTTACACTGCCATGAAACTAATCTTCTTCCAAGATATTGGCATCCACCTGTGGTTGATCTTCTGTCATAATTATCACCTGCATAATCACTATCTGAAAAAGCCTCTAAGTGAAAAGGTGAGTCCCTGGGATACCACAACCCTAACTTAGGTTGTTGTTTCAAATAACAGAAAATTCTCTTCACTGCATTCATATGAGAAATCTTTGGTGAGACTTGATATCTTGCACATAAACAAACTGCAAACATAATACCAGGCCTTGATGCAGTGAGATACATAAGACAGCCAATCATTGATCTATATAACTTGACTTCAACTGGGTGTCCATCTTCATCCTTGCCCAATGAGTTAATTGATTTAATAGGTGTAGTGACAGACTTCATGTCATCAAAATTAAACTTCTTAAGTATGTCAGATACATACTTGTCTTGACTTATGAAAATGCCTTCCTTTGACTGCTTAGCTTGAAGTCCCAAAAAGAAATTTAACTCACCCATTGAACTCATCTGAAATTCTTTCTGCATCAGCTGCTCAAACTCTTTAACCATAGACTGTTTAGTAGCTCCAAAGATGATATCATCAACATATACTTGAACTAACATGATATCCTTCTTTTCTCTTTTGATAAACAAAGTCTTGTCAATAGCTCCCCTTCTATAACCATGTTGTAATAAGAATGTAGAGAGCCTCTCATACCAAGCTCTAGGTGCCTGATGAAGGCCATAAAGAGCCTTTACCACCTTGTAGACTTTTTTAGGATGTTTAGGATCTTCAAAACCAGGAGGTTGTTTGACATACACTTCCTCTGTAATAGTACCATATAAAAAGGCACTCTTGACATCAATCTGGTAAACCTGAAATCCCATATATGAAGCAAAAGTAAGAAATATTCTAATAGCTTCAATCCTTGCTACAGGAGCAAATACTTCATCATAATCTACTCCTTCTTCTTGTCTGTAGCCTTGAGCTACCAACCTTGCCTTGTTCTTGATGACATTACCTCTTTCATCTCTCTTGACTCTGAAGACCCATCTGGTTCCAATAACTTTCTTCCCATCTGGAAGATCACATAATACCCAAACTTCTTGAAGTTTTAATTGTAGCAGTTCTTCTTGTATAGCTTCAACCCAACTTTCTTTTGTCAATGCTTGAGCAATATTCTTGGGTTCCTCTTGAGAAATAAAGCAAGTAAACAGACAAGTTTGATGGTCCTTATGATTCAGCCTGTTCTGTTTGTAGACAAAGCTAAGTAAAGCATTATGAGGTTTAGTAAAAATCTTAGCCTTGTGTCTTGTCATCACTCCAGAAGTAGAAGGACCAATAATTTGATCAGTAGGATGATTCTTATGAATCCTTAAGATTGGAGACTGTGGAACCCCATATGCATCATCCAAGTTAGTATAATCAGCACCTTCATTGGAATCTGAGAAAATACCTTCATCTGCAAACTCATCATCAGTTTCCTCTAATCCAGGCATGGTAGGATCATCCAAATCATCTAAAGTACTGTCAACTGGTGCAGCAGTACTTTGATCGAAAGTACTGTCCAAAGTACTGTAAGAGTATTCTTCAGTATTTGTCTTTTTCTGTGCTGCTTCATAAGCTCTTCTTTGATCATCTGTGTAAGAATGTGCCATTACATCTTGTAAGAGCATCTGATTAAGTGTCTCTTGAATATCTTGATCTTCAGCAGATATTGAAGTTTTTGGTATATCAGTACTTTGCACTGGGGCATCAGTACTTTGATGCTTTGGAACTTCAGTACTTTGCTTTGTAGCATCAGGAACAGCATCAGATCTAATATGAACTCCATGAATAACATACTGTAAGTCTTCTACATCATGTACAGGTTGATTTTATTCTCTAACAGGTACATAGTTCATAGAAGGAGTTAAAACCTCAAGATCAAACATCCAAGCAGGACCTTTACCCTTCTGATTGTCTTGATCTTCTAAAAACTCAACATGAAGACAATCTTGAATGTTCTTAGTGACTCTGTTGTACACTCTAAATCCCTTACTGTTAGTGCAATAACCCAATAAATATCCTTCTTCTGACTTGCCATCAAACTTTCCCAAATTATCAATTGTGTTTAAAATAGTGAGAGGGCATCCAAAAGGCTTCATAAAACGAATGTTAGGTTTGTTGCCCATTAGCAACTCATAGGGTGTCTTCATCTGTGGTTTTGTGACTGATACTCTGTTGAGTACATAGCAAGCAGTACTTACAGCTTCAGCCCAGAATAGAATAGCTAGTTGTGAATCTGCAAGCATAGTTCTAGCTGCTTCAATCAAAGTCCTATTGTTCCTCTCTGCAACACCATTCTGCTGTGGTGTTCTTGCAATACTGAACTCCCTCTTAATTCCTTTGTTAGCACAAAATTCATCCATAAGCTTGTTCTTGAATTCAGTTCCATTATCACATCTTATACCTCTGACCTTGAGTCTTAGTTGGTTTTCCAGTGCTATTATTAAATTTTGAATAGCATCAAAAGTATCATCTTTAAATCCCAAGAAAAATACCCAACTGAATCTACTGCAATCATCTGTAACAACTAAGCAGTATTTTTTCTTGTTTAAGCTTGCCACAGAAACAGGACCAAACAAATCCATATGTAACAGCTCCAAAGGTTCTCTAATTGTCCTCTCCTCAAGCTTCTTGCATGAAGCTTTGTGTTGTTTTCCCTTCTTACACGCCAAACAGGAGTGTTCATTCTTGTAAGTCTTTGAAGGGAGACCTCTAACTAAATTTCCTTTGACCAGTTTGTTGATATTCTTGAAATTTACATGGCCCAATCGTCTATGCCACTGATGTGCTTCTTCAGTTGTTGCTTTTGCCACTAAACAGGTGGCTCTTCCATAAGAGTTAAGACTCTTCATGTCCAGACTATACACATCATTGGTTCTTGGTACTCTGAGTACTACCAAGTTATCATCAACAGGCTCAAACTCAGAAGAAAGGATGAGACATTCTGTGTCAGTGAATAACACAGGATGCTTTTTGTCACAGATTTGAGAAACTGACAATAAGTTGAATTTCAGCTCCTTCACATATCTAACATTCTCAAAGTCAATATGTCCTGATTTGATAGTTCCTTTCCCTGTAATCCTTCCTCCATTGGGATCATTCCCAAAAGCCACTCTTCCTCCACTAATAGATCTAAAATCAGATAGAATCTCCTTGTCTCCTGTCATACTTCCCGAGCAACCACTATCCACAATAAGATGATCTTTAAGCTCCTCCTCTGGGTTACCCTGCACAAAGATTGAGAAAGTTAGTCTCTTTTAGGAACCCAAGCCATTACTGACTTGTGTTCCCCTTGTGGAGTTACAAACTCAAATTCTTTGAGTATGTAGTTTCCACTGTTTTTCAAAACATGATCCAGGATTATCTTTTGATTTTTAGCATGTGGAGTTTCAAAACTTTCTGGATGTTCAACAGAACTCTCTTTTGTAAAATCATTCTCTTTTTCTTGTATTATGAAAACATCAGATTCACTTTTTGTTGAAAGTACAGTTTGTCCCTTAGCAGTACTTTCTCTCTTAACCCATTCAGTTTTAACACTTGGTTCCTGTGATCTAGATCCCCTATGTGAATTGTAGTACCTTCTAGGTTGATAGTAGTGAGATCTCCTAGGATTTCTGTGCCAAGTGGTATTCACAGTACCTTGGTTTGACTGAGCAGTACTTTGAGAAGGTACTGCTTGTGAAGGTACTGGTGGTTTAGAAAAAGGTCTTCTCTGGTGGGGGAACCTATGGTCTGGTGAGAAGTTACTGTGATTTACCCTATTTGAATTATTCCAAACTGGTTTGTTCTCTCTAGGTTTCTGGTTAGCAGACCTATTCTTTGAAAATTTTCTAAGGTATTCAGAATGATGTTCACAATCTTTGATTAGATGATTAGGACTAAAACACACAAAACACAGTTTTTCACCCATACTTCCCACGTGACTTCTTCTATGTCTATGACCAAAACTATTGTGCCTTCTAGGTGAATGATGAAATTTGTTTTGACCAAAATTATCCCAAAACGGTTTAGCAGTATTGTTTTGAAAAGGTTTTCCTGAAGGTACTGCTTGTGGAGCAGTACTTTGAGTAGAAGGTACTGCTTGACTTTGAAAATTTGTTTCAACAGATTCTTTTGGGGTTTCAGACCTAGATTGACCAATAAGTTTCTTCCTAAACTCTAGACTGTCTACACCAAAACATGAAACATCAGGTCTTATCGGTTGATGACTACCAACAGGATGTGGAACAGCATGATAACCTCTGTCTTTCTTATACTCAGGAGGTGATTCACTAATTGAACCCTCATTGCTATCTGTGTCTACATAATTAATGAGTTCATCATCACTAGTGGTAATATCCTCAAAATCACCTTCATCCTTATCACTAGATGTGTTTTCCTCTATGTTATCAAAGTCCATACCAAAACCTAAGCCAGTTCTAATGTATGCTCTTCTCTGTTTTTGAACATAAGTAACATGTGACAGACCAGATTCTTTCCAGGCATCAAACTTTGCTAACAAATCATCTCTCTCCTTAGTGAGTTTCTCAATTTCAGCAATTTTACAGTTTAGTTTCCATTCACTAAGTTTTAACTGGTAATCATGTTGTTCATATTTTTCAGCCCAAGCCATTTCATTATTTTCATGTGTTATAATTTTAGCTTCCATTGACTCTAAGGTTATTTGATAACCTGCTACGTCAGACCAAGCCTTAACATAATTGTCTCTTTCAATCACATAACGTTTTAGCAATTTTTGATAGAAATCATGACAATTTGAGCATACCTCAGAGATAGGAGACGAAGTTGGTGAAGTAGCTACCATTGCAAGCAGAACAGGATCATCTTCACACTCCAAGCTCCAATCAAATGCTCCATATCCATCTCCAGATTCCAAAGCAGCATGATCAACTTCCTCATCAAAAACAGTGCTCCAATCCAATTCTTCTACCGAATCTTCAACTGCTTCTTCCACTGCTACCATACAGTAAGTCACTGGTTCATCATCAAACTCTTCACTCCAGTCAACTTCTGACAAATTTTCTTGAGCAACCAAAGCCTTTGTTTCAGTAATGGGGATCTCTTTTAGCTCCAGCTTTGGTTTCTCAGTCATCCTGTTTGCTTGATACTTAGCAAACCTGCACTCCCTTGCAAAGTGTCCAGTCTTTTGACAATTGAAGCATTCAATTTTGGATTTGTCAAAAGTGATTCCCTGTTTAGGTTTGAAGTCAATGCTCTTTCCTGTTTTCTTCATGTACTTCTTGATCCTTGCAGTGATCAAAGAAACTTGCCATCTGATATCAATCTCTTCTAAAGCATCCTCATCAATCTGGGAGAGATCTTCTTCATAAACGACAGGTAAAGAAGCTTGTTGTGCAAAGAAAGAACACACAACTTCATCTGAATGCATAGTAGTAGGTGGTGGGGTTTGCTGAGCATAGGTGGGAGCAGTATACGAGACAGTACTTTGAGGCACAGTACTTTGAGTTGGAGAAGCAGTACTTTTAGTGGAAGTACTGCCCCTCTTTTCAGATGATAGAAAAGCAATACTGTGTGACTTATAACTTGTTTGACCATTCATCTCATGCTCATACACCTTAAGATGATTGTAGAGATCATCAAAGTCCATAACATCCAAGCCTGGTTGTCCTCTGATCATAGTAGCAATCACATGCCATGTAGATGGCAAACTCCTTAGAAACTTCAGATTAGCATCTTCAACTGAAACTTGAGCTTTGTATAATTCCAACATGTTAAGAAGATTTTGAAATCTATCATATGCAGCATCAAGACTTTCTCTTTCACCTACTGTGAAAGTTTCAAACTGTTGTTTCAGCAGATTTCTGTGCATCTTTTTAGAAGCTTCATTCCCTCCAAATCTGGTCTTGAGAGCATCCCAGAGCTGCTTAGCATCATGAAACTTGAGAAGATGACCATCTGGAATGGCAGACAAGAGAATGTTGAGAGCCTTCTCTTGATTCCTTAATGTTGCTGCTAGGAGGACTGCCTTAGGTGCTTTGGGTTGTCCAGGAACATCTACAGTTTCTGGAACTTCTTCATTACCATTGACAATTACATTCCATAGAGCATGGTCTGTAATGGCAATGTACTGCCTCATCTTCATACACCATAAATCGTATTCACCCTTCTTGATGACAGGTATCCTCATTGAAGTGATGGAAGGTGGTGGAATAGAATCAGTCGACATCTTTAGGTTCTGTAGTAGGTTTTAGGGTTTCTTCTTAGTCAGAGTTTCCACACAAGCTCTGATACCACTTGTTGGATCGATGTACTCTAACCAAACTAACTTTAATAGCTTGTTAAGGTTTAATAACCTCGGATAAATCCTAAGTTATTAACAAAGAAACACTGAGCAAACTCTATTAAGTATGCGGAATTTACTTAACAAAGCTAAGAAGATCCTTGAGCCTATAAAAGGACCCCTAGATTGGCATAATACGTACGTGATTTTATTAGAGTTTTAGAGAGAAGTTCGATATTATTAGAGTTGTTAAAGATCTGCATAATAAGCAGAGTTAGAGTTATTAATAAAATCATTCATAGTTAAAGTTATTCTTCTTAGCTTTGTTAAGTAAATTCCGCATACTTAATAGAGTTTGCTCAGTGTTTCTTTGTTAATAACTTAGGATTTATCCGAGGTTATTAAACCTTAACAAGCTATTAAAGTTAGTTTGGTTAGAGTACATCGATCCAACAACTCAGCTAGGGATCAATAACAAAGATAATAAGCAGCGGAATAATCAAAACAATACTTTGTTATTGAACAAGGTTTTCAATCACTAACACTAACTAATCTTAGACGTTTATAGTAACACTTCTAGATAACTAAACTAATAACCTAGGCGTTTACATGAACATACGCCTTGGACACACACACACCTTTACTAGACGTCTACATTATGGAAGACTTGTATAAAACCTACACCTATGTCCTCTTTATATACTAGAGGATTAGGGTTTACAAAATACTTCAAAGGACTAATAAATAAAACTTCTTTTGCAAGCAAGTCCTTCCATCTTTTTGTAGGTTTCCTTCTTGTCACTTTAAGCCCTTCTTGTTTCATTCTTTTTGTCTTATCAACTCAAACGTATAATTCCCAACACATTTCCTGCATCTTCGTATTCTGCCTTCGATGAGGGACGGTAGCACTCAATTTTGGAGAGGTCCACAGGCTTACTTGTTTTAGCTGCCTCCTCCAAAGCCAAGCACCGTCCATGGAAGATAGCTGACTTGATGACCTTTCACATCGCAGCTCCCATCTCATCACTATGATAAAGTTCCATGGCTATGTACGGCACCACCTTTGACACGACCTCAGCGCGGTCCTTTTGCAGCATTTTATACCTCATCTGCAAGCCATCAACCTCCTCTCTCAATTTCACTTCCACCTCTCCAAGCCTAGCCCTCTCACTTTCCAAACTAGCACACTTTGCCTCTAGCACAGAATTTTGGCCAGTGAGGCTTACAACCTTAGCCTCCTCCAACTTGAGCTTGCCACATTCAGCTGTCAACTCGTCCATCTTCTCACGAAGGTCATGGATGAGTGGATTCTTCTCAACATCTCTCTCAATCTCATCACATTTAGCCTCCAGTTTGGCATACTCCTGATCTCTGTGCTTTTCCCTCTCCAGCATGACATCCATCTCTTGCCTTTCCTTGGTAACAGCCAAAAGTAACTCCCTGGTTCGACCATTCAAATGATTGTCCAACACTGCCTGCCTTGCAACACTCTTGTCGTGTAGATCGTAAACCCCTTCGATGGACATATTGTCCAGCATTCCTTTCCACTAGGGGGTGACATGATCCACAATTCGGTGGCAGGCCAAGGCGTTGGGAAGCTCCTTTGTATCTGGAAGGCCTGCGACTAATACAATGCATAAGGACAGAGTTAGTTACTACAATTATCACTTCATATATTTTAAAAGGGGAAATTTCTTACCATGCATCTCCACAGTCTCATCTGGCAACTCAAAGGCAGATTTAGCAAACTTCTTGCCTTCGACATTCTTTTGTTGCACTACCCTGGATCCGGAGGCTGGGAGGGGAGTTTTCCTCTTGTTTGTAGCCTTGACGGCTTTACCAGCTGTTCCCTTCCTACTCTTCAACCTGTCAGCTATACCAGTGAAGCCTGTAATTGGGACATCCTCCTCTGCAGGATCGTCCGAATCTGCCACGTTCTCAACCAATTGGGAGGGACCCTCCAACAATGCTTGTGGGGGTGCTGAGGAAACAGGCTCTAGTTTGGGAGTGTCTACATCGTTGTTGTTGACAGATGTGGAAGGTGAACCAACACCATAGGACTCTTCAGCTTTTTTAGCAGGCATGAAGCTCAAGTCTTCATCAAGGTCTTGATACATGAAGTTCCTAAACGACATTTCTGCAAAAACGAAGCAGGAAAAGATAAATATCAGTGCTACATTGGTCCTACTTACATAAAAGTAGAAAAACATACTTTGTCCATGATAAATGATAATAGGCTTGTTGGGAGACCCCTCCCAACTGTGTGCAATCCCAGCCATGTACAAGATTGGCTCAGGGAACACCTAAACATCTGCAGGATACCTAGCCAAGCGCTGATAACATGGATTCCTTCATACCTCATACGGCATGGGGTCATTGAAACGTTTTGAATCGAACATAAAGACCTTATTCAGCAATGCTGGATAGTTGGGTGGAACAATAGTGTTTTGCACATAGAAAAAACTGCCCTTCCAATCTTTTATGTTGGTATACACCCTCGCAAAAAGATTTGGCACATCTCCTTCAGTTCTTTTAGCCAAAGTTAACCAGTTACCCCCAGGATACAGATTCAAAAATCCCCTTAAAACCTTAAGTGTTGGTTCATAGCCATATGCCTTACACATAACTATGAATGTGGTCAGTTTGGCTAAACCAAAAGGAATAAATATAGAGATATGCACTTCGTAGTATTGCATTAGCTCTAGGATAAGCGGGTGAATAGGAATCCTAAGGTTCGAGTGGCTAAAAGAGTGAGTGTATAGCCCTACGAAGCCTTGTGGGGCATCAAAAATTCCTTGGTTAGATTTGGGTAACATAATCTTAAACTCTTGTGGGATTGGGTAATCAGCGAGATGATCGTGTAATTCTTTAGAGGTTAAAGTGAATTTTTGCTGCTTAATTATGAACTTCGAATCCATAACTATTTTAAACTACAAGAAAGAAGGATGGAGTGTTTACCTTTGGTTTCGGACCTGGTGTGCAATCAAGGATTACTGCGTGAAAAAGAAGATGGAGAGAGTAAAATATTTTAGGGTTCCAACTACTTTCCCTTAAATACTCTTTTTTTCACCGTTTTTTACACCGCACACGTGTCCCTAAGGTTAACTCTTATCTGGATTTCAAACGCTTTTTAAATTTCAAAAAGTCTTTTTGGTCACCGGGTAAATTGGGATTTATGATTACTGTAGCGGGCAGCTAAAGAGTTTAGGTGGCATTAAATGCGCAAGTTAGGCGCATACTTATCTTGTGCACAATACGCTTTGCAGCGAGAGGATAATTTTATTCACATGATGAATTCGAAAGCAATGCCTCTTCGCTCATATGAATCACTTTCAACTGGGAGGCTTGATGATGTACCCTCCAAACAGCTCGAAGGACACCCCTTCGAGACGTGTCGAAGCCCTTCTATACGAAAGCCCAAGTTAGGTCTCCAGAATATTCATAGGCATCAAACCATTCGTTCACACGAAGGTTACCTGCGGGAAATTCACCATTCGAAGCCCTAAGCCCTTCGGGGTATGGTTGACGAAGGATCAACGGATATGAGAACCTCCTGACTTGGTCAAACCCACGATCTCCCTCTCTTTCTTGGCTCTCTCGCCAAGTTTGAGAACGTGGGTCACTAAGCCCTAGCGGTTACCCACAAGCATGAGACGCCCCCATATTCTCCGACATTTACGCAGAGGTGCCCCTAACCCTATTTCTTCCACTATAAATAGGTTGGACGGGCAGAGAATTATGGTAAGCTCATTCATCTCTTTAGTTACACATACTTATAAAACCATAACTCATACTTACTCTCACGCCGGAGGTGGTTCGCAGGGTCCAACCCCTGCGTAATCACTTAACGTAGTGTCTTTGTATTTCTTATTCTCAGGTGAAAGACAATCTTGGCTGGAACATACACCCCTCATACCTTTGATCATTATCGAAGCCTGGTAGTGCAATTTATTGTACAATCACTCACCTTAGCCACAGCAATGCACTATTCACTATTGACACGACTGGCATCTAAAGCTATTACCCATGGCATCCAGAAGAGTGTACGACAGGTACGATAGATTAGAAGTGACACAACCTAATGTGTATACAATTATCTCAAAATACGGCTCATACGATAAAGAAATAGATAGCAGATAACGTGTTGTAGCTTTCGTGGATCATTCATGTCGTTACTTTCAAAAATTCGTTATTGTTCCAAACGTTTATAATCAATATCTCAAAAGTTTAGTTTTAACGTTTCGTGTGGTGGTAAGTAACATAGATGCGACGCATAAGTCACGCGAAAGAGGAAAAGACGTCGACATAGTCGAGACATACTACTAGAACGCACGCCAAAAAGGAAAAGACATCGACAAAGCCAAGAAATACTGACAATACTCAAGCTAGTCAAAGACCAAGAAACGACGACAACTATTTATGTAACATAAATAGGTTAATTGATAAGTTTCGGCAATTTACCCAATAATCCCCAAACGTATATGTTTACAATAAAAGATAAGTTCCATTTATCACTCAATTAATAAAGGTTTCATAATCGTTATTCGTAATTATACAAGTTTGTAAGAAAGTAATTTATATATGTCACATTCGTTTATCCAACATTCCTCAAACCATTACAGCTTTACTAGGTTATCTTATCCAAATAACATCCCTGGAGAAGTTTATCAAAGTTAACTTGTTTTTATAAAACACAAGTTATTATCGTAGTTAATAATTTTATTGTTAGCCTCGCTTTTTATAAATATAACGTCACTTACGTGAATTGGACTAGACGCGTAGTATACTTTGCCCTTAGGGACTAGTATCATTTAAGTGGCAAAGATAGGGCCTATATATACCCCTCATGACTCTCCATGAGGGGTGAGGTGAATCATTTGGTTATTTGTTGTGTGTGTTTATCTTAATAAAACCTTGTGTTTTCTCCTCCCTCTCTCTAGTTTCTCTCTTTATGAAGGATGAAGATCTTCATCTTCTTCCACCAACCTAGACCTCCAAACCACATAAATCTATATGTTTTCGGTCCTAACAAGTGGTATAGAGCCATGGTTATCTTGTGTTGATTTATGTTGGTTTTTATACATGTTTTTTAACTGTTTTTGCGTTTTTTATGTGGTCGGAAAATTTTTTTCCGATTTGTGGGTATAACAGTTTTAATACATGTTTTTGGTATCCTTATTTTGGTCTAAACAAAAAAAGTCCTGGTCTTCATGTATATCTGTCTTGGGTATATTCTGTCCAAACAGTTACTTTTTATGCTTTTTTTGTACCAAATATCTGTGACACAAATGTGGTCAACCGTCATCTTCGTGGTCAAACTGGCAAAAACAGAAGCAGTTTTATGCTTTTCTGGGTATTTTATGAAGATGGTCGGATTTTTCAGTCGGAAAACTCGTCAGAAAAAGTGGTCAAAGGGTCAAAACCCTAAACTTACGCATAAGGAGCATCTACAGAGTTGTTACGCGTAGCTGTGAAGTTACGCGTATGCGTTTACGCTTAAGCCTTGGCTTACGCCTATGGCCTACGTATATGTTTACGCGTATGCTTACGCATAAGCATGTCGTTACGCGTAAGGCTACGCATAAGGACCAAAACCTGTCTTACGTATAAGGTTTCAAAGAAAAATGAAGTTACGCGTAAAACAGACCAATGACCACGAATACCATATACCAAAAGACAACATAACGACTTCAGTTTTGAAACTTCATCAGTCCATTTACATATTAACTTATCCGCATATCAACTCCAACTACACATCCTATCTATCACTCCTCTACATCCTTTTCAAAAGCATAACTCAGAAATTTAAGATATCTCAGATTGGGTTCAATTTTCACTAATCTTTTTCAAGATTGTTTTTATTGAACTTCATCTTCATCGATTTTTTGAAGCACATTCTTCTAATCACTATCCGAATAAATAAATATTGAGGCATAACAAGTATGTTACCCTCATTCTTAGATTCGTTTCAATCAAAACGGAAACATCAAACCACAACATAACCTTACCCGAGACCCAATCAGGATCTTGAAGCCACATAAGACACGATCTTGATTCGAACCATAATGAAATTACCAAGGAAGAGGTACGGGAGTGCTTGTGTGAGATGTTTTAGATTCGCCATGTGTTAATAAGGTTGGTTTTCTGAATATTGTGATTCGGTAATGATGACGTATAGTCTGGTGTCGGGTCATGAACCCGACCACAGCCCAATACTTACAGGCCCAGCACGACTTGGGCCAATATCAATAAAAGTTTGGGCTCACGAAAGCCAAAGCCCAAATCTATTTACGGAATGGATATAGATATCTTCTAAAATATGAAGATAATCATCCCCAACCGACTTAGGCGGGATACGCCGAAGGTTGGGGAACACGGAACCAACAAGGATTCCGTGCATATATAAAGGGAATGATACCCCTCGTTTAAGGTACGATCTCATAACCCTAAAACTCCTTAAACCCTAAACCGATTACTTACTCTCACGCCGGAGGATAATCGTGGGAGACAATCCCACGGTAAGCCTAACGGTGTTTCTTGTCTCTTAGTGCGCAGGTCTCAAGCAGCAATTCTCAATTGGTACGAGAACCGGAGCTCCGAATCAGGAACGTCCAACTTTTGTATCAACAAGTGGCGCCATCCGTGGGACCCTACACTAAGAATCGACACTAGAATGACAAAACACGGCAATCAGCGATCGCAGTCAGATCTTATGGGGAAGAAATCGCAGAGTGGATTAACCCCTAAGCAGACCTCTGGGACAACCAGCGCTGTTAAAAATAAAGGGTCAGGTCAAGACTTGATTTTCCCTCTGGTGGAACCGCACTCGGGAGTAACCCAAGTCACTACAACCACCACGAGTGGAGTAGACCCACTACGCACTCGGGAACAACCCGTCTTTACTACTCCCTTCCAACCGGTGCTAGAAACTGACCTGACAAAGGTACCAGAGGCACCAGGTCGGGATAAGAATGCAGCAGTAGAAACAAACGCACTCACTCTCGAGGGAGTCGCACCAGAATTAGCACCAGAAGCTTTCGTATCCCAAAACTACGAAGCATTGGCTGCCCTCATGCAAGAGGAAGAGAAGAATAGATCAGGCCGGAACCTGAAAGCCCGACTCAACTTCGACTCGGAGTATGACACTTCCCCACCGCGCCACCAGAAGGAAAAGCGCAGAGGAAGCGGGCATAAACCCCCAGTATTCAACAGAATCGGGAGGAGAATTGAGGGTGATGAGACATCTCACTCGCAACATTTGAGTGATAGTGATAGAGAAGAACGGCGTACCAGTGTCTACGCCAGACTGGGTAGCCGTAGAGTACATGATAGACTGGGGAGAAGGTATTCCCCAAGTGAAAGCCCTTCAGATCCAGACTATGAGTCAGATTCTGAGAATGGCCGGCGCAAGCGCCGTAAGAAGGTAAATTCATCTTCTGACAACTCCTCGGACAACGAGGATAGTGATACTGGGCATTGGAAATCCAGAAGCAGACGCGATAGCCAAGAGGAAGACATGTCTCTCCCGTGGCGTCGTCAGAAAGTGGATGCGTTCACCAGACGCATTAGTGATTTCTCTGAGAACAAGAAAAGACGCATGCCTGCAAATGTTAAAACCTATGATGGGACAGGTGATCCTGATGATCACCTAAAAATTTTTGAATCAGCCGCGACCATCGAAAACTGGCCACAACCAGTTTGGTGTCACATGTTTAATTCCACACTGGTGGGAAGCGCGCGGAACTGGTTCAACAAACTCCCACGAAGGAGCGTGAATGGTTTTGAAGAGTTGAGAAAGGCGTTCCGCCTAAATTTTACTCAACGCAAAAAGTGTGCTAAAAACCCTGTCGAACTTGCCAGGGTAAAACAGAACCAGGGAGAATCCACGAGCGCATTCATGGAACGCTTCAAAGATGAATGCATGCAGGTTAAAGCATGCCCTGAAGTCTTAAAGATCTCGGGCTTCATGAATGGGATTAATAACCCAGAACTCATCAAGAGGTTGAACGACAAGATCCCTGAGACCTTCGATGAACTCATGAAGCGCTCTCGATCTTTTGTCCAGGGAGAAGCCGCCGCGGCGGATAGCAAAAAGAACCATTCCAGTTACCGGTCACAGGAACAACCTGGGAGACAATCCAATGACCGAGGTAATAGCCGTAACAGGAGCTATCGCAGCCAAAGGAGCGGCAAAGACAGGGATAATGACAGGTATACTCCCCTGATCAAAACCCCAAAGGAAATACTCGCAGCAGAAGGAGCGAATTTCCCAAGACCACCGCAGATGCGCACACCAGAAGATAAGCGCACTGGGAATGGATACTGTGACTACCATGCACAAAAGGGTCGCACCACTAACGAGTGTGTCCAGCTGCGCCAACTCATCGACAAGATGGTCAAAGGGGGCAGGCTGGACCACTTGGTTAAAAACATTAAAGAGGGAAGGGATAAGCAAAAGAATGAAAGCAAGAAGGAGACACCCAAGGATAAGGCCGACACAATCTATATGATACAGACGTGGCAGCGAACCACCAGACAGAAGGTCAGCCAAGAGTTTTCCCGAAGAAGTGAAATCTCTTTCCCTACTTTGACTGCGGACAACGCAGCATCAGAGCCCCTCACCATTGAAATTAGTGCGGGTGGTCACGACATACACCGCATGTACATCGATGGTGGGGCATCGGCAAATATTATGTATGAGCATTGCTTTAAAAGACTACGTCCTGAAATACGTAGTCAGTTAAATCTGGTCAATACCGCACTCACCGGTTTCACGGGTGAGAAGATATGGCCTATGGGCCAACTGCGATTGCTAGTCAGCGTTGGCAACGCAGAGCACTCTACAACAACCTGGATGGATTTCATGGTGATCAAATCCCCTTCATCATATAATGGCATTATTGGGAGACCCGGGATATCAGCCATGCGCGCGGTGCCGTCAACAGCGCACGGGATGCTTAAATTCCCAGTTGAAGGGGGCATTGTCACTCTTTACAATGCCACGGTGCCAAACAGAGAATGTAACACAGTTACATGTGAAAGGGAACCAATCCCGAAGCAGGGCGCGGCCACAATTCCCAACTTTAAGGTCGCAATTCACCCAGAATATCCAGACCAGGAGATAACCATTGGAGGGTCATTGTCGGACAACGGCAAAGCGGCTGTGTGCGCGCTCCTACAAAAGAACGTAGATATTTTCGCATGGGAGCCCAAACACATGACTGGCGTACCACGCTCGATCACAGAGCATAAACTCAGAATCCGACAAGGATACTTACCGATACGACAGAAGAAGCGTGGCCAAGCTCCAGAGAGAGCGCAGGCAATTCTAGCAGAGGTACAGAAATTAGTTAAAGCGGGAATTATGCGTGAAGTCTATTACCACGACTGGCTTTCTAATCCAGTAATGGTCAAAAAAAGCGACGGTAGCTGGCGGATGTGTGTAGACTTCACCGACCTTAATAAAGCATGCCCACAGGACTGCTATCCATTACCAGAGATAGATTGGAAAATAGAGTCCTTGTGTGGATACCCGTTGAAGTGTTTTCTCGACGCGTACAAGGGATATCACCAGATACAAATGGCTCAAGAAGACGAAGAAAAGACAGCGTTCCACACAAGCCAAGGCGTTTACTGTTACACAAAAATGCCGTTTGGCTTGAAGAACGCGGGTGCCACCTATCAGCGGTTGGTAGACAATGCCTTCGAAAAACAGGTGGGTCGCAACCTGGAAGTCTATGTGGATGACCTGGTCATTAAAAGCCATACTGAAAAAGAACTGGTGCGCGACATAGAAGAAACATTCAAAACTCTACGCGAGATTAACATGAAGCTAAATCCTAAGAAATGCACCTTCGGCGCTACCGAAGGCATGTTCTTAGGGTACTTGATAGAACCTGATGGCATAAAACCGTGTCCCGAAAAAACAAAGGCGGTAATTGAGCTTCCCTCACCACGCACGCTGAAGGAAGTCCAATCCCTCAACGGAAAACTAGCCGGCCTCAACAGGTTCCTATCTAAATCAGCAGAAAAGTCACTGCCCCTTTTCAAAACACTCAAGAAGTGTATAAAAAAGGGTGACTTTCGGTGGACAACGGAGGCGGAAGAAGCTTTCACCACACTCAAACAGCATCTAGCAACGCTCCCAACACTCGTGGCACCCCGACCAGGGGAAGAGCTGATCATGTATCTGTCAGCAACTCATGGAGCAGTCAGCGCAGTGCTACTAACAGATAGGGACTCGGTGCAAACCCCTATCTATTTTGTCAGCAAAGCACTCAAGAAGACGGAGATGAACTATAGTGCCATGGAAAAATTGGTCTTGGCATTAGTGTTTGCCGCCAAGCGACTGCGCCGGTACTTCCAAGCGCACCCGATAGCGGTAATTACAGATCAAGCCATCAAGCAGATCATCTCCAAACCCGATGCGTCAGGACGACTCCAGAAGTGGAGCGTGTTGCTAGGTGAACATAACATCTCTTACAGACCACGTACCGCAATAAAAGGACAAGTTCTGGCGGACTTCATCATCGAGAAGCCAGATACTGACGAGGTACCTACACCAAGCGAAAAAGCACTACAAGATCCATGGATTTTGTTTACAGATGGGTCCTCATGTGTGGATGGCTCAGGAGCTGGCCTTATTCTCACAAACCCAGAGGGAATGGAATTCACTTACGCACTGCGTTTTGAATTTACCTCGACAAACAACGAGGCAGAATATGAAGCCCTGATCGCTGGACTACGCATTGCAGCTCGAATGGGTGTACGTAACTTGGAAGCAAATGTGGACTCCCGACTAGTGGCCAACCATGTGTTGGGTGAATACGTGGCCAAAGAAGAAAACATGATTCAGTATCTGGAGAAGACTAAAGCACTGATCAAAGGCTTTGACAGATTTACTATCAAGCAAGTCCCTAGAGGAGAAAATCGCAAAGCAGATGCACTGAGCAAGATAGCCTCGACAAGCTTCGCACACTTATCAAAGCAAGTGCTGGTGGAAACACTGAAAAGCAAGTCGATCGCGGAGATGGAAGTTTCCGCAATCATAGAGGAGGATGGTCCTACATGGATGACCCCAATTGCAGATTTCTTAAGCAAAGGGACATTACCCCAAGAACAGACAGAAGCCCGCAGAATACGGCGCACAGCGCAGAAATTCGAATTGCGCGACAACATACTGTATCGACGTTCTTTCCTCCAGCCATGGCTTCGATGCGTAGGCCCCGTACAAGCAAATTATGTGATGCGAGAAATCCATGAGGGTTCATGTAGCATGCACGCAGGACCACGGTCTGTTGTAGCACGCGCCATGCGGTCGGGATACTACTGGCCAACCATGCATAAAGATGCGCGGGATTTGATAAGGAAGTGCAATGACTGCCAAGTCCACAGACCCGTACCGCGCAAACCACAGCATGAGTTAACACCAATCACGGCGCCATGGCCATTCTACAAATGGGGCATTGATATCGCCGGTCCTTTTCCAATAGCAGCAGGCGGTCTCAAATTTCTCATAGTCGCTATAGACTACTTCACCAAGTGGATCGAGGCAAAAGCAATAGCGACAATTACTGGCAATCAAGTAAAACGCTTTGTCTGGGACAACATTGTATGCCGCTTCGGATTACCTGGTGAAATCATCTCGGACAACGGGAAACAATTCTGCGACAACCCCTTTAAGGATTGGTGCGAAAAATTAAACATCACCCAACACTTTGCGTCGGTTACGCACCCACAAACCAATGGTTTAGTCGAGCGCGCGAACCGAAGCCTGGGTGAAGGAATCAAAGCACGCTTGGACAAGCACAAAGGAAGGTGGGTCGAAGAACTTTCACATGTATTATGGGCACACCGTACCTCAGTTAAAACCAGCACAGGGGACACCCCCTTCTCTCTTGTATACGGGACAGAAGCCGTTATACCAACTGAGATCGGCATGCCAACTATCCGCACTGCGGAGATTAATGTGACTACAAACGACGACGAAAGACGTGTCGACTTGGACCTACTGGAAGAAAGACGCGAACGCGCGGCCATACGGGAGGCAAGGTCGAAGTCAAAAATGAAAGGATACTATGACGCCAAGGTACGCATTGTTTCATTCAGACCAGGTGACTTTGTCTATCGCGCCAATGAGGCAAGCCGCGCTGAAGATACAGGTAAGCTCGGACCAAAGTGGGAAGGACCTTATGAGGTCACTGAAGCAACGGGCACAGGCGCGTACCGGCTACGAGGTTTGGATGGTCGTGACCTACCGCGCACATGGAATATCAGCAACCTCAAGAGGTGCTACCTATAAGAATTGCTACGGCATAGCGCGCAGACGCTCCGCACTTTCAGTGCTCAATAAACATTCATGTACTCAGTTTTTTATTTTTCATATTTACTGTTTTCTTTGTTATTTCCTGATAAACTTGCAAGTATTAATATAAACGTCGCGGTTTCTAGCTAACTCCGCGACACATTTTAAGTTGTTATATCCATATACTGTATGCTTTAACAATTTTTTATTTTGCCCACGATGGCGTGCATGCACTACGAATAAACCCACGATGGTAAAAGGATAAGTTGACCTACTAACTAACTTGTTGAGTAAGAGGGTTGCAAACCCATCAACACCGGATCACGCATCCCTGTTAAACACCTTATTCTCAAGACGTTGGAATGAGATATGTGCGCATCCCACGATGGTTGCGCAGTAAAGCACACGTGCGCGTTTAACAGCTTAGGAACCAAAACACTTGCTTCCATAATGTGATATCTACAGCACGACTGGATATCATACCATACACGATTATGACAAAGTACTTAGAATTATTTCTTAAAGTATAATACGATTTTTCATACATGATTATGGATTTCCTATAGCCGCACCGATACACATGTTTGTTTCTTCGGCAGCAAATACATCTTTTACATAAAGATAAACAGATATGTATGCATTACGAATTTCACAGCAAAACAAAAGATATTTTTATTGATAACTACGAGTTATTACAAACGATATCAAACATATCCGCTACAAGCTATTACAACGCCTAAGTGACGAATTGCCAACATGACTGGTCGCTTCTTTAACTTCGCTGAGGCTCTTCAATACATCTGAATCATTCGGCGACACAGTGGCCACACTGACTGGCACTCCATCAGACCTCGGCAAGTGAGCCGCACCAAGTCCACACAAAACTGCCTTACCTGCAATACCCTTTTTCTTGGCAAGACGGGTGGCATGCGCTTCCAATACCTCCTTCAGAGGTACCTCTCTCTCCAATGCAAAGGGATTCTGACTATCCCTAGGACGCGCAAAGACGGGTACTTGGAGCTGCGACTCTTGGGGTTTCAAAAAATAATCCGGCTGTGTGGCAGCATCCTCAGCACGATGACGTGCCAATGACAACCCGGCCATAATAACACTTATCGGATAATCTTGGTCGCGCTCAAGCTCTGAAATCATCGGGAGCTCTAGGTATTTCATTCTTTGCATGGCAGTGACCAAATGATCATAGGATTCTGCATTATAACCCGGTACCTTATCAACAGGTGCTTTCAACAGTTCTGCTTCATGGAGTTGTTCCACTGCCTCTGACTTACCACGCTCTAAAGCGCACTGCACAACCTCCCCAAATGCATTTACTACCTCTGTTGACTCTAGGGTACTAAGCGCAGCCAATCGGAGACCGTGGCCTATGAGCCACCTGCGCTCCGCTATCACTGACATAAGCTGCGGATACAATTCTTCATCGTACTCGATGCTCAGCTTACGCAGCTTTGCCTCATGTACCTCTAAGGACCAGCTCACCGTATTCCCAAGCTCCCCCAACTGCGCGAACAGACTTTCTTTACCCTGTTCCAGATGTTTTAGTGCCCAGCAGCACGCAGCCTTATACCTAGCAGCATCGGCACGCTCTTGATTCATTTGGCACATTAGCGCCATTTTGTCCTCGGCCTGTTTTTGAGCGTATGTGCTCAGGACCTTGGCCTCTGCATGGGCGCTATCTAGTTGCGCCCGGGTACTGGCAAGCTGCGCCTCCAGCAAAGAAATTGTTTGGTCTTTTTGGGACTCTTGGTTGTCTGCATCAGATACTCGGTCTTTCAGCTTCACAATTAACGAAGCTTGCTGGGCGGAGACCTGAACCAATTCTTCAACTAATTGATCCAGAGGCACATCTGCATCAGCTTGGTTTTCCTTATCCTGGCTCTGCGGCTCAGAATGCGCTGAGCGGGTCGGACTAGCCTTAGGAGGAGACTCTATAACCTGCTCCGTCCTGCGAATGATCACCAGCGCAATGTTAGAATCACAGATAGCACATTCACCAACTAAACAGGAGGTTATACACGTATGGTTTTACTTACTTTGGCTCTGCATCATCGGCAGATGGATGTGACGATGCTTCATCAGTGGAGGACAACTCCACAGTTTGAATCACGGGTCGCTTCTTCCTTGACGGGCCCGCACCATGATCTCGTCGGGTCCTTTTGCGATTCAGCGTAACCTCCTCTTCCTCTTCCTCTTCAGGATGAGCTACAGCTACGATCGATGACTGCGCTACTACCGGAGTCACCTCAGGATTGGGACGGCTTTGCAAAGGCGTAGCCTCTACCGCAACGGAGGAACTGGTCCCTGTATCCCCTGCGGCCAGTTCCATGACACGCCCTTCCGTTGCAGCTAAGATAGGCTCCTCGTCATCCCTCAACGGTCTTACTCCTGTCTTTACGGCTACGGGCTTCGCTAGCTGTACAACGGTGAATAGATCCATCTCTGCGCAAGACAAAACACATATACAAACAGTTATATAATGCGCAAACAAGACGGAGGATTATTCTTACATTAGTTACACGCAGAGGTACGGAGGAATAAGTACCCACCCTGGCCATTGGCGTCTAAAAAGATTGGGATCTCATCTTCGGGACCGAAATAATTACGGCTGATCCCCATGTGCACCAAAAATCCCTCAGGATACGCACTAATGGGAATGCGGTTAGCATTTATCAGTTCCGCATCCTCGACATTATACGACCCAGGCAAGGGGCACTCATCCCTCTGTAGTGTTCCTCGTGTATAGAACTCATAATTCCACGGGAAACATGTATCATCTACCCAGAAGAAATACTCCCTCCAATTCCTAAGGGCGTCTAATTTATCTGTATAGCACTGCAGTCTACCGGCGCGTTTCGAAAAAGTTACCCACCCATGCGCCCACGTAGTGTGGTAAAATGCGCGGAATAAGTTGATGGTGGGATTAATCCCCAACAAACGGCAATTTACTTCGAAATTAGTAATTTTGGCCGCGCCGATGCAGTGTAACTGCGATATGTGTAGTGTATAATAATTTAACACATCGCATAGGAAGCGTGACAGGGGCACACGTTGATTCGCAAATTCGAATAACCGTGTGTAAACACCCACTTTCCCTTCGGGGAAATCTGCAATCGTGGCACGCGCATCCGGAACCACTGGATGCACGTCCCGGGGTATAAAGTAATCTGAGGTAAATTCCATCAGATCGATTAAATTAAGGTCGGAGGTGAAGTCAGACAACTGTTTAACCATGGTGATATACTGTTCTGTTATCACGCACGCGCGGTTACCTTGGTGGTTGGTTACTTTTATGATAACGACTCTTAATTTGCTTTAGAGAGGGTGAAAGATGTTTTTACTGTGAGGAATCCGGTGAAAATGAATCCCCAAGTTATATACTTCTCCTTTTCCACACGATTGGCGACACGTGGATCCCACTAAGCTTCATTGTGTGGACGAGATGACTTGATGTGACAGCGGGGCAGTAACTTTCCCCCGATTAACGAGGCCTCGACTATTCACATGGATGTCTCGATACATTGTACCTATGGGTAGGTATATGGCTTCTTGGATACGTTTTGTCTATTATTTGTTTTTGGGACTACGGTCATTAGTCTAGCATCCGCAGTTACGCACTGCGCATACTAGACTGGGGGGACATGATGACGTATAGTCTGGTGTCGGGTCATGAACCCGACCACAGCCCAATACTTACAGGCCCAGCACGACTTGGGCCAATATCAATAAAAGTTTGGGCTCACGAAAGCCAAAGCCCAAATCTATTTACGGAATGGATATAGATATCTTCTAAAATATGAAGATAATCATCCCCAACCGACTTAGGCGGGATACGCCGAAGGTTGGGGAACACGGAACCAACAAGGATTCCGTGCATATATAAAGGGAATGATACCCCTCGTTTAAGGTACGATCTCATAACCCTAAAACTCCTTAAACCCTAAACCGATTACTTACTCTCACGCCGGAGGATAATCGTGGGAGACAATCCCACGGTAAGCCTAACGGTGTTTCTTGTCTCTTAGTGCGCAGGTCTCAAGCAGCAATTCTCAATTGGTACGAGAACCGGAGCTCCGAATCAGGAACGTCCAACTTTTGTATCAACAGGTAAGGTTGATGAAGCTTGAGATCTGGAGAAGTAGTGTGGTGAGAGGATTTTATAAGTGGGGGCGCATTCTTTAACAGAAGAAGTGATTGTGATTTTTAGGTTTATGTAAAATATATGGTGTGAAGTTATATAACCGGTTATGTATGGAGTTGATGTGGGCCTCGCGTTTTTTTTGTGTTCTGAGAATTGGATCGTGGGCTTATGCTCGAATTTGCACTTTGGGCTGTTAGTAATTTTTGTGGACTGGGCTGATGAACAACGTTTTTATCCGAATGTTTATCTCAAAAATTGGTATCCGAATAGTTTGTTTTGATACAAATTCTTGGATACAAAATTTTTTTCGTAGCATTGGTAATATTGGTATTTTGGTATGGTATATTATTTCACGGATGGATACATTATTCACGGCTTAAGCAAAGATAAGTGAAAAAATGACTACGGGTTTTTGTACGGTATTATTGATGAGAAATTGAAGTGACATTTCACGGGTGGACTTCTTTATCTTTGAGACGATGGTTGGTTGGATGCATGTCTCAAGATAACTTGTTGGAGCACATTATGAAATTTGACAATCTGGTTATAACTGGTAAGGACTTACGTTGTAGTGCTCACAGTGTGTAACCATCACTTTAAGGAGTTACGTTGTAGTGCTCAGTGTCACACGGCGTTGTGGATTGTTCAAAAATTTAGAACAAGCAGTAAGTCACAAAGTTGGGATGTTTGCTTCCTTTTCAAGTTAGTCGTATCGGGCTATCTCCACATGTGGTCATTACTATTAGCCGGTGAATTCAAAGGAGGTTCGATTAAAGGTTGGTTAGAGAAAATTATTGAGAGTATTCTTGCGACATATTCTCACGGGATTTTTGATCAAGCTATGATGTTAAATATTGCATCAAGAAGGTAATACGGCATGTACGCAACATTATGATGATTCTGATAGCTCGCAACCATCGGGAGGGAGAAGTTGGTATTTCATCTTCCGTGATTGGATTACGAAGGGATTTTTGCTTAAGACTGAAGAAGGAGAAGTAGTGTGGTGTACATCGGGGTTTTTTACCAACTTGGATGCAATACTAAGTGAGTTATGTTGTTATGATGTTCTGAGAACGACAACCATTGTGCTTCAAGAATTTACTTTCTCCGCTGCGTGTCTGAAGATTAAAGACGTGTTGGAAGAGTGTTGTCGGTTCAGGAGGGAGCAAAGAAAGAAAAAGGCTCACTAGTTAGGAGGGAGTAATAACCTAACTAGACTGTTACAGTTGAAGTTCAGAGCTACAAGATCATTTGCCGAGGTCATCGGAAGGGAGAACTTCAAGTTTGCCTCAGTATCTAGACTACAGAGACTCTGTGCTTCAAGAAAGTCAACATTGTTCATTACTATTGTAATTTACTTTGTTTTGTATTTATAGGTCTCATTGTAACCATTCACGTGTGACGCTATCTTGGAGGGATATTGTTAGCCTCGCTTTTTATAAAGATAACGTCACTTACGTGAATTGGACTAGACGCGTAGTATACTTTGCCCTTAGGGACTAGTATCGTTTAAGTGGCAAAGATAGGGCCTATATATACCCCTCATGACTCTCCATGAAGGGTGAGGTGAATCATTTGGTTATTGGTTGTGTGTGTTTATCTTAATAAAACCTTGTGTTTTCTCCTCCCTCTCTCTAGTTTCTCTCTCTATAAAGGATGAAGATCTTCATCTTCTTCCAACGTGAAAAAATGGTGGGACGGGAGGTGTTGCATCAGCATTTCCAGGGTCTTGGACTTGTCGAGGTATGAAGGGTGTATAACAGAAGAACTAGGAGGATCATGGAGACGATGAATGTGAAATTTGATGAACTTTCACATATGGCTTCTGAGAGACTCGCTCTAGAACCCGCACTAAACCCGCAGACTTCTGGACACATCAGTTCAGGACTCGTACCTCAAAGAGCTCAATCAACTTCATTTGACAATCCTAAAGAACAAGAATGGGAGAATTTCTTCAAGTTAATGTTCGATGAATACTATGGTGGAACTTTGACAAATGCATCAAACCATCATTCTGCTGCACCCGCTCAAAATCATCCACCACCTCCAACAGAAGATGCATCTACAACGGTCGAAACCAATGCACCAACTCCATCTACATCATCAACATCTACTACAGTTCTTGCACCCGTTCTACCAGCAGTTGATGAGCAAAACCAAAACCATAACGATGCAACGTTAGATGAAGACTTATTTGAAAACATGTTTGCTACGGAATCAGCTGAATCTTCTTCAAGCTTACGAGAACCATCTAACTCACATACGTATAACCAACGGTATCCTTCTACTCTGAAGTGGACAAAAGACCACCCAATTGAACAAGTTATTGGTGAACCTTCAAGGCCAATTCAGACGAGACGTCAACTTGCCACTGATTGCGACTTATGCATTTACCTTTGCTCAATTAGCAATATCGAGCCAAAGAACATTCGTGAGGCAATGGCAGATCCCGCATGGATAGAAGCAATGCAGGAGGAACTTCTCCAATACCGTCTACATGACTCTTGGGAAATGGTTCCAAGACCAATTGACATTCGCGTCATTGATCTCAAATGGTTATGGAAGAACAAAAGGGATGAAGAGATGACTGTAATTCGCAACAAAGCTCGTCTTGTGGCCAAAGGATACAGACAAGAGGAAGGGATAGACTTTGAAGAGTCATTCGCGTCGGTAGCTAGACTTGAAGCAGTCAGGATATTCTTAGCCTATGCAGCTCACAAAAACATCACGGTTTATCAGATGGACATTAAGACCGCATTCTTGAATGGAACTCTGAAAGAAGAAGTGTACGTGAGTCAGCCAGAAGGCTTCGTAGACATGGAACATCCAGACTACGTCTACAAACTCAAAAAGGAAATCTATGGTTTAAAACAAGCTCCGAGAGCGTGGTATGACGAACTTTCCTCTTTCCTTATCCAAAAAAATTTCACAAAAGGCACAGTTGATCCTACCTTGTTTACACAAAAATGCAAAAACGACATTTTGATTGTTCAGATTTACGTGGACGACATCATCTTTGGGTCCACTAATCCAAATCTTTCAAAACATTTTGAAAATCTCATGAAAAGTAAATTTGAAATGTCCATGATGGGGGAACTAAAATTCTTTCTTGGTTTACAAATACATCAGTCCCCTCGTGGAATTTTTATAAATCAAGCTAAATACACAACTGAGATTTTGAAAAATCATGGTATGGATAATTGTGACTCGGTCGGAACACCAATGGTAACTTCACCAAAAATTGGAGCCGATTTGTTTGGGAAACCTATTGATCCGAAGAAATATCGGAACATGATTGGTTCTCTCATGTACCTCACTGCTAGTCGACCAGATATTCATTTTGTTGTTTGCTTATTAGCACGGTTTCAGGCAAAGCCTACCGAACTGCACCTCAAAGAGGTTAAACGGATATTTCGGTACCTGAAGACATCCATTCACATGGGACTTTGGTATCCGAAGGAATCCGGATTTGATCTAATTGCCTTTTCAGATGCGGACCACGCAGGTGATCAAGTTACAGCAAAAAGTACATCTGGAGGAGCACAATTTTTGGGTGAAAAGTTAGTCAGCTGGTCTTCAAAGAAACAAGATTGCACTGCACTTTCAACCGCTGAAGCTGAGGTTGTATCTCTATCTGCGTGTTGTGCTCAAGTTCTATGGATGAGAACACAACTCACAGATTATGGCTTTACTTTCGATAAAATACCTATGTATTGTGACTCGAAAAGTGCCATAGCCATATCATGCAATCCTGTTCACCACTCAAAGACTAAGCATATCAGAGTACGCTATCACTTCATAAAAGAACATGCGGAAGAAGGTATTGTTGAATTATTTTTCGTGAAGACAGATTACCAACTCGCCAATATATTTACTAAAGCCCTTCCAAAAGAAAGGTTTGACGATCTAGTTCGACGAATTGGAATGCGAAGCCTAACCCCTGAGGAGTTAGAACGTCTTCTCGAATCTTCTTGAAAATGTTTTTCCAAAAAGCTTCGCTGTAAATATTTTTTAAAAAACAAAATACAAAATTTAAAAAACCAACAAAAGAAAAATATAAAGATATAAAATTTTTCAAAAATACAAAAACAATAGAAAATCAAAAATCCAAAAATATTCTTCTCACGACATGTCTCTCGTATAATCGATATTTTGTACGTTTCTAGAAATGTCATTCAACAATGATACGGGTATGTACAGATGCTTGAGAGAGAGTTCTTTAATATGTTTTCTAAAACATGTCGTTTCTCAGAATTTCTTCAATAATGGCTTTCGTATAGCTCAGTACGAAACCCGGACTAAAATGATGACTTTTGATTATTTCAAATCAAAACTCGTATTTTTAAAGAAAAAATTAAGTGTACGCTTCAGTGCACTACATTTAAAACTGGTGAGAAATCATCATCATCTTGAGCATTAGCGGTCCGCCTTTATTCATCTATACCAGCTGCCACGCACGAGCCCATAGAAAGGATTTCAGCGCCCCTTTTTCAAGATTGTTCAAAAAGATTTTCAAAATCTTTCAAAATATTTTGTGCTCAAGATAACTCCCTCTAAAACCCTTTAATTGATTATGCTTTATTAAAGGGGGAGTATAAAACAAAAATGTTCCAAATTCATGCTTAAATCAAATTCGTTTGTCTCCCCAAAAGACTTTAAAATGTTGTCTAATCCGTTGATATCAAAAATATCACGAATATGCTATTTTTGAGGGGGAGGAGACGTGATTAAAATGTGATCAAAAAATGTTTAATGATCGTTGTTTGATTCTCAAAATGAGCTCGACTCAGATGCAACCATTGAATTGGCGAGGAATCATGTACCATCTCGAGAAACTTTCTATGGACTTGACCAGGACGGGTAATAATTTCAAGCTAGTTTTCTAGTGATGTTAACGTGTCTCGAATCGGTCTAATTCATTTAAAGTCGATCAATTCAAAAAGTGCGAACACTACCCTCTATGTGTAGATTTCTGTCAAAACATCTGTCAAAACATATAAGCACATATGAAGGGGGAGTGTTTCTAAAAATATAAAACTCTCGGAATGTTTCAAACATGTTTTCTATCATAAACACTCTGAGAGATTTTCAAGAAAAATGGTTTTATGGCAACATGGGACAGTCATGGAGTTATAAGGTGTCTAAGGATAGGAATATTCGTCCTATGATCCGCCAGAGCCGGAGGGATCTACCCAAGGACATCACAAATAGTTAGTATTAGAAGTCCTTAGGAATGATTGAAAAAAGGAGTAATGTGAGAAAGGAGAAAGAAGGGGTTGAAGAATTAAAAAGAAAAGTAATGAAAAAGGGTGAAAAGAAATAGCCCTCCATAATCAACCTTAGGGCAGAAACCGGGTTCAATTCATCTGCTACTGGTTGTCACTAGATGACACTGGTATTGAAGACAAAGACGTCATGGACCCAGTGATGCACTGCACTAAACCTTCTAGCCACTCAATTCCTCTCAAAAGGGATTTGTTTCATTCTCACTGGGAACCCTACATAATCTATCGACTTTCTCTTAGAGATTGTTGATATTGAAGAAGGAGACCCTCTCCCTAGTCTCCGCTCAGGAAAACCAAAATGCACTAATTGAGTCTAGAGCCACGAGATTCATCAAAAGATCTCATAGGAACACTTGACATAACATCACTTGTTGTTCATCAATAAGGACACAAGTGATATATTCTAGAGTCCTACGCAGATCTTAGCAATCTGCCAGAACATTTATGAGAAGTTTCACTTCTGTGATCTTCAGTGATTGAATGGAAACTCCTGTCAGGGTCAACATCAAGCAGCCCTGACAGCAGGTCACTTCGGTAACTCCCCGTGGATTACGCTTAGTGTGTCTCAAACGGTCTACAGTCGTGGAGTGATGCTTCGGTGTACTTCAGCGACTCATCTGAATTGTAGATGTACTTCGGTATATCGTGTTATCTCACTTGTGGGACTCCAGTTCAGGAATGGCCTCTGTGAGAATTAGAGACGTGTTTTCACACTATGCTGTTAACACCCTCGAAATTCAAACTTGTATGTGCCGGAATCCGCTTATTACTAACCTGTTTTATGTTTTCTTCTTATGGAAGCTCCGGAGCGGATTGATAGTGCAGACTCTCCACATGCTCATACCAACAACACATGAAATTTCTCATCATAATCAAAGGCTACACAAAGTTAAAGATGATTCTTCGTCAATGTCAAAGAATCTACAAAGTGTAAAGACTTGAGAACTACATCATTGGTAACCAAAAGACAAATAGAAGTGTGAGCATGGTGGAGAAAGACGTGGAGACACCAAACCAACGAAGTTGACAACGGAAGACAACCACATTAATTGATCACAAAGCATGAAGGAACAAAGAATCAAGACTATTCTATATCCAAACGCAAAGTTCAAGCTCAAGGAAAGTAAAGATCTTATCAAGTGGAGCATCTTTTGAATGACCACCCCTTAGGGGGAGATTGTTAGCCTTAATAGTTTTATTAGAAGTGATGGTCATTTACGTTTAGGAACTTTGTAACGTGGGTTGGATATCGTGCTAGAATAGTCAACGGGCTCGTGGATGGGACTAAGCTAAATGGGTATTAGTTTAGTTAAGCTTGCCTTATATCCAATCCAACCCATGTCCAAGCCCACGAAAGCCCATAGAAACCCCTTTAGGGCATCTTGTATTTAGAGTATAAATACCCCTCAAATGGTCATTTGAGGGGTGTGCTTGAAAGTGTGTATGTGTGTGTTTTCTTTAGAATATACAACATATTGTTTTTCATCTCTCTACACTTATACACGGTTTACATATAAACATCAAGTCACCAACATCTTAATCTTTCCTTCTTTATTTACGCATATGTTCGTGTTTGTGTTGAACGTGTTTTACGCATAACGTGTTGGGTTTGTGATAAGGTTGATATATCAAAGGTCCTACATTTATAGTGAGTAAACCGTATTTGTTGATAGTATATATATATAATTATCGCGTTATTAGTTAATAGGTGACGATAAAACATTTAGACTTGTTGCGAATCAAATATATTAAACTCTTGTAGAGTCTAACATATAATATTCTGTTAGTTCAAAACATTTAATAAAATTTAACTCATAATCAATATAACCCATATATTAAATATTACTCCAATTTATAAACCGTGTTAAATCTTATAACCTATGTGTAATATCCGATACTAATTATTAATCACGTAGTTTTTAGTCCGATATATGTATTTAAGTTTTCCAAATTTACACATCGACTTGTTACAAGTTAACCGTTTAACTTACATTGTTTAACCATTTCATTACCTCTGAGATTCCGTTACAACAACCGTTAGTATCTAATATGTCCATTAGACAAATTATTATTCGTAGTCATGCTAAAAGTGTACCCTTCTAATTATTCCCTTTTGCCATTTACTAGATTTGAATTGGATAATCATATATCTAGTTCGTAAGCGGTTATCACAACAAGATAATCATAGTAGCAATGACTCGATATTCCGAACGAATAAATATTTCAAACATACTCTAATTAGTTATCCTAAATACGAACAGTTTAAACACATTACGATATACATATGTGATTAATAAGTTGACTAGTTTTAAGATATTCAATGTGTTCTATTGTGTTTTAACTGGTTTAGAATCTATAACTATTTACAACTCAACATAAAACATATCCCAACTCGGCCCGGTTAATTTAATCGAGGCTTAAAACAACAATCACGACCCATATTGACTCGTACCCAACTAACCCAAATAACCACGACCGTGGGTCATTAGACCCAACCCCACGAGTTGAGTAGACTCGCTAACTAAATCGTTTTCCCGATCGGGGCAGCAACACTTAACGAGTCACCCCTTTACACTTTTCCATTACCACTTATTTATGACCAAGAAATCCCAAGGTGAGTCATGACAACAATACACATTCTGACCCGATACTAACTACCCAAACCTCAATACAGAGAACAAGTTTAGAGTCCATGGTCACGACCCTAGGTCATCAGACCTGACCCATACGAGACCTACACGGGTCTGACCCGGTCCAGTTACTCATCAAAAACAGCCAAACACACCTTTGTTTTCCTTATACCACACAAATTTGTAAAACCCATGTTTAAATCAGTTTTTAACCAAAGGTTCATGTCACGTTTTTTTACCATTGTTTTTCAACTTTATTTGTTTTTAACATTCATGTCCACAAAAACACAATTAAAACAAATAATGACAATATTATTCGGTTAGGGACAAGAAAATAAATTAACATAAAAAAAGGAGTTGGGTTTATACCGAGAAGAAGAGAAGAAGAGGGTCGTGATGGAGTCTTTATACGAGTACAACCCCGTATTAACCAAGCACGAATCATAATCAATCGCTATCTTATAAAACCCTAAAACTCCGAAATCTAAAAAATTAGATTTAGGGCGCGTTTGGGAGTTTCAAGACGCGTGTGGCACGAAATTAGAACCACAAGGCCTTGATCTATCATCTAGGATAGGTGGCGTAAATATTGGAGGTGGCCGGAATAGTGGCCGGAAAATTTGACGGCGCCGGAACCCTAATGTGGGTGGCCGGATTTCTAGAGAGAGAGAGGAGAGAGATATTTAGCGTGTGTTTTGTAGTCAGAGAAAATGGAGTGGTAAAATGAGAGATTTGTGAGTGGTGTTGGTATTTATATACCTAGGAGGGACTAGACATGTACCAAAGAAAGTGTAAGGGTGCTTGTGAAACTATCAAAGGGACCATTGATGTAACTTTCTTAAATCTTTCATAAATATTAAGTTCGGGACTCATTTGGACTAGCAAACAAAGGATTCGTGACTCGAGAGTTACGCCAATATTCTCAGAATAATATTTCCAATAAAAACGATATATAATACGACTCGTATCTCAATTTAATTAAAACGATCGCTCTTTTCGATGTTTCTCCAATTTCGACGCATCGAGGAATTTACGAGTTGTTACATACGCTGTAACTGATGTTGACATGGTCTTCATATACGAATTCCTAGCTACGACGTAAATGCGAGTGAGAGTTATGTCGTAGCTTCTTCCATGAAAGCATACTAAGGTATAATCATTAAGTGTATCTCCAAAACCGTGTCTCTTTAGCTCATATGCTCGTGTATAACCTAGAAACGAAATATAAAGAAATAAGAGTATAAATCCATATAAACACTACAAAATACGAGCATAATCGAGGGAAATTGACACTTAAAAATCATGATTATTTGATGTTATCAATTATGCATCAAACGTGTATGTACATACTTGGTATGATCCAAAACTGTAAAGTGATTTATAGCATTTGCCCGTGCAGTCAAACAAAACAATTTTATATAACATACGAGATTTTCCTGCGTCCAACCTTCTGCGCAGTTAGTCATTTAGAAGTATGGTTGTACAGTTAGTTTTAATATTCATCTCTTTCGACCCAGTGGTGACTATGGTACAAAAATGTTATGGTGCAAAGGTGATTGATGCTCCAAATCCACAGCCAAGCCAACATGATGCTTGAACGTGTCTAGGTTCCTTTGAAACGAGGTTAAGCGGGCTGGCTCTGTAGTTATGTAACTGAAACTTGATGCCAAAGATTATATGAAACTCTTAAAACAAAAATAAAAACCCGTATGTACATATATTACTCTATGAACTACTCATAAACTAATACATTCAAAGAATATTCATAACACATGTCGACATATTATACTATTATGAATATAATCCTACCGTCAAATTGTTAATAACGTAAATAGACAATTATATACAATTTTTAATACTAAAATACAAAGAATATTCACAAGTCATGCAGAAAATACAAATCTATGATGTTTTTAAAATGTCATTTCTTCAATATATTTTAAATCACTTTTATCTTTTGCAATTTGTAAAGCAATACAATTAAAATATAATCACAAGTCATGCCCGCCTTTAGGCGAGCTTTGCCGGCTAGGTGTATCTCAACTTGATGAACGTGTAAAATTATTACCCTCTTAATAGTTATTCTAAACAATAAAATTATTACCACAATAAACGTGCAAGCCTCAACTTGATGAAAATTGTTATGGCATAGTTGTATCTCACGGATACCCTCTTAATACAAATTAAGTCACAATCCTCTAGTTTTCACAAATTAATTAGTGCGGTGGTTATTGTTTTATAGTTCCAAGGGTGTACTACTTGACTAGTGTGCCTCCTTTGTGATTCTTCTTGAGTCCTGCTATGCAGGCACCCCCTACATGGGGTGTTTTCAATTTTGTGTTGTTTTCCCAATCATTGGGGAGGCGATGGGGTGTTTTTTCTCGATTTTCGTGCCAAAAACATAAAAGATGGGTGCTGCTTGGGCTGCTGTGGCAGCAAAGTTAGTATTTTTTATTTTTTTTTAGTTTTACAACTTTTCTTTTTACAAGTGTTTTTTACAAAGTTTTATAACTTTTTTTACAAGTTTTTTTTTTGTTTTACAACTATTAGTTTCAGTTTTATAACTTAAAAAAACGTAGTCGGAAATTTTTTGAGGCTCAGATTCGAAGGTTGCAAAGTGAGATTTTATCTCACTTTACCGTCCATTCGGTTTCGGTTATCATCATCGCCTCGGAAAATTTTAAGGCTCAAAAATCATTATCGACTCGGAAAATTTTAAGGCTCAAACTCGAAGGTTGCAAAGTGAGATTTGATCTCACTTTACCGTCCATTCGGTTTCGGTTATCATCATCGCCTCGAAAAATTATAAGTCACAAGTTCACAGGAACTGCACAAAGTCACAAGTCCAAAACTGCACAAGTCTCACAAGTCTCAAACTGCACAAGTCTCACAAGTCTCAAACTGCACAAGTCTCAAACTGCACAAGTCACTTGACTAACTGCACAAGTCACAAGTATTCAGGACAAAAGCCTCACAAGTTCAACAATATTCACGTTTACACGTTTTCAACATGAATGTGGTAAGTAGGATTTTAAAACTGCAAAAGTTCACAAGAAAGTAACTAAGATTCTCAAAGGGGAGCTGCCATGTAGGCACTTCAGGCTTATAATGCCACAAGAAAGCAACAACACCACAGCAACAACACCACAACACCAACAGCACCAACAGCACCAACAAGAAAGCAACAACACAAATAGATTACTAAAAAACTAAGCACCAACAAGAAAGCAGACAACACAAGTGGTCCACCACAACAAGCAAGCAACAACACCACAAGCAACAACACCACAAGCAACAGCACCAACAAGCAACAACAACAACAAGCAACAACACCACAAACAACCATGTCTAGTTCACCATTTGACACACAAGAGGTAAGGCTCAGATTATTAGCTCTTTATAAGATATAAAGAATCATGTTAGCTGCAAATATGAATGTTGCAAAGTGAGATATAAACTCACTTTACCGTCCATTCATATTTGCCATGCCAAAACTCTTAAGATTTTTTTTTTAATAAAAATCATCATTGCCTTTTTTTTAAAACCTATTTGTTCATTTAAAGTTGCAAAGTGAGATAAAACTGGTCACTTTACCATCCAGTAATCAAACTGCATAGGCACCCCAACAAGTTTCAACAGAAAAATCACCACAGCAAATAATCAGGTGACTCATTAGAGTATCACCTGCAAAACATCACCACAAAGTCTAATAAGCAACGAAACCAAACTGGTTTTTAGATGTAACAAGTTTTTAGATCTAACTAGTTTTTAGATATAACAAGTTTTTAGATATAACAAGTTTTTAAACCAACCAGATACCAAACAGGTTTTTAGATACCAAACAGGTTTTTAAACCCCAACAAGTTTTTAGATATAACAAGTTTTAGATACCACGACAGAAATATTTTAAACCAACCTCATATTTTTTTCAAGATCAAAAAAATATTCAAGATCTAAAAACTTATTAGATCTAAAAACTTAAACAACGAAATAGATACCACCAAAACAGATACCACCACAGAAATATTTTAAATCTAACAAGTTTTTAGATCTAACAAGTTTTTAGATATAACAAGTTTTTAGATACCACCACAGAAATATTTTAAACCAACCTCATATTTTTTTCAAGATCAAAAAAATATTCAAGATCTAAAAACTTAAACAACGAAACAGATACCACCAAAACAGATACCACCACAACAGATACCACAACAACATCACCACATCTCTCTAAAATTTTTATATGCAACCAACGATCTAACAAGTTTTATACTTGTTAGATATCAAGTTTTTAGATCTAAAATGTTTTTAGATAATCAACGAAAACCAAACATGTTTGTAAACCAACCTCATATTTTTTTCAAGATCAAAAAAATATTCAAGATCTAAAAACTTGTTAGATCTAAAAACTTAAACAACGAAACAGATACCAACAAAACAGATACCACCACAACATCACCACATCTCTCTAAAATTTTTATATGCAACCAACGATCTAACAAGTTTTATACTTGTTAGATCTCAAGTTTTTAGATCTAACAAGTTTTAAGATAATCAACGAAGAGCAAACATGTTTTTAAACCAACCTCATATTTTTTTTCAAAATCAAAAAAATATTCAAGATCTAAAAACTTGTTAGATCTAAAAACTTAAACAACAAAACAGATAACACCAAAACAGATACCACCACAACAGATACCACCACAACATCACCACATCTCTCTAAAATTTTTATATGTAACCAACGATCTAACAAGTTTTATACTTGTTAGATCTCAAGTTTTTAGATCTAAAATGTTTAGATCTAAAATCTTTAGAGAGAGAGAGAGAGAGAAACAGGTGAGAGAGAGTGAAATAACTTTTGCCAGAAGTGAGATGAGAGACAGAGTATTATCAACTCAGAGAGAGAGAAATAAAACCATGTACGCACACAGATAGAAACCACAAGAAACGAACGCGTAAACACGTCCAACACCACACACGTAACCACACACACTATATAACTTTTTTTAAAATAAAAGTATTATAAATAAAAGTAATATAAATAAAATTTTGTATTAGTTTTTTAAAATAAAAGTATTATAAATAAAATTTTGTATTAGTTTTATAAAATAAAAGTTGTATTAGTTTTTTAAAAGTTGTATTAGTTTTTTAAAAGTATTATAACAAAAGTTGTCACCCGTTGTGATTCTTCGTGTGGGGGAAGACGAGGCTGATCACTTCGTTCATGCGGTTCCGGATGAAAACTCACCACTCCCGTATACTCACCCACAATGGAGATGGTTCAGAAATGACTTGGCCGCGGGATGGGCACATATGTTTGTTGAACGACAGAGCATGTTTAGAAGGACGTAGTATAGACAGATGTTGCAAACAATTACTGATTTATAGAAAACGATTACTGATTTATATTGTAAATGACAAAACATGTATAGCCGATTACTGATTTATATTGTAAACTACAAAACATGTATAGACGATTACGGATTACTGATTTATAGTAAACGATTATTGATTTATAGTAAACGACTCGTCATCTTTTGTTACAGATTTCGGCTCCTGCTCCGGTTCTTCCTCATCTTTTGTTACAGGAATCGGATGACATTCAGTGGAGGGACATTCATTGTGTCAACAACACACCTGCTCGTGTTGAGAGTCCAGATTATGTGCCTTCTTCTCCATCTTATGTGCCTCCCTCTCCAGCTGCAGATGAGGAGAATTTTATACACCGTCCTCCGGTTCTTCCTCATCTTTTGTTACAGCCGTCTCGCGTTGACGAGTACGAGCGAGAGATTGCCGGATTGAGGAGACGCATTTCAGAGTTAGAGTATCGTGTGGGACAGATGGCAGCATCATTGGAGCGACTACGCCTCGGACGTGATTGATCTTAGTTTCTAGTTATATTGTGATTTTGTGAACCATGTATCAACTATTAATCTATAACAAGATTGGTTATTTATGTATTCGAAGCTTCTAATTTTGTGAACCATGATATTACTGATTTATGTTGTAAATAATTATACAAATTCTTTTGGCCAGATGCAACAAGAAAATCCTTTCTTGTGTCGTTGTCGACGAGGACTTATAATTGAAAGAACATCCCAAAAGCCCAAAAGTTGTGGTCAGAAGTATTATGCATGTCCTTTATCAAGGGTAAATAATTAAACGTTTGCTTATTTACGTAAATATATCAATAACTTGTTTGTTAAGAATACATTTCTTATAATTGTTTCATCATGTAACAGCCATGGACTGAAGACTATGGGTGTCGATACTTTATGTGGAAGGATGTATTTCAACAAAAGTACTTTGGTCAAGGCTCTTCTTCAACGCAGTGCTCAAACTGCGAAACTAAAGATAACACGATCAACATGCTATTTGCTCAAAACAATTTGTTGAAGGCAAGAATAAAGACGTTGGAGGCATCACTGGAATTGGCAAGAAATCCAGTTGATCACGCATGTCAGTCGAGTGGAATACTCTACGAGCTTATAGATGACATTAATAATCTTCATGTGGAGTAGATTTCGTTGTAATAGTAGTAACATTTGTTGTTGTACTTGTTTAATGTTTTAATGTCTAATGTTTTATTGTTATTGTTTAATTAAATGGAAACAAATACACAATTAAAAAAACATAACGTAAAAAACTACACAAATAAATATACTATACATATAAAAACACTATACAAATAAATACACTATACATATTAAAATACTACACAATTTAAACAAATAAATACACTACACAAATTAACTCTACACAATTAAACTAAAAAAAAAAAAAAAAAAAAAAAAAGTACCAAATGATTGGGCCCCACCCTATGAGATGCATGGGAAGCGGATTATGGGGTGCTTGTGTAAACTCCCCCTTCTTTTATTCCTTTGTATTTTACAAATTCAAGGTTTTCCAAACTGTAATAACTAATAACTGAACCTTATTTTACTGAATGTTATTCTTGTAACGATGTTTATGCCTTTGGAGCTAGTTTTGGTATTTTTTTTATTCATCACATAAGTTATTGTTTTATTTAATGCTATTGCTATATCCCATTTTAATCAATAAATCGGATTGATGATTAAAAAGTATTATATTCCAATTGACAGTAGGTCGTTAGGACACATGCTTAAAACCACTTTTTATACCTTATCGGGGCAAAGTGTATTATGGAATTACTTGTTTGGGCAATGCATATAGTAATGGCAAATTTAAACAATGCATGACAAATTAGAGGGATTAATGTGGCATATTCTTATACGATGACATGATGTGTGTCATCTAAGCACCATTTAAACGAAAAGTGAGCACTAACATACTGTCCTTTTAGGTAAAACTATATGCTAGAGTCAGTAATGTGCAACTTATGGGTAGTACCTACAATTTAAAATAAAAAAGTAACTTTGCAAGTAATGCATCTCGACAATATATAGAATTAAATGACTATCCCAAGTCTTTTGAGCTGGAATTCTTTTCATGTAATTAGGTATACAGTTACAAATATTGAACGCAAGAAATGTCAAAAATAATAATAATAATAATAAAACTGAAGTCTTTTAGCCGAGCCCCTTCCATCATGGTCTACTATTGATGATGATAGTTTGGTTTTGGGTGATCGTAATGTCAAGCAATGTAAGAAGAAGATTTGTGATGGTCATTATACTGCTGCGGTCAGAGTTCTTTCGTCTTCTGTTGTTGCACCTTATGATGCTTCTACTCTTGAAGACTTAGAAGCTAAGCACCCTTTTCAGTCTGCTCCTCTCTTGCCCGATATACCTATTGACCATCATCACCTTACCGCATCCCCTTCTATCGTTCTTGACATGATCAAGAGTTTCACTCGTGGTACTTCTTGTGGGCGAGATGGGTTGCGTGCCCAACACCTTTTGGATTGTTTGAGTGGTGCTGCTGTGGCTATTTCTGACGAGTTGATCGCTTCTATTACCCAAGTGGTGAACCTCTTTCTTGCTGGTAACTGTCCGAGGGCACTGGGGGAGTACATTGCTAGTGCTCCTCTCACACCCTTAGTCAAACCAGGAGGGGGTATCCGTCCTATTGCTGTTGGGACTGTTTGGAGGCGTTTAGTTTCCAAGGTTTGTGCTTCCATGCTTAGCCACTCTTCAGGCAGTTATTTCGATGATTTACAACTTGGTGTTGGGGTGTCTGGGGGTGGGGAAGCTATTCTTCATGCGGTGAACCGTTTGGTTGAGGACCGTGGGTGTGATGTTGGTCTGTCCATGTTGTTGGTTGATTTTAAAAACGCTTTCAACATGGTGGACCGGGCTGTTATGTTACGTGAGGTTCGGTTGCATTTCCCGGCTATTTCACAGTGGGTGGAGTTCTGCTACTCTAGTCCTGCTAGATTATATTATGGTGAGCATACTCTTTGGTCCCATCAAGGTGTGCAACAAGGTGATCCGCTTGGGCCTCTTCTTTTTGCTTTAGTTTTACATCCCTTAGCATGTAAGATTAGAGATTCTTTTGACCTTTCTTTTCAAGCTTGGTATTTGGATGATGGCACTATTATTGGTGATACCTTGGTTGTGGGTAAGGTTTTAGAGTTGATTATGGCAGACGGACCTTGTCGTGGCTTACACCTCAATGTTGATAAAACTGAAGTCTTTTGGCCACAAGAGGACCCCAGAAGCAGGTATGTTGGTGTTTTTCCCCCTAATATTTCTCGCCCCTCACATGGTGTTAAATTATTGGGTGGACCTGTTAGTGTGGATTTTGATTTTGGTAGTAAATTGGTCCTGAAAAAGGTTGCTAAAACTATTGAACTTATGGAGGCAGTTGCCAAACTTAATGACCCTCAATGCGAGTTGTTGTTACTCCGTACATGTGCTGGTATTTCTAAGCTCTATTTTTCTATGCGCACATGTTCTCCTCGGGTCTTTGAGTGTGCTCAGGTTTCTTTTGATGCGGCACTTCGTTCTTCCTTGGAGCGTATTGTCACTGCTTCTGGACCTGGTTTTGGTGACTGGCAGTGGAGACTCGCCACATTACCTTTTGCTTTTGGGGGACTTGGTTTATATTCTGCAGGTGATGTCTTGAACTATGCCTTCCTTGCTTCTAGACTTCAATCAGCTGGCCTACAGACTAAGCTTCTTCATGCTTCGGGTATTGTAACTGCTGGTCCCTCTTTTGATGATGCTCTATGTACTTTCAATGTGAATATGGATATTGACCTTTTGAGTAACCCTAGCGAGGTCGCTGCCCCCAAACTTATGAAGAAATTGGCAGATATATATTTCGCTCGGGTTTCCCAAACTGTTGAATCTACTTTCCATCTTTCCCCTCGACAGATGGCGTTATGGAGTTCTTTAAAGGAGGATCACACCTCGGATTGGCTTAGGGTGGCTCCGATATCTGGATTGGGACAAACTATGGATGCCAGGGCTTATCGTTGTGTGATGTGTTATCGTTTGGGTGTTCCTCTTTTCACTGTTCAGGTACCGTGTTCTGCCTGCTCTAAGGTTTTTCCTGGAGATATTTACGGGGATCACGCTGTTTCATGTGCGGGTATTGTTGGCATTAAACATCGTCATAACCTTGTGCGCGATGTTCTTGCTGATATATGCTCTCGGTCAGGGATTTCCGCTCGCAAGGAGGTGGATATTGGGCTTTTTGGAGATGGGGACAGATCCTTGCGATCGGCTGACATATTACTCTACTCTTGGGATAGTGGACGCGACGTATGTGTTGATCTTACGGGTTCGTCGCCTTTGACGCAATCCGGGTTGATTGATTTTATACCAGGGCGAGCGATTAGTGATGCTGCACAGCGTAAACGGGTCAAGTACGATGCTAAATGTGCGGATACTGGATATGGGTTTCTCCCCTTCTCTTTTTCTTCTTTTGGAGAACTTGAGAAAGATGCAGTCACCTTACTTAAGCGTATTCGACGATACTCTATGACCCAGGACATTGGAGCGCGTGCAGCAGTTCATATCTTTAATAGGATTGGTTTTACCATTGCTAGAGGTGTGGGGGCTCAGTTGATTTCGAGGCTCCCCACTAATTTTTTGTAATCCTATGAGTTTTTAATTAAAAAAAAATAATAATAAAAAAATAAAATAATAATAATAATAATAATAATAATAATAATAATAATAATAATAATAATAATAATAATAATAATAATAATAATAATAAAATAAATAAAATAGTAAAAAAAATAAAAATTGTTGCTAAAATATTTTATTTTATTTTTTTGAAAAGCTGAAATAATTTTTTTTTTTTTTTTATTTTAGAAATGCAACAATTAAATAGAACCACCAAAGAACAAAATGGGTCTCAAAGTAAGAGAACCCAATACATACACACAATCACTAGAAACGCACAATATACTAAGACAATCAAGAAATACCATACAATAATAAAACACAAGAACAATTAGCTAATGCCAAAGACCGTCGGGTTAGTGTCTTTATGGAGATTATGGGGGCATGTTTTCGGATGTAGGGACAGGTATTAAAAAGTGTGTTTGGAGCAGTATCATCTCCATTAGTAACGAAATAGATAATTTGCGCACTTATTAGAGCACCTATTTGATATCCAATGCAGAGCCAACGATTGGTTTTACGCAAAAACATCTTCATGAAGAATAATGTGCCTTTTTTCAATCTTCTCATTGACATAACGATTCCTCCAACTCCAAATACTCCACATCGCAACAAAACATACGTACACCTATGAAAATTTTGATAAAAGAATTCTGCCTACCGCCAACAAAAGAAGTAGAGGATTTCAGACATTGTGATTGTTGGTGGAGGGTTTATACCTCAACAGCTAAAGATCTTCAAGCAAATAAGTTTAGCTTGTCGTTGACAACCGAAAAGAATGTGATTAGTAGATTCAGTTTGCTCTTGACACAATGGGTACATAATCGAATACACATCGATACCATAATTATCAAGATTACGAGGTAAGGGGGACAATCATGAGACGTACACCAAAGAAAAATGTTCACCTTTTGGGGAATCCACATGTTACATTCAGGGGCGGACTTATGTATTGAGTATGGGGTGGCGGTGCCCCCCACGGCTAGCCGAAAAAGTTACGATTTTAGTGTAATTTTTTATTAATTTTGATCTTTTTTCGAAAGTGCCCTTCACTCAAAACTCAAATTGCCCCCCACTTACATACTAAAACTCAACATTTAACACTTTAAAAATTATAAGTCTTTCATCTCTAAGTAACAATACTCGATTTATCATTTCAAATCTAATTTTTTCTTCCACATTTTGTTGTTATCGTCAAAAAAAAAAAAAAAAATGCCCCCCACATCGTATTTTCCTGGTTCCGCCACTGGTTACATTCAAACTTTTTTACTTAAGTTGGAGGAAAGAAGGTTGTCATCAATTAAGACTTTAAGAATGATAATCGTTTGACGGAGAAGCCATTGGTTATATCCAATGTCCATTTCCATCTATCGTCTCCACTTGATACACACATGGACTCAAATTAGAGATGAAACGTCAATAAGTTCATCACAAGATCAACCACAAGGTTCATTTCTCCAACACCAAGCTGCTTGCCACCGGTTATCTTTCAAAACACATCGATCACCAATCTTGTAATGTTTCTCAACCTCCAAAGCAAATAGCCGAGGAAAAAACTCGCACAAACAGGACCTGTTTCATGCCAGCAATCAAGCCAAAACTGAATCGAATCACCATAGCCCACTTTCCTAATAATCTATTTTGTGAACATCACGCCCAAATTATCTATTACATTACCAATGGAGATGATACTGCTCCAAACACCTTTTTTTAAGTAAGTATAACTAGGCTGATCCACAATCCTTTTGATTATAAGTCCTTACCAAATCAAAAATCACATACTTGACATTCGTTGTATAACATGACGTTATGTTTGTTTATATTTTTTTTACAATCATATTGTGAAATCATTGTCAACGAAAAACAAATTATATGATGAGTACACATAAATATATATCAAGCATGACACTGTTTGTTTATGAAATTTAAAAAAACTATATTATGAACAAATACTTATATTTATCTTGGGGAGATCAGAGGATACTAACGATTTTTTGATGATGGTAATGATAGTTCATAGACATTAAATCTTGTTACCAAACAACAAAAGCATCTATGACTAATGAATATCATAGGTTGCCTCATCTAATTATTAAAACAATCTATCAATTTAATCTGAATTAAGACCACTCAAATCCATATTCCAATCACGTAACTTATAGATGTTACTCGTACTAGATTTCAAGAATTTTATCTGTAGATGCTAGCAAAAATAAAAAAAATTACTAAGGTTGCAACTGCAGTTTTTATTTTCAAATTGGCTAAAGTTATTTGTAGAAGTACTTTTTTAGAACAAATATTTGTAGAACTAGTTAACTAAAAAGTAAGCACTTATTATATATTTCAATTACTAATTAAGCACATATTTTGAAAATAAAAAGTTGTTATCTCTCCTCTTTGATTAGATATAATAATGTTAGGCTTGTCCACAAGCCAAAAGTTCTAAGCGCATGTTAAAACTTTATAGTAAAAACAAGCGATAGCAGACAGAAAATATATTCTTAAACACTGATGTTGAAATCCGAATCCATCTAATATCTTCTTGATATCATATAAAATCTGTTTCAATTAGACTATATAACATTTAAAAATTAAAACTACATTTGCATTCGAAAGCCGGATATGTATGAAGTCAAGGTTAGAACCTCTTCAACGAAAAGACTTGTATAAGTACACACATCAAAATGGATAATTCTTTTGTTGACTTACTTATTCCTTTTAACATTACTAGTATGTGATTTGTAATACAGGAGATACCAGAACTTGGTATTTAAATTTGTTAGAATTAAACTTTCTTTAAATAGTTGAACAAATGATGAAAGTTCGATAAGTTTAAGGTTGAAAAGACATATGAAGGTGGGATGATCAAGTGGGAGGTGTGGTATGGAGAGAAAGGAGATATGGTGACTATTGGAAAGATGTCACTCAGCCAAAGAGTCAAGGTGGGCTGGGATTATCGCGTTTGGATTGGTGTAATAAATCGCTTCTATCAAAATGGATATGGCGATACAAAGATGATAAACAGGCGCTTTGGAAGACTGTTATAGAGGCGTTACATGGGAGTAATAGACAATGGGAGGCGATTCCATCCAACGCTCGGTTAGCATCTAATTGGACGTCTTTGGCTCGATTTGAAAAAAAATGGAAACCGGATGGTAAAAGAATAAGCGACAGAATTCAAGGTGTGATAGGGAGTGGAAATAATGTGAGATTTTGGCTGGATATTTGGGTGGGATTGGAACCGCTTAGAAAAGTTTATCCCCATCTGTTCCTGCTCGAAGCCGACAAAAAGTGTTATGTGGCGGACAGACTTAAAGAGAGGACAGATCAGGGAGTTCTTAGCTGGGTTTGGAAGCGGCAGCCGGCGTCTGATTTGGAGTTACAGCAGCTTTCTGAGTGCTGCAGGTTGCTGGAACAGGTTAGACTTCGGACAGGGCCTGATACGTGGCGTTGGCTGGGTATACGATCAGAACCTTTTTCGGTTGCAGCTGTCAAAAGAATTGTTATACAGGAGGCGGTTACAAACAGGGAAGTGGTATTCAAATGGGTAAAATGGGTTCCTTCTAAGTGCAATATTTTCATGTGGCGAGCGATTTTGGATCGTTTACCTACAAAGGAAGCGCTTCAGAGACGAAATATTATGGTGGACGACCAGGTTTGTAGTTTTTGCGGAGAGTTGGAGGAGACGGTCGATCACATCTTCACAGAGTGTCGTCTCGCAGGGGGGGGTGTGGCAAGCCCTTTCAAACTGGTGGCACATCCCTCCTATATTTGCGTTTTCGGTTCGAGACTTAATGGAGATTCATAAACATGCGGGGGTTTCAAGCGTAAAGGGTGAAGTGATTAGAGGTTTAATCATTGTAGCGTGTTGGGAAATGTGGAAAGCGAGAAATGAGCGGATCTTTTCACACCGGACATGTACTAGCGTGGAGATTATTTCGGCGGTTAAAGCGATTGGTTTTCTATGGTTCAAAAAGAGGTCTAAATGTAAAGATGTAGAATGGGATAATTGGTGTAATTTTAACATGATGTAATTGTTTGGGTTGGTGTTCTTGGTTTCTCCTCGAAACAGGGCGCCCCTTTTTTTGGTGGTTTTTAATATTACTGATCTTTCAAAAAAAAAAAAAAAATGTGAGTACCTCGAATGAATCCAGACAAGTACAATTCTTTTGTACTTTCCTTAAACTTTCCTTAACCTGGGGACATAAAAATTCGCAAAATTCACATGCCAAAAAGCCCAAATGATATTATAATTTATTTTTATTTTTTTGAACGGCCAGATATTATTATTTTTTTGAAAAACAACACTTTATTAAAAAACGAAGCAAAATAAAGGCAAACAAGCTCCATGAGAAGAGGAGCAGACGCAACAAAGCTCACAACGTGACAAAGTGAACTAACACAAAAGAAGAAAACATAAAAATAACAAAAACCAGTTAGCCTATGTCGAAAACATTAGGCGTTAGGATCCAATTATCCCAAGAAATATTTTTCTTAGGGTAGACCTGCTTGATATTATAATTCCTCACCCTTCCTTATTTTATCATTTATGGTTACCAATCTAGCTTAAGTGTATAAATGGTTAGTTAGGAACTTAAACTTATGATGGCTATCATATAAATTTTTTGAACCTTATTCACAGACTTTCTAGTTATTCTAATGCTAGAAACTAATAAACCCTTACAGAAAATTAACTAGAAGTGTATAGGGTAAGGGGAGTCATCTCACATCTGTTTTGTTGGCTGTAATTATTGGCTTTATTGTAACATTTCCTCTATACGGGTTCTGGTTATACTATCTTTAAACCTTGTAGAATTGTTGCTTATGTTCATTAGCTCCATTATAACATTTCTCTTATACGGGTTCTTTTTTATATAATGCCGTACAGAAAAGGAAAACAAAAATTTGGTTGATCGCTACTATAAGACCGAATAGTAAATGCGTGATTCGGCCTTTATTAAAAGGTTTTAGGGTAGATTCTTTATCACAATTGTCTTGTTTACAAAAACCTTTATAGGTTTAAATATTTTGTCTTTCCGTTTGTTTTATGCCTTTCTTAAAAAAAATGTTCTTCCAAAAGTATATGCGTAGATACTTGATCAAAATCACAGTTATTAATTTAGCAAAGATGATATTTTCAGTGTTTAAAAGAATCTCTAAATATATACGGCCTGCACTAGACTAAATCGTTACATTTATTTATTGTGTTATGGGGAGTATCAAATAAATATTGATATGATTATTTTTGTATTTTCAAATTGTGTCCTACTAGTAGTATTATTAAGAGTAAGAAATGAATTGCAATAACAAATTCTCAAAAAAAAAATTATAATAGCAAAAAAAAAAGAGATTTTCTTTAACATAGATTTGATTAAATAATAGTGTACTTCTTTTATTCGATGGAATATCTATACTAATTTATAATGCATTTAAGCCTTCTAAAATTAGAAGGCTTAAAAATTCAGACTTTTTTACTTGTTTATTATGGAAAGAGTTTTTCTAACAAAAATTAAGATAAGGAGCTCCAATCATGAGATGACATGTGTCACTTCTTAACAAACTCCAAACCTAACTTCTAACAAACTCCAAACCTAACTCCTAACCACTAAAAATTAAGATAAAGAGCTCCAATTATAAAATGACATGTGTCATTTCTCAACTAAAAATTCATCTTTATTTTTAAATTAAAATATCTTTTTATCTACTTATTTTTTTTTATAATCTAATTTCACCATATTTTCTAAAATTTTATGCTCTTTAATTCAACATCCATTTTGATATATTTTTATGAGTTTTTAGTTTTTAGTTTTTATATTTTTAATGGGTTTATTTTATTTTAATTCAAATTTTTACAACTTTAACATTTATTTCATTTATTTCAATCAATATAATCTTGATTCGTCAAAATCATATACTTTTTGGGTAGTGTTTGACGCGTAAGAGATTGCGAGGGTATTTCTATATGCGGGAATAATGGTGTCGCGGGAAAGCTACGGGAAAGTTACGGGTAACCCAAACAAACACTTACAACTAACACATATACATTCGAAGTGTTGTGAAACGAATTCACTAAATGGGTAAGCAAACACATAACTATACTTATCGCCGCCGCTGTGCGCGGGTACCGACTAGTTTTAATAAATAGAAGGTACAATACTTGGTGCTTAATGGTTTAAGTTAATATCAGAAGAAAAGCTATGGCAGGATGGACAAGAGCATAGTTCCAAGGTAGTACTTGTGTGTCTCCTTTGTGTCTTATTTATTTGTATTTCATGATAGAGAATTGCTCCTCATGACATCCAAGTTTAAAATGACACTTCAATACAAGTTAACTTTTGATCAGAATAAACCTCAGTTTAATCTAATAATATAATCTTGTACCAAGTTTCTATATATGTAAATGATTCCAAACAGAAACAAAAGTTATTCCAACATTACACATGCTTAAGTATCATAAAATTTCTCATCCATGAAGTAGATTTAGAAACTTATTTCCCTGAAAAAGTCTAAGATCAGTCTTATAAAAAAAAGGCAAATAGCTAAAAAAAAATACTAAACTTGCCACCCTTTCTTCTTTAAGGTAGCGAACAAAATTTTTTATTTCTGAGGGTAATATACTTTCAAATTCATCTTCTTTAGGGTATTTTCATGAACAGTTGGACATTTTTGCCCCTCTTACCCACAAGAGCAAATGATGGCAAGTATGATACTTTTTTTTTATAATTTGCCCTAGTTTTTAATTATGTTAAATTTTGGATATGTATTAAGATAAATTATTTAATGATTTATAATTGTGTTAAATCTATGATAAAAATGTTTTGTTTTAAGTTTACACTATTTACTTATTAAGATAATTTAGTTCCACCAGCCACTTCCATTTGCAAAGGACATGAGTTTAAATAAGTATACGCGTGCATGGCACGTGTGGGGTTCAAATAAGCACTTTTAACCCTTACCATTTAGGCGGGAAAAGCCGTTACAGCCATTTCATTTGTATATAACACAATTCATTTCACATTTGTAAGCGGTTTTGATTTTGTAATTCTCTCTTGTAATAAACTTCTACAAGTCAGTAAGCCATAACAAATCCCATTAACTAATTCTTGAGCACAATTCTTATTTGAATCTCCTTGATTCCTGTAAGAGTGTATCAACTGGTATCAAAGCAGTCAATTCCGACATCTTATCCCATAAACCTATTGAGTTTGATCGTCGCCGATCAAATTCTGGCCAAAATACATTCGTTTCCCTATCACAAATACGTTACCCTTGTTAATTCTTATTCCGTTTTCTTAGCCAAAACACGTTTTCCGTACGGCTAGCATTATTTATTATTTAAAAAAAAATATCATACTTGCCATTTCCTCTTCTGGGTAATAGGGGCAAAAATGTCCAACTGTTCATGAAAATACCCTAAAGAGGATTAATTTGAAAGTATATTACCCTCAGAAATAAAAAATTTTGTTCGCTACCCTGAAGAAGAAAGGGTGACAAGTTTAGTACTTTTTTTAAACATTACCCCTAAAAAAAATGTTCTAAGAAACGAGTATTTTTTTCCCTTCATCTTTTGGAACATGTTGGTGTTAAAAAATGGGTAAACGGATGAACTTTTCCCTATTCGGGACTAAGATATCCATTTCTCACGCTTTCCTTGACTACAACCAAATATGTACTTACTTATGTTTAAACCCTAAACCTCTTTTGAAGAGGCAAGGTGTTAACATCTTTAGGCGTTCAAAGTTAATGACAAAAGTTAAGCTTAGGAAAGTGGTTGATGTGAAAAGAACAAGCTTATGAGTGATAAACAGTAGCTTTCTAAAGAAGCTTGAGCTTCCCCGTATACCATTTACAATTTCATACTACTAATTAAAGCTCATTTTGTCAAACTTACCTTTAAAATAGAAGCCAGGGGTGTGAATAGGGCTGGGTTGACCCGACCCGAACCCGATAAGACTTATCGGGTTGAAAAAGCTTATCGGGTTAGTTTGACCCGAACCCGTTAACCCGACATTGTTATAGTGTTGGGTTAGGGTTGTGCTATTTTTCTTATCCGGTTATCGGGTCAAACCGATATCTTTAAAACGCTTTTTCTTACCCGATATCTTTAAAACGCTTTTTCTTACATGTAATATTAGCCCACATTTTATTAGTTGATACTTCATCAAGCAATCATTATTTGTTTTTAGTCTAGTGTTTAGTATCAAATCCTTAACAGAACCAACAATAAGGATACCACTGTAATACAACTTTTGTAATTGTTGTACAACATATTGACGTTGTGCCGCACTTTTTTGCCTCCTAAGAACTTGTTTGGTTGAACTATGTTATTAAAACTATGAACACGAACTGAACTTTTCGTAAACGTGTTATTATAACTTTCGTAAATTTATTTTATTTGTTAGAATCATGTTATTATTAGGTTTGGTTTTTATTCATGTTATAAGTTCATGGTGCATATCCACTGGTATGGTTAATGCCTATTGTAACATATTGTTAGAACTTAGAACCATTTTCAGGGCATTCAAATTAAAATATTTATGACAAGTGTATAAGCTGGAAACTTTTTTTAGGCAATTTAAATAAGCCAACCCGAGTAACCCGACCCGATATCAGCCGACCCCGACCCCTTATAGGTTCGGGTTGCAGGTCACTATTTTCTAATCCAAAACCCCAATTCAGTCAGACCTGATAAACCCGATAACCCGACAACCCGACCCGATAACCTGACAACCCGACCCAATAACACCCCTACAAGCCAACCTGTGAATAAAAATGAAAACAAAACGGAGATGAAACAGTTGTTCACTTCCATACAAATATACGTTGTTCCACAAATATTAACATACAGAACGCCGAGAAAAAAACTACATTGCATGTCAATGTTACATCTTAAAGGGAAGATATCATTCCCTACACTTTTGAAATAACATGACAAATTTTAGAGCTTTAAGCCGAATCGGCACATACTAACAAGAATTTCGCCATCATCTAGGTGACACCAGATTCTGGTTCAAACTAACCTTTGTTATGAATCATCAAACTGGTGATCCGTCTCATCAAAAATTTCCTCCTACATGGACGAAAAAGCCACTGTCAAATGCAGAATGCTATGGAAAATAAAGGTAATATCAGAGGATTTATCAAGATTTACCTGCAAAAGTTCTTCGATCACATCTTCCATTGTTATTACTCCAACTGCTTCTTCATCGGGGATTGGAAGTGGTTTTCCATCAATCTCTAAGATATCTGAATACATCTCTTTGTTCCACTTTTTACTGCTGAAGTTGCCTTTGAAAGAATTACTTCCCTTGCCGGGGAAACTCTTCCACTGCTTAAATGATTTCTTGGTCTTTAAAGTCTTTTGAAGGGGCGTTCTAGTATCTCCATCAACATCTACACGCACCTCCTTCAAACCATTTTCTGTTGTGTTTACATAGGAGTAAAACTATTAGAAAAAGTTCTCAGGTAGAGGTGGCAATATGGATCATAATTATTACAGATGAATCAGTTCTGGTTGTGTTTTAATATCTAAGGGGTAAAATAAAATACAGATTAAAAGGAAACGGGTTGAAATTTGCACTAATTGTATTTTTATTGCAAATGCATCCTTAATATGAAAAACTTCAGAAAATACAACATATTCAACTAACATGATTTATGTAATCATATTTTGCAATTTTACACACTCATGTGCCAAAATAGATTTAAAGTTTGGACAAATAAATAGTGATACTTGTTGACCCGACACGCTTTGACCCTTTCCAAAAACTACCCACTTTGACCCAACCAGATTTTGACCCGTTACCCAACCCTCCTATTTTGCCACCTTCATCTATACTTCAGTATAAGGCGTACCAGATAATGGGGTCTTTGAGGCAGGATCCTCTTCATTTTTTGCATTAATGCATTGTCTCACAACAACAGCCATGTGGCTGTGACCTTTCTGAAATTCATTCAAGATGTCATATAATGGAAGAGATTCTGCAACCCTACAAGAACATGTGGTTTTATTAGTATATGTCGAAAATCAGCAGCTTCTTTTCGTTATTTCACGATGCTTTTTTTGTGGAAAAGGTCATCTTGTCACACTTATCCATCAAATAAATAGGTAATGTTTATCTCACACTATTTCTGTATAAAGTGTATATATATATCACTATTCATTACATACTTGGGAATCCTGCGAATGGTGACGTTCTTAACGGGGACTTCCTCATCTGTCTGGATGGTCAACAGATTCTTGACCTTAAATATCATGAAAAAAAACAATTAGTCCAATTAAATACTTGAAAGGTCAACACTATAAATATACGCATCATTTGTTATATTCTTCTGGGCTAATTGCGTAAAAAGGTAACAAACATTAGTATGATTTTTGTTATGGGTAACCAACTTTGTTTAGCAGTTGCAAAAAGGCTCAAGCTTTCAAAAAGCTCCCATTAAGGGTAATCTTCTTTTTTTTTTTAACAGAAAGAGTTCGTAATTTTTGAGTCTTTTTGTGATCGGAAATAAAATTAGTTACTAGAATAGAAACTAGACCAAAGTTTTTTTTTTTTTTTTTTTTTTTTTTTTTTTTTTTTTTTTTTTTTTTTTTTCCCCCTATTTATGCAATAAGCCCTGTTGTTGGTATCATGGAAGAGTAATAACCATACCAGAATAAGTCCAATGATATTTGTCGGCTGTTCATAGTAGACAGGTATTCTGCTATGTCCTTTCTCCAAAATTATATTCATCAAATCTCTGTAGCATTACAATAAACAATATATAATCACAAAGGTTCCAACTTCCAATTATGGAAAAGTAAGATTCTTTTTTATATCAGAAAAATGATTTAACACCTGTCAAGTTTGGCATTAATATCAATCGTAAAGGTATCTGAAATCGGAGTCATGGCATCGCTGGCTGTCTTGTCTGAGAGTTCAAGTGCTCCTGCAATAATTGTTGTCTCATCGTGCGTTAATTCTCCACCTTTTCCAGCCTATTTCCAAGAATACAATTTTTTTTAACAGAGATTAACAGCTAAACACAAGGGATCCAAAGTAGTTGCAACTTACAAGACATAATGACATATACATACCTCGTTCCCGTGAAAATTAACAAGTGTTTTCAATTCAGCTCTTCGGAATAGGGCGACGTGTTCATGGCCCAGCAGATAGTCTAGTAGCTGAAAATTAATAAGTGTTTTCAATTCAGCTCTGTGGAAATTACATAGCCAAAGATCACTTGTTCCAACAATGTTTGACTACTTTTGTAAAACATACTGAATCACCTTGCTTATAGGATATGTGACGGGAAAACAAATGCAAACAAGGACACGCACAAATGGAGACACAGCAGCACCAATTGCCAACCCATGCCTTGCACAAACAGACTGTGGAATGATCTGAGTTTGGAAGTACATAGCATTCAGTGAGTCAGATAATCTATGTGTTCCTTTGACTAGATAAAAAATGTTGGTTTGACCAAAAGCATTAAATACAGCAGACTGTTACTTACCTCACCAAACAGAAGTATTAATGTGACTGAAATAAGAATAGCACCCCAAGCTGTGACCAGACTATCCAGGAAAATCGGGAGAGCCTGAGAAAGATGATAACCAATCCAAACTTGAATCGATCCTATAAGAACTTGCTTAGAATGAATAACTGAATATAAATGAAAAATACCTCCATTGCGGCCGCATTGCAAATAAGAAGTGTACACAGCAACAGATGCTGTCTTTTGACCACGGGTAGTATCTTCTCTGTTGGGAGAAAACAATTAGGAGTAGTGACATACGAAGCACGTAAATAAAAAACTTAAAACAGACAGAAGCCTGAGTGGAATATGCAACATCATATTATTTATGTATTCTGGCTTTGAGCAAGAACAGATTAGCATTATGAAAATTAATATGAATCTAAACCTATAAACATTTCCTGGAAAGAGTTAAAAGCGACCAAAGACCAATATGCACCAATAAAATTATCCCTTGCGCACAAATATAGAATTATAGATGTTTCACTTTCTAGCAAAAGCTCATAGAAACACGAGCAGTAGTAAAAAGGTGATAGTGTTACCAGGACAATAGAACACCCGGCAACCACATCATGATAACAAAAAGCGTTAGCTCCTAAAATAGAGGAGAAAAGTTAAGCTGGTTGAGTAAGTGATTGAACAGGTCAGACACCATTGGCACATAATGACCCGTGTGGTCAAAAGCCACTCCCAGAAGAACTCATAAGGGTTGATCTTCCAAGGAAAGCATTATATGAGGAGTTCACCTTATAGAAAATCGATTCTCCTCATTCAGGCCTCTTGCCCAACTCCCATTCACTAATAGCATTTAAAACCTCCGAACAATTTCCACCAGCTTTTTCAAAACCCAATATAAGGGGAGGTTTATTACACAGTTCCAGTCCCACTCCATAGCATTCGTAAGTATTGTAGGAGTGGACATTCACTGAAAAGCTAACAGGTGCATATTTGTATATATCTTTATGAAATTAAGCACACATACATATCCATTGTGTTCTATGTAAAATGTGATACTTTGATATGTATTTGTGTTCAATTAGGTTGAAGAAGAACGTGCTAAGGTGATGAAGAAAAAGAGGAAACGGCGCACACAGGAGAAACCAAAAGTATCTGTGTGACAAGTGAAGAATTTCCACACGCTAGAGTGGGAAAATTCCTTGGGACAGAAAAGAGACAACAGAACAAGCATTACATGTGAAAGTTTTCCACACATTACGCCGTTAACGTTTCTCTTAGATGCTGAGGTTTCCATAAGTTATGCTGACGTCAATGCAGGAACAGAAGGAATGGCATAACGTGGGAATAATTTTAACATGTTTGAACTTTTGCAGATGAGAAAAAATAACAGAAAAATATATTGTAATGTATGTTGTAAATCCACACGTTACCAGGGGATATTTTATTGCTTAGGAAACATAATTTGTGTATACATCTAATTATCTAAATAATCTAAAAGACTATTTTTCTTAACCTATAAGGAAACCTTGGGCCGTGGGAGCGTTAATTATTTCTACACCTCCACACACACACACACACACACACACACAAACACACACACACACACACACACAAAAAACCCTAAATATGGTGTCTAAACATTGATTTATCCAGTTCAAGTTTTCAAACTGCACGAGTGGGATGCAGCCTGAAACTATGACTGAACTGCCTATCGTGGTAACACACCCGGTCCCTTTAGTGATTCATAAACTTATTCCCATGTTGCTCAAACAAGTCAAACAACCCTATATAAGTTGGACCTTAGCCGCCTTTCTGATAATAGTCAGAATATAAAGGATTTGCCTATATCCCCTACGTCGTGACAGAGCTTACAGAGCAAAAGTATTTTGAAACATGTTCCTAGGAGTCGTCCACCATCTGGTGAATAAGAATCACGGATGTTTAATTTCCCATTTTGACCTTTTTCCTTCCTCCTCTGTATTCTCTAGTCAAAACCATATAATAAGGCCATTGTGTTTTTCCAAACTCCAACATCATAAAATTCCATTGTTATTGATGCCAAACACATCGAGAGAGTAATTCTGTGGTTTGATATCTTCTTTTCCTCCCTATTAATCTCTTTCAGTCTAGTGATGCAAGCAAGGTTTGAAACTACTCTGTCACAGTCCTAACTTTGATCAAATCACATTCGGCTTCACTTTGTATAGTAGCCCAAAATAAGATGAAGAGCCCAAATACTGGAGCCAACATTTGCCACCATAAAAATAGTGCTGGTAATGAAAGGTCGGCAGAATAATACCCAAACCCACACAAATAATGAAAAGTTGGATGCAAGGACAGCGTGCTACAGGGAGCGCCATCAATTGGGGCCAGTAATATAAAAATCAATAGCGGACCCTCCACAATTTAAAACATTATGGTCAAAGTAATCTTGCTTCAGGGAACAATATAACTTAAACTCTTAATCCTAATGCCACTAATGTACACGTCTCTTTCTTTCCCTTGTAGAAAGTAGTGTCAGTGTATTCTCTTGTATTCAAAATCTTTATCGTTTTTCTACTTTACTCATTTAGGTATATGCATACTGACGTCCTGTACGAACAAGCATTAGATGGATAGAAAAACACCATCTCCACAACAAACTAGCAGTAACATGGATGGTACATCAACTAACACCAGAAAGACAGCAGTAGGGTGGGCAGAACACAGGCCAAAGCCATAAAAATACATTAGCATCGATGAAATTGTAGTTAAAACCAAACAGCTAATTCGTACTCAATTTGGTCTGCAGATAGAAAAAAGATACCATTCACCGTTTTATATGTTAATCATTTTGGTCTTCTTTACAAAATGTAAAGAAGGTTCAGGATCATCTATTCAAGTTTTAGCCTCTCCTTGAGCTATAACCCATCTTCGTCAGCATACATACTAAAAAATATATTCCATCACACAGCACTACTAACTCAACAACTAACACCACTAACAAAGTAACAATATATAAATTCACCGTACATTAAGATACATCTACATTTTCCTAACGTTCCAAAACTCATACCAGTCGACCTAAATCCCATTCCTCTAGCTAATTCAACACAATAATTCCACCTCATATCACGTTCTCTATATCTACCCAACAGCATTCTGCTAGCAGTAGATGTGGTTTTTATATTAGTGTTTGGAAACATAGTTGTAGGTGTAATTAATTAATTATAAAGTATAAAATGATGTAAAGCTAAACATTAAGCGTTGAACGCTTCTTTTATTAGCGTTTAAACAAAATCAAAAAGCTAAACGCTCATTTCCAAACAAGCATTATACTCTAAACACCTAACCCTAAACAATAACAAATCTCGGCGCCAAACACACCCTCAATCAACAAGCCTTTAGTGTTTAAAAGCTCGTTTGGCAAGGAGCGTTTAGAGTTTTGTTTTTCAGAAAACACTACTTGGAGAAGCGTTTAGCTTGTATATCATTTTACGCTTCGTAATCACTAATACGCCTACGTTTCCAAACACTTCTATTAAACAAACAGCTACCGCTTACAACTACAGCTAACTACTAGTTTAGCCAAACATACCTCATTGCATCACTACATTAACCAAACCCCATTTTAAGTACTAACATAACCTAATAAACAATTCATATACTAAATTATACAAAAAAACACACGAAAAGAAAAAGCGCGAAAAGCGCTATACCTGCATATTTACGGTCATTAGGAGTACCAGATTTAGCAAGAACCTCAAGATCAACAAGACTCATAGACATAAGACCCAAAGTAAGACCAGACATCAAACCAGCAAATAAAACCAACAACACTATTATCCCTATATGTATAAAAAACTCTGTTTCACCCCAATTATACTCAACCGTCATAACTAACTTTTCTTTAACTAACTTTCCATCATCATCATCATCGTTATTCTTTTATAACCCTAAATGGGTTTTCTTTCTTTTATTTTTTGGAAATTGTGATGAATTATATTATGGGAAAACGATAAGATTTTTTTATAATAATAATAGTGTCATGTCGAATGAAAAGGATTAATGTGTGGCTGTTGTGTGGGATTTTGAGTATAGCTGTTGTTGGATGGTGACACTGTACTTTTTTTATTTTGATTTGATTTGCTTTGTCTTTTTTCATGTTTTTTTTATATAAAAGTGGTAATTACCAAACTTCCTATGGATTCTTTGTGGATATGATTTGGTATGAAAACAATGAGTTGAGGTTGAGCTTATTTAGATATATTAGTAGTGTTTGTGTCGATCAATTTTCTCACTAGTAGACAGGTCGTGCTTGAGGTAGAGACGCAGAGTGGGTTAAACGTGCGACTCCAACCAATTTAAGTTTTTAAAAGAACAAAAATAAAGTATAATGAGTTTAAAGTGTTATATGGGTCCAATGGGTTTGATCTGTCGATCACTAGACTCGTGTAAGTTGTTTAACGTGATAGCTTGATTAGATAAATGAGAATCTTGGTCGTGTATATAGGCGGGTTATAGTTTGTAACATCCCGCTTACTTATATCATAATGTTGTTTGTTTTGCTCGCAGGTTTACGATTTTGTTTTTATGGACCTCATGTGAAGACACTTTCCAATATGACACCCAAACTGATATTACTCTCAAATGAGCACGCTTACCTGTATAATTATCATAAGATATGCTCGTGATTGATCCCAAAATGCGTTGAATGTTATTTTGTGAAACCAACATCTCTCCGGGCTACAATCGATATAGGATTTGCCAAGTTTGTTACGACTGACTCGTCTACTTAAATAGGTGTGCTCGGGTGGGTAGTCTTGACCCGCCAAGCTGGCAACCTAAACACGACAAAAATTATATACAGACGTTTTCATCGTCAAGAAATAGTATCAAACTACGTGTTAGTTCAATTTTAATGTATCACACAACTAAAGTTTAATAATGGTACTTTTTTTTCTTTTTTTTTTTTTTTTCAATTGTTATTTATGTTAGAAGTTAGTTTGGTATGTTTGAACTTTGGGTACTTTTTTTTACATGTTTAAAGATACTCATACTTTAACTGTTATTATTGTTGTACAAAAATAAAATTTTGATATCGTTATTGAACATTTTAGTTGTATAAGTTAAATAGAAATAGATCAATTGACCTATATCTTTTGTGTTTTTAGAAAACCATTAAAAGCAACAAGACATGAGAACAACATTTAAACTATCTTTTACTATAAGTAATAACACTGACAATTTAAAAAGCACGTAAAACACACCCGCACAATAAATAAATAAACACTTTTATAACGGTGTGTAGAGATGGAGTCGGTAGGAGGGCTGGGCGATGCTTGGCCACCCCACTAGCCCATAAAGCCCCGATTTATTCAAGTAAAATTAGCGAATAGCTCATTATTTAAGTGATTATTTTTAATCGACCTCATCATATGTTATTAGAAAATACTAAAGTAATAACTAATCATTTAAGTTCATTTACATATCAGATAAAAGTTCATTACGAAACACATTTTTTTAATGAACAAATGAGTGAATCATAACCTTCTATTTTTTTATAAAATAAAAAAAAAAAAAAAAAAAAAAAAAAAAAAAAAAAACCCCATTTTCAACTTTTATTTCAAAATTTCTGGCCAAAAAAATCACATGAGATTTATTACTTTAATAATTACATGTGACTTGTGATATTATATGTGGATTTTTTTTAACTTGTATTTCTGACTCGACATTGCGAGCCGGCTAAAATCACATGTGATTTTTAAATATGTGATTTATGAAATCACACGTGAGTTTTAAATAACAAATCATAAGTGACTTTACAAATCACGTGTGATTTTTCTGGGCGCAAATTTTAACACTAAAAAATGGTCGAAAGTATATCAAAGTGGCCGTCTACTAAGAGGTAAAAATATTCTCGTCTCGATTGTGTGTTTTTCGTAGCTTGAAGATTTACCGCTTGCAAGATATGTTGTTTTAAAAAAGGTAGAAAATAGTTTGTTTTTTTATTTTGTTTTTTTTAATGGATAGATAGGATTCACCCATTTGTTCTTTAAAAAAATGTTCTTCATTGATCTCACTTTAAAGAGTTATACGTTGAAAAGTTAAACTTTGTATTGTTTGTTAAAACTGTTTGATTTTGTGTTTCTAAAACTGGCATTCATTAGGGAATAACATTCGATCATAATGCAATATAACAAACATAATCCAACATTTGTTGAATCACAAGACTCGAGACGTTGAAGACGAGATGTGTTGAAGAATATATGGTTACGAGTAACTTACACATTTTACTTATATATTACAAGTTAAATATTTGTTATCTTTAAAACATAAAAGACCGTTTACTTTAAATATCTTCATATTTACTCTAACAAACAGGATCATCCTTTTGCTTTTAGTTTTTTTTAATAAACTTAATCTATAAATTTATAGTTTTTCAGATTGTGATTCGAGAAAAAAAAATCGAATCGAAATTTAACATACTAATTGGTCAATATTGAGATCTTATTAAGATTTTACACTTGTAAAAATCTTACGTAAATTGAGTCGTTTTTGTTTTATTATACCATACAATCATAAGATTTTAAAAATAATGGTCTGAATCTTATTATTTTGAATTTGGCCATTTGGGTATAGCTCTCGAACGGTGACTCACATACACATCAACATTTTATTTATCTGTCTTTTTGTGGTTATTTTATTTTAGTTATGTTGATTTTTTTTGTTTATTTTGTGTTAAGTACTTCATTTTCGTTTAAAAATGTGTAGTGATTGGTATGTGCCAAAGTATTAATTGATTCCTGTGAATATGCTTTTTAGGTTTTTTAAAAATTTATTTATTGAGTTTAAGTAATTAAAAATAAAATAAATGGCATAAAAATGTACTAAAGTTAGGGTTTATATTCAATAAATGCATTCTTCTTTTTTTTCTTGCACATGAAAAAGGTTGCCAACAAATTTTTTTGGCGGATTTAGGTTTTTTACTAACATCCGTTAACCCACTTCGTTAGTAAATTACATATTTGGTCATTGATTTTGTAGAGTCATTTTATGCACTATCCTTCCTCCTCCACCGTCCACCACCACCCTCCTCCTCCACCAACACCGTCCGCCACCATCACCTGCCAACACCACCCGCCACCACTACCACCGTTCACCACCACCACCACCGTGAAATTGCGGTGTTTAAATTGTGGTATTTAGTTGTGATTCGTTGAATTTGAGCTCTAAAATTGTTGTGTTAGCTGTGCTGATTGTTGCATATAAAGTGTTTGATGATATGCCTAACTCAAATTAATTATTAAATTAGTTAACTTAAGTTTATAATTGATAGTTGAAATCTGATGCATGTAACGTGTTTGATGATATGTCTAACTTAAGTTTTGTGAAAGAATGAATTCGAAACGTTATATACTCTTTGTTTGTCAAACGCTAGAATCGCCTCAATGAAATTATATTAGATGAAACACACGATAGTTCAACGAACACATGACATTCTTTAATTCTTACTGCTGCCAGTTACTGTTGCTTACTATTTGTTATTACTACTGTAGGCTGAAACTTCAGAGGATTTACATGAGTGGAAGACTGCATTGGAGGAAGCTTTGGAAAATGCACCTTCTGCTAGCACGGGAATGGGACAAACTAGAATATCTAAAAATGAAAAGGGCGAGAATGCTGATGGTCCTCATGAACAATGTAAGTATAACTAAATGTTCGATACTTTGATGATTTACATGTGTGTAAGGGTGTTTAACTAAATGGTCTACAGGAAAGAAAGAGTTCACAGAAGATGAGGATGGACATGTTATTGGAGACTGTATCAAGGTACGTGTCAGTATGTTCATCGGGAATTACCATGTTTTTTAGCTCTTTAATATCTTTATTTAGGTTCTGTTATTTTGTTAATATTTGATTTTTATTTTGTTAATATTTGATTTTTGTTTCTTTTAACTACCGTTTCAGTTTGTTCTTCGGGAATTACCAATTTACCATCATCTCCAGTACCAGCATCTTGTTGTAAAGCTTTGCTAAAAGCATATCGTATGTCTGTTACAGTGAATGAACTTTATGATATCAGTATTTAGACAAAATTTATTAACAAGTGCTTGTAAATATAGAAACTAGTATCATACTCACACGTATTCCATCTGTTACAATCAAGACTAGAGTACTACTCTAATCGTTATAATATCTGAGTGCTTAATAAGTACGCCAACAGTTTACTGAGGCCTTTGATTTTGTATATTATCTTGTGGATTTAACTCCGTAGATGTAGTTTCAAATTGGTACTACCTTGTAGGTTTCGCGTATGTCTTATGTTTGTAATTTTGATTTCCTTCACTGTAGGCAAAGAAGAAAGTGCCCATTGACAACATCGATGCAATATCCTAAGAAAAGTAAGTTGTTATCCATTCACTTGCATAAAAGAATAACAAGTGAGAACTTTTGGACGTATACACGATCCTTCAAGTATTCAAATTTTAATCTACTTGGTATAAAAGTTCATAGGCATAGTTATGTAAGTTGGCTCTAATTATTGTTTTATTCCAATGTTGGTGGTGGCGGGTGGTAGTGGTGGTGGTGGACGGTAGTAGTGGTGGTGGGTGGTGTTGGCAGGTGATGGTGGCGGACAGTGTTTGTGGAGGACGAGGGTGGTGGTGGACGGTGGAGGAGGAGGGATGGTGCATAAAATGACTCTACAAAATCAAGGACCAAATATGTAATTTACTAACGAAGTGGGTTAACGGATGTTAGTAAAAAACCCAAATCCGCCAAAACAATTTGTTGGCAACCTTTTTGTGCAATAAAAAAAGAAGAATGCCTTGATTGAATATGGACCCTAACTTTAGTACCTTTTTGTGTCATTTGCCCTTAAAAATATTATGTATCTTTCAAGCTTTTTAAGTGTGCAATTTGTTTTTGGTTAAAAGTAATATGTTTTCATTTGGTTACTAGTTACTTAGACAAAATTTTAACTTGTAATATTAGGATAGTTTTTTCAGTAAAAAGAATTAACACACTCACATACATATGACTTGAATGCATAACTTTCTGGTAGGAAACACCGATATTGCATCATTAGCTAAATGCCCATTGATTATCGCAATATGCTGTATAAATCAAGAATGAGGTGTATACTCACAATCAGAGTGTTCGAAACCCTAAAATGAAAGATCATTGTAATTGTATTCACATTGTCAACGCATCCTTCGCAAAAATCCCGAAAAGATCTACCCTAAATAACTAGGAAGATGCCATAACATGACATGTTGCCATTTTGGGTTGATCATGTTGTAAATAATTTCATAAATAATTTTATAACTAGGCTAACACATAAAGTGTTTAGCCTCTCATGTTGTAAATTACAACAAACACATTAATCATGAATAAATTAAACATTGAGTTTGATACAAATACTTGATGAATTGCTAAAGTATGAATGAATTCAAGTGAATTATCCTTTGGAAAGTGGTTTGAAACTGTTGGAAATTGCCTTGGAAAGGAACCCTAATCGTCCTTGAGTTGTTGAATGAAGTGGAGATGTCAAAAATGCAGATTTAGCGCTTGTTTATATAGGCTCGACATGACTATGGCGTAACCATAAGTAAAGGGTTGTGCCGTAATCTCCTTCATGTACGTTGTTTTTTCCAATTGTAGAATAGTTACAGCGTAACCATGAAGAATGACTTACGCCATATTCATCTCGTTAACTTTGGCTCTTTAGTTGCGTCGTAACCTTGGTGATGTGGTTACGGTGCAACTCTTATATGTCAACAACATTCCAGTCTTTAATGAATCTCACGGCGTAGCTTGATTGATTTGATTACGCCGTAACTTTATGGTGAGTTGACTTGGTCTTGATCAGTAGCAACGATGACTACGGCGTAAGTCGATCGACCCAACTACGTCGTAGGTTGTCTCCGTTCCAGCAAGTTGTGTGTATTTCTTCGTGTTTCCTTTCCAATTCCACATATTTTCGTTCCTTTGCTCAAATATCACCTAAAACGTAATATGAATCATTTAGAGTACATATTCATGTGAAAATACAATAATCATAAGCATTTACACGGGAAATTGATACTAAAATATTCATGTTATATGATGCTATCAAAACCCCTCCATTGAAGTAGTTGAGTATGAACTTTTATTGCTAAAACCTTCATCTTCAAAGTTTAAACTAGCATCCTTAGACTTGGTGAAAAAGAAACCTCTTTTTACAAATTACTTCCATGAAATATGGAGGATACTTTTTGGCTTTGTCACCAAGGTTCTTGGGGGAACAAATCAAGTTTTGATCAGCTGAATCAACAGCGGCAAATGATTTTCTTTTCTTTACTCAATGGTGTAAAACTAAATATAGGGAAGATCAACCTTGATGATCTTGTGAGTAAGCTCTCAGAGGAACCCCAGTCTGAGAATGTAGCCTATTCTTGATTCAATTCTCTAATGATAGAGCACTCCTTTGAGGATGAGTATGCTCAACCTGACATAGAGGGTGTTCCTCAAGGTTCACCCACTGATGTCTTAAGTGTGAAAGCTTATCATTTTGCCAACCCCCAACCCATGTAGTGTTAACACCATACATTCAATCACAGATTGAACAGGCTCCTGAGTCACCACCTGAATCTAAAGAAGTGGTGACCAAAAAGTCAAAGAAGAAAAGGAGAATAGCTAAACCCAGTCACAGTCTTCCCAATCTTCTTTACAAAAACCTGAACCTGAAAAGGCTAAGGTTACTAAAAAGGACCTTCAGAGTATGACCCTCCCACCAAGACCCCAACCAGCATAAAAATAATTATCATAGGGTGCTGGTAAATCACAACTAGTATCCTCGGACAAACCCTTTGCATCCTCAGTTGGTCAGAACAAACCATCTGGGACGACAAAAACAAACATCTCACATCCCAATGAGGACACTCGTAAATCACAACTTTTCTCCGATGGAGTAGCGGGTCTTATATCCCCGGGGAGCGGCACTACTCCTCAAAGACGGGGACCATACGCAATCACATCCTAAAGACGATCTGAGTAAATCACAACTTGGATCCGAAGGAGTACATCAGGTTCATATATCCTCAGAAGGTAAGAACAAACCTAATGAGAGTGGAACCCTTCCACAATCACAACTAACCAGCTCCCAAGAGGGTTTCATTGTTCATCAGCCAGGGCCTAAGGAGCAAAACATTATTTCTTTTGCTGAATTTCAAGTGGTCATGGAGCATTCGAATGATGATGAAAGTGAATAAATACCTAAGTTCACTGAGGAAGAGGAACCTTTTACCTTAAGGGAAGGTGATGAAGGTGATGATGATACTAATATTCCACCTTCTCCTAAGGAACCTCATACTCAACATAGCTCTGATGCTCAACTTGCTCCACACCATGATTCTCCATATCCTGAATCATCCACATGAAAACCTGATGACGTTCGTCCCAAAACTGAGAAGGTGTTAGATCATAATCTGGAACATTATGCGGGTTACATTTTAAGAGTCAGTGAAGAAGCTTCAGAAAGAAGGCATTCAGAGGCTGCTATTACATATTCACTTACGCATCACAGATTCAAAAAGATGCATAATGAAACCAGGAAGTTCTTTGCAGACTCAGATGACTCATTTGGTGGCTCTGATTAAATCCAATGATCAGTTGCATGACTATCAAGAAAATACTATCTCTCCACTCCCCAATCACATGAATAAATTCATCAGAACTAAGGTTTCCACTATCAGAGACAAGTTCAATCAAATGGTTGTGGCAACCAACACTCTCAAAGACTTCACCAAGGAGCTCTTTGATAACTTTCAGGATCTGAATCCTTCTGAAGTGAAGAAGACAATGGCAGACTTAAAGAAAGATGTTGATGTTCTGATTGGTCTTCAAGGTCAAATGTCTCAAGATTATCGGTCTTTAGCTTAGTCAGCACGGACCAGGCTATTAGGGGTTGAACGAGCTTAGGAATAAATGGCCTCTGATATTTCATCCTTAAAGATTGACGTTTCATCTCTACAGACTAATACCTTGCAAATCAAGAATATGGTATCTGTCATGTTTAAGTTCTTTCAAGCTTCCTCTTCCACCCCCTCAGTCAGTGCTTATGAGCCAACAACTCCTATTCCTGAAGGAGTAACACCTGATAGGGGGAGAATTTATCAACAACACTAGCCTCAGCTCCAAAATCCACCATTAGCCCTCTAAAGAAATTATTCAATCAACTTGGTGGATCTCAGAAGATTCCTTTTCTGACTGAGGTGGAGCAAAGTTCAGGATCAGAGCAAGTCAACTATGCATCACCTTTTGTCCCTGAAAGTCATAATCATAACAAAGCTCTGGTGGTTTTCAAAACTTACGCATAAGAAGGAACAAGGGATTACTACTCAACTTACTATCGTCCGACTATCCCAATACAAAGTATCAAGGTCACTCACTACCCAACCATCTCTTATGTGGATATGTATGAAGCTGAAAATCCATCCACTAAAGAACCAACTTCTGAACTTCACCAACCTCATCAAGAAACAACTATCATTCCAAGAGAAGGAAAGGCCATTGCATCAGAATCAACTCAATCTCATCCGAAGCTTATACAACAAGAATATTCAACTCTGAGTCTAATAGTTAAAAGTCCTGAGAAGATTCCTATTGAAATTGATGGTCAAACAATCATCGTAACTGCTGAGGAAGCTGCTAGATTACTTAATGAAATTGATGCTAGAAAGCAAAGAAGTGCAACAACGGTTGAACTCAGGAAGATTGCAGATGAAGAAACTCATAAGTCAGATCTTGATGTAGAGACTATCAAAGAACTTAAAAGTATTTAGGCTCAGACTTTTAAATAAATTCAGAAGGAGAGGAAAGAAACTGAAAGGTTATACCAAAGAAGGCTAACTTTTTTCAGAAGAGAAGGAGTCATCACAGACATGAAGTTCAATACTAAAACAACCCCTCCCGCCGTAACCATCATAAGAGATAATGACAAATCAAAATGTGAAGTCCTCAAAGATTCCAGATTCAGCATGTTTGGTGTGAAAGAGTGGGAAATGATTCTCCCGGTTCTTCAAAAGAAACAAGGTAAAGCTGAAAGTCATCTTCTTGAATCCATAAGCAAGAGGTTTGATGAATTAAGAAAGATTGGTAAGTCCCTTGAAGTAGAGCCTCTAAAGCCTATCAGAGATGTTTCAAAGTGAAGGAAGAGAAAGAAAAGAGTAGAGCCTGAACCTGAGCAGTTCATAGCTGGTTTACACTGTAACATGTCTCTTCCTGAAGGAGTCAAGTTTGTTGATGGGCTAGTCATAGATTAACCTGAGCATGTGATGGATCTAAACACACACCTTGTGTTAGTGATATTTTGAGTTATATTACTAAGCACGCGGAATTTACTTGGTAATACTTAGAAGATGAATTATATGATGTATTGTAAGTAAACACAGATTAAACACAAAGCTAAGCTCCAATATTATTAATAAATAATACGAGTGGTCTTGCTTATCACTAGGGTTACACCTTGAAGCTTATGTGAGTATTTCGTAAGCTATTACATACCTAAGACAATGACCTAGGACCTCCTTTTATAGTACAAGGAGTCCTTTACAAGATAAGTATAAAGCTAACAATATAGAATATACACACGATCTTTTCTATACTTATCAATACACGTTTACTTAACAATTATCTAATAGTAGTGGTAATATTTGTACTGGCAGTGGGAATGAGTTTCCACTACTAGTGTAAACATCAGCAGCGTTAACCACAAGACTATCAGTGGTAATAGATTATTCCCAACAATCCTCCCCTAAACTTATGATTTCTCTGCAAATCAATAAGTTTCTTCAATCTTCATTATCTGCAAGGATTTGGGGAATTCTTTCAAACACTTCACTTCTTCCTTAGATTCTGAATAGCTCTTGAACATTGATCTTGAAGCCTAAGTAACAATGCTCTGACTTTCTCACTATCTTCATGAACTCTTATAGTGGTACACAACATCACAGTGAGAGTTCCAGCTCTGAGTGGATATTCTTTCTCAGCAAGCATGAATGCATCTACTCCATTTGTTGTAGAAACATGATGAACTTCACATGAATCATAATAGAACCATTTAGTACCAGGACATGAACATGAGAATTTCCAGAAATCATCATTAACATCTGGATCATATAGCCTTCTAAGATTAACCCATAACTGCATTTCCTTCATATCTTTGAGATCTTCAGCATCAAATCTTTCTTGAACTAATTTCCATAACTTGTCAAGATCATCTCTGTCAAAAGCTTTGATGAGATCTTCAAACTGAATAAATGATGAAGTTTCACCACCTAGCCTTGTAATCTTCCATGTTGGAGAAAAGTTGCTAGCAGTAAAAACTTCCCAGTCAATGATAGGATGTCTAACTTGTAGTGGTTCTGGATAAAAATCTTCTTCTTCTATCACAATCATCTCAGTCAATTGTTCTTCAGTGAACTTCTCAGTTGGAACTTCTTGTTCTTCAGAAAACTTTGTCTTTTTAACAGACTGAGAATCACTGTCTTTGGTCTTTCTCTTCAAATTAGGAAACCTTCTTGCTTCTTCTTCAGAGTTCATTGGAATGAAATCCTTATTGTGGAAAACTAGAAGGGGGGTTGAATAGTTTTGCCGATTTTAAGTTGATTTCAAAAACTTTAGATTCGATATTATGTGAAATCGTATGGATGTTGAGAACGTATAGATCTAATGATAATGTAAGTAAATAAACAAAGATAAGGGATAAAAAATGACACAACCGATTTATAGTGGTTCGGCTACAAGGACACCTTCCTTGCCCTACTCCACTCCCTGAGTCACCTACTCGAGAGTTCAAGCACTATGTCAACAAACTCCTTCACTTGGCGGAGAAGCCTTCACAACGTTGCTTACACTTTATCCGGTACAAAGCTAGATACCGAGTCCGTAGCACGGTGGACCAAACCAACACAACTATTACACAACAAATATGTGAAATATCAAATACAAGATCTTCGCTACAGAAATCTTGTGGAGTGACAAATCAATCAAGGACCCCTTGCTTGGATGACTTGTAGAATGCTCGTGATCTCGCCTTAGAGAAGGACCTATATGAGGATCACAAAATAGAAAGAAAAGAAGAACAACTCTCTAGATCAAGTGATCTATATGTTAGAAGAGAATGAGAGTGTATGAGAGATTTAGTAAGAAGAGGGGTGAGTTAGAATGAAGAAATGGCTCTCTATTTATAGGCAAATTTCCTCACTGTTCACACGGATCCCACGGATCCCTTCCACTTGGGATCCGGCTAGCACAAAGCTAGGGATTCGTGGAACGCTCCTCTTTGCCCATAGGTTTTTTGGTTATGGGTCATGGGTTGGTCCATGGGTTATATCTAGATTCAATGTATCTAAGTATACATTGTATCAAGTCTCTTTGGGTATGGGTTAAGATCCATGGGTTGTGATTTTTACCCATCCTAATTAACTATTACAACAAATGCTTTAGTTACTACATTTTTGTATTTAAAAGATTATATGTAAATGCTTTACAAAAATAACATGTATCCGTATAATTATACTTAAGACAACATTATATATGTTATCAACAAAACACAAAGAGATCGCAAAATATTAATAAACGTTTTTACGGTTTATTTGTATTAACAATCTCCCCTTTTTGTTGATGACAAAATATAATGTTATGATGAGTAAAACTTAAGAATAGATGTAAGTTTTGAAAGCTCCTAAGTTTTACTTCTTCTCCCCCTTTTTGTCGAAACAAAAAGTTAACCCTTGGAGGAAAAAGTAGTCTACTTACTCCCCCTTGACGGTAGCTCCCCCTAGTTTGGGGCGTCAAGAGAAAAAAAAATCTACAAAAGAAAGTTAGTAACATGCTTAATTGATCTTATGGTTGTCGAGAAACAAGATATGGAGCCAAGGTATGTAAACAAGGCCTTGTAATAAAACGACAAATTGTAGTGGTAGTTAAGCCACTTACAAGCATGTAAAAATAAGAACAAGACTTGTTCTTGAAAATGACAAAAAGATATTAAAAGTGAAAAATAGTAGTAGAGATTCCTTCCATGCTTGCATAAGGTTATGGATGGAGGTTTTGATGAGTAATTGTATTGATGCGATCAAGGATGAGGTTGAGTATGAAACGCATTTCTTCCCTAACTTCTATTGCAATTTCCCTAGTGGATTGGCAATGTTCACAATGTAAATGACGTGGGTAATGAGTGCGGAAGTTTTCCGGGTTGTTTTGATTTGAGTTATGTGGAAGTTGTGGTGGAAAAATAGGAAAATATGGATCAAAATCTGGAATGTTTGTATGTGGTGGTGGAAAAGAACCTAGATGTTCTTGTAATGTGATGGGAGATAGAGGTGGTGATGTTTCAAGATCTTGAAAAATAGTATTTGGTGATGTGGGGGGTGTGGAAAAGACTATTTCTTTTTCTTTAGGTTGGGTAGATCTTGTTGGAGTCCTAAGGAGTTCCAAGAGAGTTATTTTAGGTGGTGATGAAGTTGGTGTACTTGTTGGTGATGAGGGTGGTGCTATAATGGAAGCATCTTGTGGTGAGTTATTTGAGGATGAATCATTTGAGGTTGGTTTTGCTAAACAACAAGATCGGATACTAATCCGTGCGGGTATCCTAGCATTTGATTGTGGTATTTTGGATGGTGGAAGTACAAAGGTTTGGATATCATGATTGTTTGTACTAGATGATTCTCCTAAAGGGTTTTTGGATGACATGATGAAGTGTGTTTGTGAGAAGGAGATGGAGTATGCAAGCATTTTGGGAGTTATATATATAGAAAAACAACACATTGTAATGAATGCTTGACCCAAAATGTGGATTAAAATCTAATGATTAGATATGAATTCAAGGCATGTGATCATGAGAACACAAGCATTAAAGAACATACTCCCAAAAATAAAACAAATGTGGATTTTTCATCTAAAATGACAAAAATAGAAGTTGAAAAAAGCTTCTGTATACACGGATCCTTCCCTTGAGGGATCCGTCCAGCATGAAGGCTGGGATCCGTGGGTCTGGTGTTTCAGGCAGTACAAAATTCTCCTTTTGGAAATATTTTTGCCTATTGTGTGCCTATATGCAGACTATTTGGAGTTGCGGTTATCTCGACCCCTAAAAAGAAATAAAAACTAAACAAGAAGAATAAAAAGTATCCTATTGAGATAACCCGAAAACACATATTTAGTACATAAGTACGTAATCTTGTGTTGTCAATGCTCCTAATTCATTGTAGCTTAAATGAATGTACCCGAAAACACATATTAGTTATGCGTCCCCTTTAGCATTCAAAAGACATGAGATGCAATGAAAACGGGTTTTTACTTTGTATTAATAATGAAAAAGCGATTTGTCCTAGACGTGAGAAATTGCTTTTGTGAAATTGATACGGGAAGGTATCATCCTTTTAGAAAACATTGTGAAAGTAGGTTTTCTTTGAAAATGTGTATATAAAAAGTAGGAGAGTTATAAGAAGAAAAAAAAAACTTATCTTTGGGTTTTGAAAATTCCCGTATTGTTTGTGAGTTGTGCGTGAAATAGAGATCCTAGACTCAGAGGGAAGAAGGCTAGTGTTTACATACCTTGTAGAGTCAAAATAAATTACGACGTGTGTTCCATTAAACCAAGACCAAGACGAAGTAGGTTGAATTGTTCCCGCTTCAACGGTTTGGTGAGGACGTCGGCTATGTTATCTTCGGATGCTACCTTCTCAATAGAAATGTTCCCCTTTTGAACATTGTCTCTTAAGAAGTGATGACGAATCTCTATATGCTTGGTGCGAGAATGCAATACCGGATTCTTGCTTAAGTCGATGGCACCTTTGTTGTCACATAGAATGGCTATGTCGCTTAGATGAATGTCGTAGTCTACTAACGCTTGTTTCATCCATAGTGCTTGTTGGCATGCTTTCCCGGCGGAGACGTACTCGGCTTCGGTTGTTGATATTGCTAGAGCCGTTTGTTTCTTAGAAAACCACGATGTTAAACAACATCCCATGAAAGTACACACCCCACTTGTACTTTTTCTATCAACGTAATCCCCTGCATGGTCAGAATCTGCATATACAATTGTTTCTACACCCGTGCCCTTAGGATACCATAATCCTAATTGTGTTGTACCCTTAATGTATCTAAAAATTCTTTTTACGGCTTCTAGGTGTGAAGTTTTGGGGTTTTCTTGAAACCTAGCACATAAGTAGACACTAAACATGATATCCGGCCTACTTGCCGTGAGGTAGAGAAGACTACCTATCATGCCACGATATTTAGTATTATCTACGGATTCGCCGTCTTCATCTTTTGTGAGTTTGGTGTCGGATGACATGGGTGTCCTAATTGGTTTCGACTCTTCTAGACCAAATTTCTTTAACATCTCCTTGATGTATTTAGATTGATTGAAGAAGATACCATCTTCTACTTGTTTAATTTGTAGACCAAGAAAGAAACTAAGTTCTCCCATCATACTCATCTCGAACTCGTCATGCATGATTTTAGAGAAATCATCACACATGTCTTGACAAGTGGATCCGAATATAATATCATCTACGTATATTTGTACTATGATTATGTGTGACTCCTTTTTCTTAGTAAAAAGTGTGTTGTCAACTAACCCCATGGTATAATTATGTTTAATTAAAAAGGACTTGAGTCTATCATACCAAGCTTTTGGAGCTTGTTTAAGACCATAAAGGGCTTTCTTTAATTTATAAACGTGTTTGGGTTTTTCAAAATCGATGAAGCCCGGAGGTTGAGCTACATATACTTCTTCATTAATATGACCATTTAGAAAAGCGCTTTTGACATCCATTTGATAAAGCTTTAGATCATTAGCACAAGCATACGCAAGAAGTATTCTTATAGACTCTAATCTAGCCACGGGGGCATAGGTCTCATCAAAGTCTATTCCTTCTTGTTGGTTATACCCTTGGGCAACGAGTCTAGCCTTGTTCCTAGATACTACTCCGTTTGCATCTAATTTGTTTTTATATACCCATTTTGTTCCTATTACGGTTTGGTTACTAGGTGGAGGGACAAGTGTCCAAACATCATTAGAAACAAATTGATTTAATTCTTCTTGCATAGCCATTACCCAACTTTCATCTTTTATGGCTTCTTGTGTGTTCTTAGGTTCTATAGTTGAAACAAAACAAAATAAGCTACTTTGGTTTTGAACTTGAGATCTTAATGTTCGTTCATTTAGCTTTCCTATGACCTTATCTACGGGGTGATCTTTGGACTCTTTAATGTTTGTGATTTCACTAATTGAAGGTTCTTCTTCTTCATTTATCTTTTTCTTAATTACAATAGCTTCACTTTCTATGATCTCGTCATCGACAAGAGGTGGAGAGGGTTTGGGTGGACTTTCATCAAATTTTACGTTTAATGACTCTTCTACCTTCATTGTTTCTTTGTTTAATATGACGTAAGCTTTGCTATTAGGCGAGTAACCTAGAAAGATACCTTCGGTTGATTTAGGATCAAATTTTGTAAGGTAATCTTTAGTGTTAAGAATGAAGCATTTGCTTCCAAAGACTCTAAAATGATTTAAAGTAGGCTTTTTGCCTCGGAGTAACTCATATGGAGTTTTACCTAAGATTGGTCTAATTAAGACTCGATTGAGTATGTATGTTGAAGTATCAACAGCATTACACCAAAATTTTTGAGGTATGGATTGTTCGTTAAGCATGGTTCTACTCATTTCTTGAAGGGTTCTATTCTTTCTTTCTACTACCCCATTCGATTGTGGAGTGCGTGGAGCCGAGAAGTTGTGAGTAATACCATTAGCGTCACAAAAAGCTCCGAATTGCACTTCATTATCGAATTCCCTACCATGATCCGTCCTAATAGACACTATGGGTTTTCCTAGTTGTCTTTGGATCTTTTTGCTTAATATTTCAAAATGGTTAAAGGTTTCCGTTTTGTTCTTTAAAAATTTTGTCCAAGTATACCTAGAGTAGTCATCGACTATTACCAAAGTATAGTAGTTGCCTCCATAACTTTGGATAGCGGATGGACCAAATAAATCCATATGAAGCAATTCTAGACACCTAGTTGTGGACACCATGTTTTTAGCTTTATGACTCGAATGAGCTTGTTTTCCTACATTACAAGCATCACAAAAATGATGTTCATATTTTAACTTAGGTAGATCTCTTACTAGATCTTTGGATGATAGCGATTGAAGAAGTCGCATGTTGGCGTGACCCAATCTTCGATGCCATAAGGTCGAAGTATCATCCATAGAAGTAAGACATAGTTTGTCTTTAGGTTCATTACCGATTTTAATGACATAGACTCCATGTTTCCTAATTCCTCTTCCTATGGTTATGCCATTTTTAAGTATCTTACTACCGGTTTCGGTAAAAAGTACATTGCACTTTTTATCACATATTTGTCCTATACTTAAGAGATTAAAGTTTAGGTTTTCTACGTGACACACATCGTTAATGGTTAGAGATTTGTTAGAAACCGTACCTTTACCGATGATTCTACTTTTGCTATTTCCAAACACCACATTACCTCCATTAACGGATTCATATGTGGAGAATAGATCCCTATTGCCGGTCATGTGCCTCGTGCACCCGCTATCCTTGACCCATTCATCGGGGTCTAGGTCGACCTTTAAGCACACCTAAAACAATAATAAACTCAAAAGTTTGGTCCCCATTTATTCATGGGTCCATTAGTGTTAAGCATTCCATTCATGTTAGACATGTATGGATAAGATGAGTATGCATTCCATGGAGCAAAGTTTTGAAAAGAGAAACCGTTTTACATATTAGGGTTCCATCCCATTTGATGGTTACTTCTTGGATAAACGTTATTAGGTCTCCTAGATGCATTATGTTTTTGAAAAGATGGGGCTTTGTTTCTTGCAAAAGTAGGATTAATTTTTGGAGGTGGATGTCTAGTGGTGACATGAGTTGGTTTCTTCCTATTTACGATAACGAACTCGGTTCTAGATGATGAGGCTATGTTATTACCACTAGTTGTCACAGCAGATCCACGGATCCCAGTTTGTACACTAGCCGGTTCCCTTTTTAGGGGATCCGTGGGATCCGCCACAACAGTGGCTGGTTTTTCTAATTCTTTAACAAATTTTGTTTCTTTACTTTCACTAGTTGATTGATCAAGTTGTTGTATGCCTAGACCCTTTTGGTTGTTGCCGGTTTTAACACCATCGAGTATTGTATCTAAGGTGTTTGTACTCATTCTAGCAATTTTAGAATCTAAATGATCAACTAGTGTTTGAAGTTGAACACAAAGTTCACATTCACCACTTGCTATTTTACCCTTTTCCAAACGTTTTAGTTTTGCTTTTAATTCTATGACTTGTTTATCTAAACGTTGGTTTTGACTCTTTAAAAGCTTGTTTTTGTTAATTAGTTTTAAGCTAATATTGCATAGTTTATCATATTCATTATGCAATGAGTCGTCATCAAGTGATGAACTACTATAGTATTCGTGACATACCTCGTCATTTGCCATGAGACAAATTTCTTCGTCCTCCTCGTCGCTCATTCCCCACGTGCCGCTCACGAATGCCTTTTGATCATCCCGTTTGGGACACTTACTAATAAAGTGGTTTGGGTCCCCACATTTAAAGCAAGTACGATCATCCTTTGGCTTTTCGTCTTCTTTGTTTTTCCGAAAGCCTTTCTTATCGTCATACGGTTGTTTGACGTATCTACCCTTTCTTCTAAAGAACTTTTTAAAGTCCCTTACCGCCATAGCGTACTCTTCGTCGTCACTACTTGAAGATGAGCTCTCCTCATCGCTCGAAACCTTTTTGGCTTTAAGGGCAAGAGATTTGTGTTTCTCTTTCACCTTTGAGGCTTCGGAATCTTTAGCAAGAACAAGCTCGTAGACTTTTAGGTTGCCTATGAGTTCATCGAGGGTGAGGATTGTCAAATCTTTTGACTCTTCGATTGCCGTCACCTTGGATCTCCACTTCGATGGAAGTGCCCTTAGATATCTCCTAACATGGTTACGGCTAGAAAAGGATTCATCAAGTGCTTGTAAAGATGTAATAATAGTATTAAAGTTAGCAAATGAATGATCTATAGTTTCCTCATCCGATATTGAAAATTGTTCATATTGTTGAACAAATAGATCAATTTTATTATTTTTAACTTGTTGGTTACCTTGATGAGTTACAACTAAAGAATTCCAAATTTCTTTAGAGGTTTTAAGCATAGAAATTCTTTCGAATTCCTTTTTCGGTAAAGCATTATATAAAACCATTTTTGCTTCACTATTTTTAGAAAGCTTTTTCTTCATTTCATCATTTAGTTTATCATGAGGTATGTGAACTAAATTTCCTTTATCATCATTTGAGGTAGCCTCAAAATCACCTTCAACAATAATGTACCAAAGATCAATATCTTTAGACTTCACATATGTTTCGAATCTATTTTTCCAATATATAAAACCATTAGTTTCAAGTAGTGGTGGTCGTTGCATAGATTGCCCTTCCTTATAATTTTCAGAACCCATAGTGATCGAAAAGTTTTTAAAATACAATTTTATTTTAAAACTTTTATAAACTTAGCTCTTGATGCCAATTGTGGAAAACTAGAAGGGGGGGGGGGGTTGAATAGTTTTGCCGATTTTAAGTTGATTTCAAAAACTTTAGATTCGATATTATGTGAAATCGTATGGATGTTGAGAACGTATAGATCTAATGATAATGTAAGTAAATAAACAAAGATAAGGGATAGAAATGACACAACCGATTTATAGTGGTTCGGCTACAAGGACACCTTCCTTGCCCTACTCCACTCCCCGAGTCACCTACTCGAGAGTTCAAGCACTATGTCAACAAACTCCTTCACTTGGCGGAGAAGCCTTCACAACGTTGCTTACACTTTATCCGGTACAAAGCTAGATACCGAGTCCGTAGCACGGTGGACGAAACCAACACAACTATTACACAACAAATATGTGAAATATCAAATACAAGATCTTCGCTACAGAAATCTTGCGGAGTGACAAATCAATCAAGGACCCCTTGCTTGGATGACTTGTAGAATGCTCGTGATCTCGCCTTAGAGAAGGACCTATATGAGGATCACAAAATAGAAAGAAAAGAAGAACAACTCTCTAGATCAAGTGATCTATATGTTAGAAGAGAATGAGAGTGTATGAGAGATTTAGTAAGAAGAGGGGTGAGTTAGAATGAAGAAATGGCTCTCTATTTATAGGCAAATTTCCTCACTGTTCACACGGATCCCACGGATCCCTTCCACTTGGGATCCGGCTAGCACAAAGCTAGGGATCCGTGGAACGCTCCTCTTTGCCCATGGGTTTTTTGGTTATGGGTCATGGGTTGGTCCATGGGTTATATCTAGATTCAATGTATCTAAGTATACATTGTATCAAGTCTCTTTGGGTATGGGTTAAGATCCATGGGTTGTGATTTTTACCATCCTAATTAACTATTACAACAAATGCTTTAGTTACTACATTTTTGTATTTAAAAGATTATATGTAAATGCTTTACAAAAATAACATGTATCCTTATAATTATACTTAAGACAACATTATATATGTAATCAACAAAACACAAAGAGATCGCAAAATATTAATAAACGTTTTTACGGTTTATTTGTATTAACACTTATCTTGTCTTTGAATTCTATAGTAGATACTCTCTACTTTATCATCAGACATTCCTTTGAATTGATGTCTTTTCCATCCACCAACATTGCAACAATAAGTTTTCATGTATGCAATAATTTGTACCTTAGTTGGTTGCCTTGGTTTCTTTTGACCTTTTCTAACTGAACCAATTACCTCTTGCAGTGCTTGATTATTCTTCATCTGAATAAAGTCTTTTAACTGAGTTGTTCTTTGTTCTTCAGTTAAAGACTTATATGCTACAAGGTCAATTGCCTTCTTCTTGATTACTGGATCATTTGCAATCAAGATTTCAATTTCTTCTTCAGTAGGTACATAGCTGAACTCTGGAGTCTTCTCTCTGAATATTGTAGGTTGAACAGTTTGATGTTGATCTTCCATTCTATCCAGCCTTTTAGCCTCCATAAAGCTTGCAATCTCCATTTCTTCAAGCTTTTTCTTCTCAGCAACTTCTTCTTCATTAATCTTTCTTGCAACTTCAGCATCATGAGCAATCTGAATTTTTACTTTCTTTGAAAACTTTCTTCTTGTTTGCTCCTTGCTTTGCATAACAGATTTACCTTTTTGTTGCTTCAGTTCATCAACTTCTTCACTTGCAGTGGCAATATCATGTCCAGCAGTGGGCATATTTGGCTTTGCAGTGGAAATTGGATCAGTGGTAAAATCATCAGTTGCAGTAATAAAAATGTCTTGATCTAGTTGCTCTTCTTGAGTATCAGCTTCCTCTGCACCTTTACTAGAAACACCTTCATCTTCAAAATCAATTCTCCTCCCCTGAGTTCCAGCATCTATTTTCCTCCCCTGTTTGGGAGAATTTCCCAAATCTTGATCAAAATCAGCTGAATCACCATCATTAGGTGAGGATGAAGATGATATCACCAGCTTTGCAGTTTTCGTCTTCCTTTTTAACCCCTGCAACTCTTCTTTCAAGGTCTGAATCTCCTCTTGCAAGTGTGTAATGTCCTTGGCATGCTGCTTCTTTACATGTGCCAGATCCTTTTGTAGTGATTCAACCTGCTTGACTAATTTTGTACACAAAACCATCAATTCCAATTGTTGCCCACTGCCCTCATCACTTCCAACTGTGTGACTTGTTGGGAGAGGTGAATCATGGGGCAATGGCTCAAAGTCCTCCCTAGTTGGACTAGGTTGAAGTCTAGAACCACCACTGCTTGTTCCTAGACCAAAAGGTTCAGAAACATGCTGTGTTGTAATGAGAGAAGTTGTCTGTTTTTGCCTCCTCTCATAGGTGTGAAAAACTGGTGGAATATAACCAATGTTTGGAATATTAATTATGGGTGTAGTTTGTACTTGTGAAATCTGTGCAAGCATTTGAGGAAAGAGGGGTGTAAAAATCATATTGCCATCTTTATTCATATTTTGAAAACTTTAGGCTTAAGGCAACGGATTTTATAAACATTTGTATGGGGTTGCAATTGAAACTCATTTAGCACAGCTTGCACAAACCTTGGATACATTAAAAATTTTGTTGAACTCTTTACATTGCCTTGCATACTTTGAAAAATATATTTTGACCAATTAAAAATCTTATCAGTGGCTAGACAAACCAAAGGGTAAGCCATGGTTGAACTGAATTGTTCATAAGAGGTTTTCTTAGGACTTAGGCAATGCAAAAGAGTATGTATCAAAAATCTTCAATGGGGACAAAAACCACTCTTTTTGAAAGTAGCCTTTTTATCAATGGCATCATACCCCATGGATGATAAATTTTCATGTATTTCTGGCATAGGTAATGTGATGATACCATTGAGATCATCCAATTGGAGAAGTCTCCTCAAGGATGCCTCAATAACATCAATGGTTACCCCATCCACAGTGGCTCTAAGAGCATCCACTGTTTCATGTGTATCTCTATGTTCAATGGTTATGGACTGAGCAGAAGTCCAAAACTGTTTGATTTGAGAGATATAGATTGTAGGATTTAAAAGTAAAGCATACCTTAAATGGGTAGTATTGAGAAAGTCCACAATCTGATGAAAAACAAGGCCACTCTTCTCGTTTGACTTTTGTAAGTAGGCCACTTGGTTGTGCTCATCTGCAAAAGTGATCGGTGCCATAGAATCTTTTGTTGAAAAATAGATTGTGTCAGTATGAATTGTATAAAGAACTCGCCAATTGAGAGAAAATATATAAAGAGTTAGGGTTTTAGAGTTTTGCGCAAGAGAGACTATCTAAGGAAAATATTTATCTTAAGAAGATAAATTATAAGTAGGAAAGTAGATAATCTTCTAAAAATATACCCTATTTATATATGGAAATAATTAACTCTCAACGGCTAGTAAAAATTTAGTTACAGACACAACAGTTGTAACGGCTAGAACAACAGTGGTAAAATAACACTGTCAGTGGAAACTGTGAACTAGCAGTGGTAATTTTTCACAAAGATTTTCAAAGAGCAGTGGTAAAGAAAAACATTTAAAAAAATAGACTGCCCTTTATCATAGTTTTTAGCAAACTACCAGCTATCAACGGATTTGATATGTCTTTACCATGAGCCGTTTGCTATGGACTAGCCAACTCTTAATCATAGAGAATATGGTGAGTTGATGACCATATAGTTTTTGGTAAACTATCAACCATAAACGGATTTGATTAGTCTTTACGAGTAGCCGTTTGCTCTGGACTAGTTGATTCTTATGTGGGTTAGACATGGTGAATCAATAACCATTTGTGTATCTCAGATATACACCTTTTAAGATCAACTCCCAGCCAAGATTGGTTATGTAACTGCATGTGTTATAGAACAAACAAAGAGTAGAAATAACCAACTTGTTCTTAACCAAAGTTACTTTTTAACCAAGCCACAAAAAAAATATCTTCCAAAGTCAACCCGATAATATCTATATTTACTCTTTAACCTACCAAAATAGGAAAAAGTAAAGATATTCATTAATGAGCCCTTGTGACCGACTTTGCCTATATAAGGAGGCTTGGCGTATTGTAATCTTCATCAAAACACATTCAAACACACAAAATCTCTAAATATAATCATGAGCAATCCTTCCAACACCATTAACATCTCCTCTGATTCAGAGGAAGAGTTTGTGATCGAGTCAAAGTCTTCCTCAGAGGCATCAGGGTGGGCTGGATACTTTCCACCATGGGCTGGAAGCACTTCATCCAGAAAGTACACTAAATAAACTGCCAAGCGTGTACCTGCTGCCAAACATGCACCTTCTCTTGAGTTCTACTCCAGCTCATCAGATGATGATGAGACCAATTCCTTGACCAAAGAGTTACCAAGGGCTCTCACAAAAGCATTGGGAGCAGCACTCTCCAACATGAAGCAAATATCCATTCCAAAGAAGTCTGCAATGCTATCAAGGCCTCCTCCACAAGTTCTTGGTCTTCCTTGTCCAAGAATGCAATTCACCTTTGAGAACAAAAGGAAGAGAGCTCAGAAGAACAAGCATGACTATGTGGGCAAAGGAAAGAAGCCAATGGAGTAGCAGATGTAGGATAGGGTGATGTAGGTTGCAGTAGACTTTAATCGTTTATGTTTTGATTGTGGTTCTAAGCACTCTTACTTTGAATGTAATGAATCCTCTTTATGAATGAAATTTCACTGTTTTACTTTTCCACTGTAAGAATAACTTTTACCACTGCTTGTATAATGGTTGCAACTGTTAGACATAATTTCTGCATAACCAACAATACAAGCACTAAATAACCATCACTTCAATGTATACAAGTAATCCTTCAAACCTGTATAGCATAAACATGAACCACACACTAAAAGCATTGTTAAGGTTATCAGTGGTTAGTGAATATCAAGGAATGAACTGAGCAGTGGCTAGAGTCAATAAAGTCAACTCCTAGTCACTAAAACATTTTCCAAGGTCAAAAGAGTTCATTTACTCTTCAACCACTTACACCTTCCACACATTAACTTCCTGATAGCACTTAAGCTTTATAAAAGCACTACAAGCACATTAACCACTCATATCACACATACTCCAAAAACATTTCTCTCACACGAACTTACTTCTCTCCAAATATCATGAGTCATTCCAACCCAATCAACCTTTCATCTAGCAGTTCATCTGATAGTTCCTGGGATGACTTTGTTTTGAATAACCCTGGGAGAGTTGAGAAAGAAGAGTATGAGAAGTTTGTTTCAAGAAAGAGAAGACATTCAAGTGCTCTTTCAAATCCATTTGTTGCTGGTTCTTCATCTCTTCAACCAATGCCTCAGGATGCCATCATCAAAGAGGATAACTCAGATTCCATTTCAAGCTACATTTCTCCATATGAAGGCACATATGATGAAACATCTGCAAGAGTCCTGAGTGTGCCTCCCCTTTCTGCATTCCTTCCTCCAGGAGAGCTGCAGGCACCACCTTTTCCGCCACTGTTAACAGCACCACCACAAGAGGGTCCTTCATAATCCTCACCACCTGTTGGAGGAGTGGTGATGGGGCTAGCAAGCCCCAAGGTGTGGAGGGTGCTTGATAGGCGAATGGCGCCCAAAGAGATGCCAGAGTGGGCCTTCCCTAAGAAGCCTTAGGTGGTAGATGGTGGTCAGATTGGGGTTGGGTTGGGAAGTATGTGAAGCTTGTGTCTGGAGTAGGTTGTTGTGTGTTGTTTTCTGTTCATGTAATGATGCTTGTTGTATGTATCTCATGGATGTATCTACTGCACTCAGTGTGCAGTTTTGTTAGATAATAATAAAAATCCATGTTATTTGCTTTAAATCTTTTTGCATCATACTTGTAGTTCCATTCTGCTTTTCACTTAACTCCTCCTCCAAAGCTGACATACTGTCCATCATATTGTTCAAAATCTGAGAGATATGACTTGTTGCCAGTCATGTGCCTTGAACATCCACTGTCTGTGTAGCCTTGATCTGATCTTTTTGTCCTTGGATATTCCTGCACATTAAAGTAAAGAGTTAGTTTCTTTTGGGGACCCAAGCCATGATTGACTTGGATCTGCCTCGTGTATCAATATAGTTATATCTATCAAAGGTCATTGATACACCATTGGGATTGGTTGATGAGGTTATTCCTTTAGGTTTCCATTCCCAACGTGCTGAGGCCTTCACAGCATTGCCCATGTTCCCCCTTTTCTTGTTAACAACCCTTGCAGTGGGAACTTTTAAATGAGCAGTGGAAACTGCTGGTTTGTTTTTAGGTACCCACTGTTGGTTATAATGAACCTTATTATTTTAAAAAGTCCTTTTCCCTGTTTGTGCTGATTTTGCAAAAGTTGTTTTGGACTTTGCACTTGTAACAAGTGACTTAGGGTGAGCAGTGTTAACAGTTTTTGTAGTGGCAAAAGTTTTAAGTCCACTTCTTAGTTGAACTACTCTTGGGATCATTTTGCTGTGTTGATTAGGGTGCACATTATTTTGAAATTTGTTAGAATTCACCCTTTTATTCCCATGGACTTCCCTTCTCCCAACATGATAGTCACAATAAGCATGTAAATGATCAAAACTACCACAAATATAGCAAGCCTTATTGTACATCACAAAATCACTACCTAGTTGTTGAGATTTAACATGATTCCAACTCCTCTGGTTACCCCTAGGAGCTGTAGGCTTGTTCCTATACATCTCAGCATACCTTACAGTTGGTCTAGGTTTATTAGCTTGTCTCCTAGGTTCCTTTGTAACAGTATTAACAACTTTTGGGATAGAAGCCTCTACATTCTTTTTAACATTCTCATCAATAACTGATGAGTCACTAGCACTTTCAAAAACATCATTATCCTTCTTAACCTCTTCCTCACATTTCACAGTTGTGTCCTTTAAAGGACCATATTCACGTTCAAGATCCTGAAACTCTTCTAAGCCTGTATGAGCTAAATCTATACCTGAAGGTGAATGAACACCTCTTAATGGTGGAGGCACTATATTATAACCCATACCAGACTTAACTTTACTATGAATTTGAGCATTCCAGATTTTATCAATTGACTTAGACTGATAATGACAGGTGTCTACAGTTAAATTGACATTTTCATTTATCTTTGTAAGTTTTTCAAGCTCTTTTTGGTATGCCTCATTCACAGCTGTTTTATGATCTATCTCTCTTCTAAGAAAAATCATATCATCATTATATTTTAACTCACTTTCCCTATAGTGATCTGTTTGTTTTTCTAATACTGCTATAGCTCTCCTAAGATTTGACACAGTATAATTAGCAGTATACAACTCTTGTCTTTCATTAGAATATAGATCATTAAGCCTTTCAACTTCTCTAGAAGCCCTACATGTTTTAGAACAACTTTCAAAGTTTTGTACCTCAAAGTCAGAGAAAGCCATGAGAGCAAATTCAGTAGACACAAGAGCAGCATCTGAAGGTTCTTCCTCTTGTTCATCAGCCATGAAACTCCAATCATAGCTCACACCATCAATAGCCAACATTTCCTTTGGTTCTTCCACAGTTGGTTCCTTCTTTTACTTGTACCAAGTAGACCTGTTGTCCTTGGTCTTTGGTCTTCTACATTCTCTAGCAAAGTGTCCCAACTTGTGGCAGTTAAAACACTCCACTTTCTTCTTATCAAAGCCTGCAGTTTCACCACCATTGATGTGAATAGGCTTGCCAGTCTTCTTGTAGAATTTCCTAGCCCTCATGCTAAGAAGAGCTATTTGCCATTTTATGCCCATCTCCTCCAAGTCATCTTCATCAATTTGCTCTATGTCTTCATGAGTTAATATAGAGCCATTAACTTGAGTGGAGATAAAAGCATAAAAGGTAGGATCTCCAATACTAGCAATCTTCTTCTTTGAACCTGCAGTGGTAACACTAACATTACCAGTGGAAACTGTAGAACCAGCAGTGGCAATATCATCATCACTGTCATCTTTAGAATCATCACTGTCAACAGAGGTTGACATCAAAGCCAAGCTGCTTGAGCTTGTACCAAGTTTCCCAGCCTTCTTCAGTCTTTGTTCAATGAGTTTAAAGTTGTTGTAAAGATCATTGAGCTTCATTGTTTCAATGTCTGCTTTATTTTCCCAGAATGTAACATTAGTTTGAAACTCTGAAGGCAAACTTGTTAGGAATTAGAAATTCCATAGTGAAGTATCGGTCACCCCAAATATTATCTAGCATAAGTTAGCTCGTATACATATCGTTATTTACGTTGTTTAGTAGTTTATTAGTTAATTATTAGCGTAGATTAGTTTAGTGTAACACCGTGGAGGAAGGACGGGTCTTTACCCACTGTATGCCTGATCCACAGTCTGACAAGAGGACGTATAAGTTGTAAGTATGAATACCCCTTCCATCCTTGGAAGGGGTGGTGCTTCTCAATCTAACATTTGATAATTTACAAAGCAAGTCTCTAGCAAGAAACACCCTCTCATTCTTTCTCTCTCTAAACATGGCAAACTTGTATTTCCATCATCCAAGACCACCCGAATCATCTAACAACATAATATTACGATCCTTCAGTTGGTATCAGAGCCATGGTTATGTTGTTCTTGATGATTCATACGGTTTTTGAGTGGTTTTTGATGCATGTTGTACTCGTCATTTATGTGGTTTGTGATGTTTGGCTACGGTTTTGTTGTTGTTTAATTCGTATGGTGTTTTTTTAAGAGGTTTGATATGTTTTTAACATTGGTTTATACATATTTTGTGGTAAAGCAGATTTGAATATGGTTTTGATGTGTTGATAAAACTGTTTTTAAAATGATTTCTTGTCTTAAAAAGTTTTATATTCGCAAAGAGATCATATGCAGTTTTAGTTGTACTGGTTCTGTTGAGGTTTTTTTGAATCTGCTTCTGGTGTTAATGATGTTCTTCGTAGAGGTTTGAGGTCATGTTCTTCATAGAGACTTGTCAAAACCGTCCAGATTCTTTGTACATGTATCCTTAGCGATTTGGCATTTTAATATGTGTTGACCTGGTCAAAGGCGAGTTGTTTCCATTAATGCAGCGAGTTGTGGTTGTTTTTTTTGTTCTTTTTGACTTTTGAGTCAAAAGTTATAGCGACTTGGGGATGCAAGTTGCCACAGTTTCAGGTCAAAAGCGACTTGACTGTGGAGTCAATGGATCTATAGCGACTTGTCTTTACAAGTCGTAGCGAGTTGTAATAACAATATCAGGTAGCGACTTGTCACATTTTAAGGTCTAGCGACTTATGTTTATAAGTTAGCGGTTTGTAATGAAAACTTTAGCGACTTGTTATTAGGCTGTTGTAGCGACTTGGGTATGATAAGTAAAAGATTTAGCGACTTGACTCCATAAGACTCATCTACAATGTTTAGCGACTTGACCTCAAAACCATATGTTTAGCGACTTGACTCATCTGGTAGCGAGTTGTCAAAGAAAAGTTTAGCGACTTGACCTCATAACCAAATGACAACACGATTCATTTACAATCAACACAAGACTCATTTACAATCTACAAACATCACAGCTACATCTCTGTTTCAAGTAAACTCATCACCAAAACAACTAATATCAAAGTCTGAACACACAAGTTTTAATTCATCCTTCAAGACTTATGAAGTATCATCAACAAGATCTCAGGTTGTTCTGTCTTAGTATAACAATGACACTTCAAGACTTATGAAAGTCTGGAATCGAGAGCTACAATTCATCATTGATCGTTTTGGAATCTCACTTCCTTTGTATTCGAACGTACAAAAGGATGGATGGATAACTATAAAGTCACCTTTACTCATTGGTTCGTTAAATGAATACCCACTGAAACCTAAGTTATCTCAAATTTTATTCGTGTTTCAAAGGAATACTTCAAGACAATCAAGGGTCTATGCACACGAATATTCATCATCACTAATAACTGTCTCGACACATAAAAAATTAAATTATCATCAAAGTGATCTCAGAACCGTGGTAATGACTAAAAGCCAACATCCTTTAGGACCAACACGATCTCGTCATTGATCTATGACATGAAAGTCTCATCTTCACTATCCGAAACAGAAAATGAAAAGAATATAACAATTATGTTACATCTTATTCATTGGTTCGTTCAAAGTGAAACAAATTCGGAAACACAAACTAAAGGGAAAAGTAAAACCTACCTGTGCTCGTGTGTCATCTCAACACCCCATACCATCCCTGTGGCTATGTGGCTGTGTCGAATCATGTTGCTCAAGCCAACCCTGTATCGAGCATGAAGCTTAAAGATGGTATTGGTTTGTAATAGGTCCATGTCTTTATGAGGGTCCATTTAGATGAGAGTATTCTGAATATCATCTACCTTTTGGGTGCCGCGTTTTCATCAGTGGGTGAGATGTGGGTGGCTGATTTTGTGGTGAGATACTTTAAGAGGGGGGCGGATGTTAAATGAGATTAGGGTTTGTGGCTTGTGAAATATTAGAGGTATGTGTGATTATGTTGTGCTTTATATCCGATTTCTAGGGTTGAGTGGTTTTGGATTTAATGGATCAAAATTTTGAAATGGGTCTAGTTGTGATATGGTGTAATTTGTTTTGGACCGAATCTCTCTTGGGCCGATCAATGACTTGGGTTATGGTTTTATCTAAGTTTAATTGGACTTTGTTATTGAACGAGATTTGATATTTAAGCATGGATCAGATTTGTGGTAAATTTTAGTTGCGGAGTTGTTTGACATCTCTTAATTTATGAATTTGTAGTGTCGAGTGCTTTATTTTATCTCTTTTGGATCGGGTAAACTCTATTTGGATGGGCCGAAGCGGATTTGCTTGTTTTTCTATGAATAGGCTTTAAAGAGTTTAACAGGGGATTAATATATCTCTTGGGCTAAATGTCTTTAAGATATTAGGACCGGGCGTGAAATTATGTGTGATATTGGATTTGGAAGATGTTCTGTTGAGCTTCTCATAAATATGCAACTGATGTGATTTAACTAAAATGAGATCCGATAATGAGATTTGGTATGATGATGAGAACCGTTACACTTTGGTATATACATCTTCACAAGGGATATTATGTTACGGCTTGAATTGATAGTTGAACTAAGTTGACTACAGGGTTGTTTGTACGATATTTCTAACATGGATTTGAAGTGAGATTTTCCGGACGCGTTTACTTATTTCGTCTTCTTTCTTTCTTCCTTCCGCGAAGATGACTTGTTTGGGCATTTATAGAGTGTGATAAAGACTTGGCTATTTAGTTACATTTGTGATTCTTTCTCACTTAACCCACAACGTAACTATCACTTCGGTGTCTCGCGCAGTTGAGGATATGTCAAGAGGTTTTGTACATTTGGTACACCGTTTCTTTTTTACAAGGATTAGTACAAGCTTAAGTAACAAATCTGTGGAATTCTACTTCATGTTCAAGTTTGGTATATCGGATTTACTTCACCAAATGGTCACAGCAATTGCCGACAAGAATTCATGAATAATGTGTTCACCAAAGTGTTTATTGGATGGTTGATGATTTTGTTGATGTTGGATAATGAACCATTGATGAATCGCTCCATGTTCCTATAAAAACAGATATTCACTGAAACCCAAAGTTGTCATAACACATTCAAGATGACATTGTTTACGGTTTTGTCTTTATTTTGTAAAATCCCGCGAAAGAACCTATTTCTCGGTTTAAATCATAGACTTGTAAAATCCCGTGACAATGGAAACATCCTGGTAATAGTAAAGTGCATTTCCGGATCTATCTTACGGTTTATTCTTGGTTTTGTAAAATCCCGCGAAAGAATCTATTTCTCGGTTTAAACCATGGAATTGTAAAATCCCGTAATGATGGAACCATCCTGGAGAAAGGAAAGTGTAATTCTGGATCTTATCTGATGCTGGTGCTACGGTTTCTGCTTCAAAGAAGGGATAAAAGGGTGTACTTCATGAATTGGGTGTGTGTTTGGGTTGTCTTCATGGCAGTTTGGTTATTACAAGGATTTACGGGGTTATGTGCTTTCAACCATGGTCGGGATGAAAACCATTATCATAGTTCATATAAATGTCAAAGAAGGCTAGATTTGAGCAGTTAACCAGAAGATGTGACAACGGCGTTAATTTAGTATTATGTATTTGAGGTTGAAGTGAAATATCACGGGCAAGTGTACTTAGTATCTGAAGGTATCGGGGATGGTTGGATGAAGATTCTTCAAGATCCTTGTTCGAGCTTATTACCAAAAACGAAGACCTGTAAATCTAGTTACTGTTGGGTGTCTTTTACCTTTTCTTTTACCACTTGGAGGAATTGGGCTCTTACCACCACAAAATAACTATCACTTTAAGGAGTTACGTTGTAGTGCTCAGTGTCACATTCAATTGTGGATTTTCAAGAGGAGATGTACGTCTTATACTTGATGGTTGGTTGGATGAAGAGTATAGAGTACTTAGAGATTCAATGGAGGATGAAGTATCGGCACCGCTCTTTGTTACATATGTGCAAGTTTAAGTCACGGGTTTGGGCTAGTTTACTTCAGGGTCAAATTCATCATATTGGGTTTTCTCCATCAGTTGTCATGACAAAGAGCCTACTGAATGATAATGGGGTGATTACATGTTTTGCCAAGAGATGATGAATAGAGAGAGATTATGACGTTTGAACACAACAGTTCAAGCCTCGTTCTCTAAAGAAAAGAAATGTGTACGCTTCAGTGCGCATTATCTTCGGAAGAAGAGAAATCTTCTCAATTATGACCATTCTCTTCAACATGCTTCATGCTTTTTCCATGCGCTTCAGTCATCAAGTGAACCGAACTACTGTTGATTGTTTTCTTATTCCACTTGCTCAACTATAATGACGATGGCAACATCATGTGCTAATTTTGCGGGGGAGAAGTGTGAGTAGAATACATTTGGATGATTTTCACTTATTCAATCAAGAATGGAAACTCCGTATGCAATTCTGGAGGGGGAGAAGAAGTGTGAATTTACTGCATGGTTGATTGATATCTGAGAATAAATGGTCAAACGGCTCCTAACTCATGTAAGAACCGAGCTTCTTCTTATCGGGTCATCTTTACATGGTGTTTCTTCTATGAGCCACTGGTTGACATCTTCACATGGGCTGATATGATTAATGACAAAGTGCTTCTAACTGCTGGGCTGATTTCTTTGATGAACATCTTTTTGTTCTTGTTTGATTGGGAGGGATTTTAGTTAAGGATATTTGCTACATATAAGGTAATTGGAACGCATTTGGTGAGATGAAGATGTTAACTTTCTATTCCCCAATTGGACAATCTTGAAGAAGGTCGAGTCTACAGTCGGTTCTACATTCTCTGCTACATGTTAGAAGACTAAAAAGACGAATTACATTTAACGATCTAAAGACTTCATCTTAATTCAAGCATTTATTAAAAGATTGTCGGTTTAGGGGAGAGCACTAATTGGGGGAGAGTGAAATGTCGAATTTAATCCCCAATTAGACTTGCTCACATTATTCAGCAAGTTGATTCTCACAAAGATTAAAAGTGTTATTCTCAAAAGATTTCTAGTACATGGGCTTATAGTGTGTTGTTGATTCTAAAGTGTCAAAACCAGCAAGGGGGAAGGAGACACGCATCTAAACGCGAGTAAACTTGATGAACTTAATACTTCTAAGTGATTGAAGAAATCCCGGGAAGACGAATGTCATTACCGCAGAGAAACTCAAGGTTTGACTCATGGCGTTTAGTGTTCTTATTCCAACTATGTGGGGGAAGAGATGGAAGAGTTAGTTTCTAAAGATATAAGAGGTACACAAGTGTGTGATGATCTCGATGTTATCGCAATCATCAGGGGAGAGAGAATTGTGTACATTGGGGGCGCTCAGCTGTCTCACTTGAGGGCTTAATCAGTGATTTAGAGATATAATCACTTATTCCGGAGTGGACATCCGCAGAGATTTTCATCCGCAGAGATAATCAGTGATTCGGCCTGTTTCTTCAATGTTATCGGTTATTCTCTCTTTGGGCATTCGGGTACTTCGGGTTCTTGAGCTTCATACACTTTCTTCAAGGGGAGAGAAAAGTATACATCGGGGTTATTCTTTGGCTATTGGACTTAATCTGCTACTACGATGGTATAAGTTTCTTTGTCTTTGGGTATATGTGTATTCGGGTTCGTGAGCTCTAGTCTAAGAGACTGACTGCATCAATTCGTCTACTTGGGGGAAGTGGTTTCTTGACAACTTCTGGTATGGATTGCTTCAGACTTCAGTGGGTACGGAATTTGAGAAGATTATTTAAATGTGGGATGATACGTTGCTGTTGTTCTATTGGATGATATAACCTCGAACGAAGAATCACGGTGATTATTCTTAAAAGGAGCAGCAGGATCAATGATAATGGTGTGCTTCTTTGTGCACCTGGCTAAAGCAAGCTTGAAATAAAGCTTCTAATCTGCTCAACATAAGGATTTTCGGTTTGGGGGGAAGCTGCCAAAGTCTCTCTTTCTCAAAGGCTCATGTTCTATCTTCTATTATGGAGCCTCGGAAGCTTTGGTGGTGGAAGTTTAAGAGATGACGAATTCTATCTTCTACGACGTGCTGCTCGATATCCTTATCTCGGTACTCGTATCATCATCCTCTTAAACTATATCATCTATTCTATCTTTGTATATATTTTTCAGAAAAAGAAAATAGAAAAATATAAAATCAACAAAAACCGATAAAAATCAGAAAATTTGAAAAAGACAAAAAATATGTTTTCTCAAGACATGTCTTCTGGTATCGATAACATCTGCGGTCTTAGAAATGTCATTCAATAATGGCACGGGACAATAGATGAAGTTCGAGCAGGAGGTGTAAATATTCTTTTCCAAAACATGTCACAAAAAAAAATGGCTTGCTAGTATTTCAGATAGCAACCCGTTCTTCAAGAAAGGAAAGTGCTGCGCTAAACCATTTTTCAAAATTCGTGCACTTATCCTAAAACAAAACAAGGAAAGCATGTCGTCAAAAAAGACTGCTGTTTCTACACAAATGTTTTTCCGTCTAAAATTCTTCAGAAAAATATTTGTTGTTTTTCAAAAATGGTGGTAAATGAGTTGCTTGAAAATCAATCAGATTCAGAGTTTTTCGTAAAAATTGAAAACTCAATCAATGACTTCTGCGCTTTTAAACTTTCAGAAAATAAGTCATTGATTGAGGTGGAGAATGTTTTCAAATTTACATCATCTAACGGGCTTTCTTAATTATCCTATATGCTTAATTAAAAATCATGTTAACCTACGTTGAAGGACTAGGTGCCTAGGATATGATTGTTAGGATTAGATGATTAGAGTTTGATAAACACATTATTCCCATACATTTGAATGATCTGATTGATATGTTGAATTGACTTTTATTAGTCGATTGCTATTTGGGTGATGTCGACCACCATATATCTGTATGTGTGTTCACTAACGTATGCAGGTATTTTGGTATATAAGAATGTTCCCGATCCGGATCCCACAATTGAAGATGATTGGATGCCGAAAGGAAAGGGTAACTATATCTTGGGTTGACAAATGAAGAAACGGAGCTTAATTGGACTTCTATGGAGAGTTGGCATGGAAAAATGCAACGTAAGAGGTCTCACTGCATCAGCAGATGGTTTTCTTCATCAGCAAATGAAGAAATGGAGCTTAATTTGACCTCAGTTGGCATTAAAATGCAACGTAAGAAGTCTCACTGCATCAGCAGATGGTTTTTCCTCCAAGCCCTACAACAACAATATAAGCTTCTCAACCACCTAACGTATCTTTATGCAGGACAAGTAGTGAATAATACCATTTTTTTTAAACAATTAAAAAAAATATTGGTTTTGAAAATAAATTGGACTTAATTTTGAAAATCATCGGACTTCATTTTTATCAAAACCTAAGTCACTCAATCAACGACTACGGTTATCGATTGAGGGGGAGAGTGATTTAAAATAAAATATTTTCAAACGATATTTCTTCATAAAAAGTCCTGTTTGTACAAAATAAGTGGTGATCTAAAGATTTAATGTTATGTCATGGTATGATTTTTATTTAGACTCAAAGATCTTACAAAATGAAATTTTTTCTGTTCTTGTTTGATTGTGAAATTGTTTTATTTTACTTAAAGATCTCTTAAAAACTATCATACCTGACACTAACAATCTTTAATGTCTAAAATTGTTCCTTATCTGTCAATTTCTAAATTAAATCTTGCCACGTCTTTCCCCTAAAATTTTTAAATGATTTAAATAAATTGGGATCATAAATCTCAAAAGGTTTGAAATTTTTGATCGGGGGAGAGATTGTGATTTAAATCTCAAATCTGTTTTAGTCCTTTAAAGGCACTCCTGCCTCCATGTGCCCAACGATTTCAATATATGATGCACATGATTGAGGAGGAGCATTTATCTAAAAACCAGAAGAGTATTTAAACAAGGCCACATATTCTCTCATGTTTTCCAAACCTTATTAAATCACTTGGGATCCAAAATCTCAAAGGGTTTGATATTTTTGATCGGGGGAGAATTTGTGATTTAATATGAAATTTGATAAAAGGTGATCATTTGATTCAATGTGCTGGCTCTCTCTAATATGTGTTAAACTCTTTCATATATTGATGCACATATTAAGGGGGACCGAATGGTTTCTTAATGGCTTGTGTGATCGTAAATGTACTTTAAAAGAACTCTTTCCTCTATGTGATAAAATGATTTCAAATATCCAACGCACATATTGAGGGGGAGAATTTACCAAGAAAATCAAATGGTTTTTCCTATGAAAATTGTGATCAAAGAAAATATTTCAAAGTCCTCTTGCCTCCATGTGCTAAACAATTTCTAAATCATATGCACATGTTGAGGGGGAGGTTTTCTAAATGATCAAAACTATTAAGGTACAAAATGCTTTGATCTCGAATCACAAGTACCTTGATTGGATTTTCCAAATGATTTTTCAATTGGTTTCGAGATGGAATGAACTGTACCAAAAGACCGACCATTTTACTTTATGTATGGAGTTATAAGGATGGTGAGGTTAGGTATTCGTTCCCACGATCCCGCCAGAGCCGGAGGGATCTACCCAGGGACAATCCACTAGATAGTGTAGAGTCCTTAGGTATGATGAAAAAAAGGAGAAAAGTGAGATATGGGAAGAGTGCGGACTGAGATAGAGCTAGAACTGGAATAAACCCAACAAGGTTCTAGTTATGAAGTCTCGGTAAGCACTGAAGGGGTTGAAGAATGAAAAAGAAATGATTGTGAAAAAGGGTGAAAAGAAATAGCCCTCCATTAATTCAACCTTAGGGCAGACACCGGGTTCAATTCATATGCTACTGGTGGTTACCAAGGTAACACCGGTATTGAAGACAATACGTCATGGACCTAGTGACGCACTGCACTACAACTTCCCAAGCTACTCAAGTTCCTCTTAAAAGGGCTTGTTTCATTCTCACGGGGAACCTACATAATCTATCGACTTTCTCTTAGAGATTGTTGATATTGAAGAAGGAGACCCTCTCCCTAGTCTCCGGCATAGGAAACCAAATGTGCACATTTGAGTCTAGAGCTAAGAGATCATCCACAATATCTCATTAGGACACTATTCTTGAAGACTTGCTGTTTTACACAATGTGGAAAGTAAGAATATATTAAGAGTCTTACGCATTATCCTTGTGGTATTGCCAGAACATCCGAGTGATATGTAAAAATATTCACAATGAAGATGGAAATCCTTCTAGAGCCAACATCAAACAAGCTCTTGGTGGGTGACATGTGAGATCTTCTCATAAGATCAAACTTGTGACAACTGGATAGAAACAATGGGGTGATTCATTCTTGAATCAACCTTGGTCCAGGAAATGAATTGACGAATACTTTTGGAAAAACCGTTCGATGTGCAAATCTTCTTTTCTCTAGCACGTCGAATGTGTATTCATATTTCAAACTCAAAAAGTATCTCTGATTGAAAAAAATACTTTTGGAAAAACCGTTCGGTGTGCAAATCTCTTCTTTTCTTTAGCACATCGAATGTGTATTCTCTTTCAAATACAAAAGGTATTTTTGATTGAAAATTGATCTTTCTCATAAAACCTTCGTCGTATTGCAAAACTCTTTCTTCTAAGTAATACGCGATTGTTTTCAAATCAATTTTTCATCAATCAGTGAATCTCAATTCGCTGGTTCACTCACTCCGTGTTGTCTTCTTTGAGACGTTCCGGTTTGAGAACAGCTAGAACAGCTGCGAAACCCTGTCAAGGAGATTCTTTGGAATTATACCTGATCACAGGCAGTACTTGTACTGATCAACGGGGAACCGTGGGCCGTGTACCTCAATTCAACGAAAGTGATCAAAGACACTTTCGTGTGTTTTATTGCTAACTGTCGTTTGCAGGTACATTTGGACGGTTGCAGCTGATCAGAATTGAGGAGTCAATCCAAAGCCGCATGCTCACAGCATCCACACTTAATTGAAGAAATCATGACTAGTGCATATCTACAGAACCTGGCTCTGATATTTTTATACTATGCTTCTGCTACGCTGCTGCAAATATCATGAACCAGTAAAAGCTTCCACTACTCTGATGAAAAGATGTCATGATCCAGAAAGTGTGAGCATGTCGGTCCGAAAGTCACAACATCACATGAAGGTAACACTACAAAGGGTGATCCATAGATTTACTGTGACTGATGATCTCAAAGAAAGCTCGAAGATCATCAAAGATGTGGATCAGTTAAAGGCCTCCACTAAAAGTACAAATCAATGCGGACTTTGAAGAATCGCTGCTAAAGCACAAAGATGCAGATGTTGAAGAATTAATGTCTACGAGCTCAAGACTGAAGATTAAATAGAATGCTAGGATTCAAAATGTAAAACATGGGGTGACCTCCCTTAGGGGAAGATTGTTAGGAATTAGAAATTCTATAGTGAAGTATCGGTCACCCCAAATATTATCTAGCATAAGTTAGCTCGTAGACATATCGTTATTTACGTTGTTTAGTAGTTTATTAGTTAATTAGTAGCGTAGATTAGCTTAGTGTAACACCGTGGAGGAAGGACGGGTCTTTACCCACTGTATGCCTGATCCACAGTCCGACAGGAGGACGTACAAGTTGTAAGTATAAATACCCCTTCCATCCTTGGAAGGGGTGGTGCTTCTCAATCTAACATTTGATAATTTACAAAGCAAGTCTCTAGCAAGAAACACCCTCTCATTCTTTCTCTCTCTAAACATGGCAAACTTGTATTTCCATCATCCAAGACCACCCGAATCATCTAACAACATAATATTACGATCCTTCCTTCTTAGAAACTTCAAATTGAGGTCTTCCTTTTCTACCTCAATGCCAAACACAGTCAGTTGTGTAACAATCTTCTGGTGTTTGGTGAAGATGCTATCAAGTGAGTCATTGCTTGAAGCAGAGAAGTATTCATAACTTTGCTTCAACAATGTCTTTTGTGTCTTCTTTGTAGCATCATTGCCACCAAACACTGAGCAAATCTCTTCAAAAAGTTCTTTTGCAGTATTGAACTTGCTGAAAGCTATGATCTGGTCTCTAGGAAGAGTCATCAGCAACAAACTTCTAGCCTTTAGATCATTCTTTTTCAATGCCTTTTCAGTACTAGATTCAGGCACAGAAACAGTCACCACTTATGTGTCACCAACCTTCTGAGTACTAGTCACAGGCTTGAAAGAATCACCAATTAAGATGATCTCCCATAGAGCATAGTATTGAATGAGAAAGTATTGCTCAATCAGTATCCTCCACATCTCAAACTCATTAAGTTTGAGCTTAGGTAGCCTTGGTGAAGAAGAGTTGGACTGGTTGTTTTCCATCTCCATTGAATTGAGTGAGTAGGTTAAGCTTATTCCTTGGGTCTTCTAAATCAAAATATCAGAACCTTCGCTTTGATACCACTTGATGGATCTAAACACACACCATGTGTTAGTGATATTTTGAGTTATATTACTAAGCACGCGGAATTTACTTGGTAATACTTAGAAGATGAATTATATGATGTATTGTAAGTAAACACAAATTAAACACAAAGCTAAGCTCCAATATTATTAATAAATAATACGAGTGATCTTGCTTATCACTAGGGTTACACCTTGAAGCTTATGTGAGTATTTCGTAAGCTATTACATACCTAAGACAATGACCTAGGAACTCCTTTTATAGTACAAGGAGTCCTTTAAAATATAAGTATAAAGCTAACAATATAGAATATACACACGATCTTTTCTATACTTATCAATACACGTTTACTTAACAATTATCTAATAGCAGTGGTAATATTTGTACTGGCATTGGGAATGAGTTTCCACTGCTAGTGTAAACATCAGCAGCGTTAACCACAAGACTATCAGTGGTAATAGATTATTCCCAACAGCATGGAATCGTCTTCTATGATGTGTACAATCAACATGACTTCCAAAGAGTGTCTGACATACACATTGTACAAAATGGTACTCTGTTATTTTACAAGTTTAAAGTTGTACATTGTAAGTCCCCTGAAAGCGAAGATTATTAGAGTTACTTGATAACCTGATCAAAGAAAGACCATACAAAGAACAATACACTCTGAAGAAGATCAAAATGGAACAATTAGGATATGAGCTCTGAAGGGTTTAGATAGATATTTTGTAATGATGAACAATATCTATTAGTTTATGTTTCATATAATAGTACCTTAATTTACTTTCATATTGTAAGAAGAAGTTGTATTTGCTCACTTACACTGAAAAACACTTAATCTATTTTTCTATCCAAATAGGGGGAGATTTGATGCAGGATTTCTGACCAGATTTTAATATTTATAATCTCGTCTACCTAAGGTCTACCTAATGCACTAACGGGCGTGTACCCGGTCATGTGTAATGTAGTAATCAGTAAAGCCGAGGTCGTCCCAAGAGCTATGAGTGTGGATCCTAATTTAAGTATAATGTCACTCATTTTAAAGGGGGTTTTGAGTTTGGTTAATAATAAACTAAATAAACGAAATGAAATGAAAGAAAATAAAAGATGTGAACAATCAATAGAGAGAAATGCGCTAGGCTAATTACTAATCTTGTTACGCCATAATTTATTTTTCCTATTTATGTTTTATATCGCTCCATGTGGAGGTAAATGTCACTAGACTCCTCGGGTAAATTCGTCTAGCCTATGTTCCATAGGTTCCATTTCCGTAACCATACGATTACAAGAGTTCGTGGGTTAACCTATGTAGAGTCATTAAGTACCAGCTACAATCTAGACTTATTCTATGGAGACCCGGCCTCTAGGAACTTAGGTCTCCCCTTAACTTCTTAAGTATTTCCGTTTGGAAGGTGATCCTTTGGTCAATTCGCATGCAAGATAGTGGTAGTCATATGGTCAATTCTTACCAGTATTCACAACCTATTCATCTAGGGTCCTTTGGTCAATTCTCCTAGCTTCCTAGATACTACCAAACATTAATACTACCAAAACAAAGGTTTCTACGAATAAGCAAAGAAAATATGCACATAAAGCGATACGAAAATGAGAAAACTAAATCATGGCAATATCAATTTCATAATTAGACTAACACCAAAGGTGTTTAGCCGATCATATTAAATAATGCAGAGAATTCAATTTTTAGAATCATAATGAAAGATTTTGAATTAAATACAAAAGTTTGATACGAAATAGTAAAACTTATGTAGCTAATAGCGTGAATTCTCCCTTGAAAATGGTCTGTATGCTGCTGAAATCGTCCCTCTGGAAGCCCTTTTTCGCCCCTTGGTATTGTGTGTTGGGAAGATGATGTGAAAATGCAGAATTAGAGCTTGTATTTATAGTCTCGTCAAAGTTACGGCTTAACCACAAGGTTACGCCGTAACCATCGTATCTCCGATGATCTTATCCATAGTTAAATATTTATGGCATAACCTAATAATGGGTTATGGTCGTAAAACTCTCGTAGTGAAATTCATCACTTTTACGCCGTAACCTTACAAATGGGTTGCGGCGTAAGTGTCTTGACCATCAAAATTCTTCTAAGTATGGAATTATATATGACATAACTAAGTTGGAAAGTTACGACGTAACTTTGAACTGCGTTGACTTTGGTCTTCTAGTGTAAATCCTAGTTACGGCGTAAGTAGAGTATGGAACTACGCTGTAACTTATGTCTGGCCAGCATACTCTTGTATAATTACTTTAATAACATTCCAAATCCGCGTCTCTTCATTCCTATGCTCATTAATGACATGAACATGATAAATTAAGAAATAAGAGTAAAACAATACAAATGATGACCATTTTAGGAGGAAATTGACATTAAAATATCAGGACTATTTGATGTTATCAAATATCCCCCCCTTGAACTCTACTTGCCCTAAAGTAGACCTTATTAGAATCGTTCTCAAAAAGATATCTCCCAATTGAATTTGAAAATATGAGTCTAAAAACCTCCTATGCTAGAAATTTATTGAAGGCGAACACCTCACAAAATGGGAACAAAACACTCATACTCTCTTTATTCTAAGTGTCAATTTTGGGGTGGTCACTATGCACAGTCATAGCATGTATTCTATCATAGGCTTGACAGTTACAAAAATCTCCACCACTAGAATACATGCTATAAGTTTAGTCAATTAACTCACAAACAAGGTTAACATGTTGTCATTTTAGCAAAATACTCGATAAAATGACCGTGTGTGAGGCATCATAACATCATATGTAGGTAACTTCACACAAAATAACCCTGTGAAAGTTGTGATGATAACACCGAAGTGAGACGTTTGAACCACGGATCGTCTCATTTCTTCCCCCTGATTGTAGAAACTCATGAAGGGAAAGGGTTTCGCAAATAAGGCAAGAAAAGCACATGACACATGCTCTTTCTTACCCTTGATGTTTTCAATGAATCAGAAACATACACCACGTATGTTGATGATGAAATTGGAGACAGATCAACCGTGTATGTCCAATTAATCGAACAAATGTGAAGTACCATAAATATCTCGTGAGAATCGACTGCTGATAAAACTTATCTACTCTTTTATACTCTTCTCAGCTAACTCTTTGTCGACCCCATTATCATTCTGATGGCTCTTTGGTATTGACTACTGATGGAGAAAACCCAATATGACGAACTTGAGACTAAAGTAAAATAACCCGAACTTGTAACTTAAGCTTGCACTAATGTCTGACGAAGAACCAATACTGAGAATTTCAATAAAGGTAGAATCATATACCCATCCTTCCATCCTATAGATTAGAATATGAACCAAAAATAAAACCATTAATGGTTTATTAACTACAATTGGTATCAATCGCCTAACAATGATTTAGGAGTGTTTGTATTTCGTTTTTGGTTGCAACTTTACTTAAAAGTTGCGTTTTTATATAAAAATCTTAAAGTTTTGATTTTTACGTGTTTTATAGGTTAAAGTTGTTGTTTTTATTGATCTTTAAGTGTTTTTGAAGAACTTTGTGCAAAATAAATTATTTGGAATCGTGTTTTTGGGTGAAAAACGTATTTTGCAAAAATTTGGGCTGTTTACGAATAAGCTTTACGAGTAAGAAAGTCAAAACCCTTATTTTACGAATAAGGAAAGTCAAAACCCTGATCTTACGAATAAGCTTATTCATAAGAAGTGAACTTTACGAATAAGGTTTAAGAATAAGCTCCTAGTGAAGATTCTTCGTGCAACAACGATTACTCAGTACTTCCCTATCTTGGATAAGTTTGTGGAATACTTCGACTTGTGAAATCTCGCTAGCTTGGACAAGTTAGTAAGATAATATTGTGATTCTTACGAGTAAGCTCCTTTACGAATAAGAACAAAATCTTACAAGTAAGATCTGCCTTTACGAATAAGAACAAAATCTTACGAGTAAGATCTTCATTTTACGAATAAGACCAAATTCTTACAAGTAAGGACTGTTTTTACGAATAAGACCTGATTCTTACGAGTAAGGAATGTTTTTACGAATAAGACTCAAATCTTACGAGTAAGGACAGACTTTGCGACTAAGCACCCAATCTTACGACTAATGTTTTACGAATTTGGACAAGATTTTTAGCAAAACTTCAAACGACCATAACTTTTGAACCGTAACTCTGTTTTCAGCGATCTACCCTGTTAATACAAATAAGCCGTAAAAACGTTTATTTATATTTTACGATCTTCTAATGTTTTGTCGATAACAAACGTAAAATCATTTTAACGAAACAAATAGAATACGTAAATAGTTTGAGTTAATAGTTTCCTAACACACTTACGTTTTCACATAAAACACTAAAACAAGTATAAGTGATTTTATGTTACATATGTACAACAACTAGTGTTTACATATTGGGTTAGAATATACTTAAACTAAGTATACTAAAATGGGTAAAAACAAATATATACTAAATGGGTAAAAACAAGTATATACTAAATGGGTAAAAACTAGCAAATGGTTTTGACCCATAACCCATGGTTTTATATATACCACTTAACCAAGTTCATTGTATCTAGAATGAAAACCATGGATCAACCCATGACCCATAACCAAAAATACCCATGCGCAAAGAGGAGCGTTCCACGGATCCCTGGCTTTGTGCTAGCCGGATCCCAAGTGGAAGGGATCCGTGGGATCCGGGGAAACAGTAGAGAATTTTCTCTATAAATAGAGAGCCATTTCTTCCTTTCTATTTATCACTTTACACACATACTTCCCCCAAGTATTCTAACCCTCTAACCTCAGATCCAAGTGATCTATGTAGTTTGTCTTTTATTTTTGTGTGATCTTCTAGGTTCCTCTTAAAGGAGAGATCACCACTTCTTGAAGACGTGCAACCTCAAGTCCATGAGTTGCAATGCTTCGTCATCAAGACAACTAAGGTTCTCTTGTTGATAGTTCTTCCTTTCTCCATAGATGTTGAGTTAAAGGCATTAGTGAAGGATGCCGAAAGTGTCAAGACAAAAGCATTAGTGAAAGGTGCTTATCGTTCGTGTCAAGAGCGTTAGTGAAGAATTCTATAGGTGTCAAGACGAAGGCATTAGTGAAAGGTGCCAAGCGTTGTGTCTAAGGCATTAGTGAAGGATGCCGAAGATTCAAATCAAGTAGCATTTGGGAAGAATGCCTAGGTCGTATAATCGATGAGGTGCATCGTTATACATATAAGTACTTGTTTATTTACAAGGATGGTGATATCCTTGATGGTGTTGTAACAAGGAGTAGATCTCCTTGAAGATTAGGTGTTGTGTCGTGAAGGGTAGTAGTTCCTCCATAGTAATGGAACTAGGTGCTTAGCCTAGTACCTAATAAAGGGTAGGCGACGTTGTGATAGGGTTAGTTCTCCTAAGGTGTGAAAGAACTCGGTGGTTAGCCTAGCACCGTATAAAGGGTAGGCGACGTTGTGTTAGGTGTGGTTCGCCTTGGTGTGAAAGAACTCGGTATTTAGCTTTGTACCGAAAAAAGGTTAAGCGGCGTTGTGAAGGCTTCTCCGCCATAAGGAGTTTGGTGTAGTGCTTACGAACTCTCGAGTAGGTGACTCGGGGAGTGGAGTAGGGCAAGGAAGGTGTCCTTGTAGCCGAACCACTATAAATAACTTGTGTCGTGGTGATGTGCTTCTTACTCTTTATCTTCCATTACACATTTATATATCTATCTATCAATGTCCAACATAAACAATCAAATAGATTGACATAAGTCGATCTAAATATTTAAAAGGAAGTTTTAAATTGGTAAAACTATTCAACCCCCCCTTCAAGTTTTCCTCAATTGGTATCAGAGCTTCGTTACCAAGTTTCTTAGAGTATGTTGTACTTTAAAAACTTGATACGATCCATGTATGTTTGAAAACTACAAAGAAGGATTACTTTTGTCATATTTTAAAAATCATTATATTGTTTATTGTTGGACAATGATAGAATGCTCTAACATTTTTTTTTCTTAAGCATTATCCATTCTTGGATTTGGAATTACCAAGAAGAGCATAAAGAATTTATCTAAATATTTCTTTTTGCAAAAAGAATGTTTAGTATGCTAACAACATAAATCTGGAGATTCCAAGAAGATCACAAAACATCTAAATACTTCTTTTCTTAAAAAGAATATTTAGCAAAGGTATGATTACTAATCGCTTACTTTTAATTTTATTATTGAAATCTTAGTTGCATGATTTATTAGTAATGGTTCTAGTAATTATTCATATTATAGTCATCATCATATTAGTACTCTCCGACTTATTTGTATGGACCTCATTTCTAACCCATAATAATGATATCTTGGTTATTTGATAACCATCATCATTATTCATCACAAAGGATTTATTGACACTCCATCTACGTCAATAAAAATCTATGTGAAACTTCTTACATTATAATAAAATGGGATTTTATTATAATATTTGAAAAATAATTTCCAAAGAATTATGACCAATTCTTTAAAGGAAACTACGTCAAATAAGATTAGCTTAACATCGTCAAAACATCAACCACAAGTTTTAGAACCTAAACCATCAAATCTCTAGGCGCTTTAGAACTCCCAAACCAAAGGTATCAAAGAATGCTTGAGCTGATTTTTCCTGTCATGCCGGATCCCTGGACTTACACTAGCCGGATCCCAAATGAGAGGGATCCGCGGGATCCGCGCAACTGAAGACAACTTAAATGAAAGAATGATCACTGTGGATGTTCCACAAACTACTTTCCCCTTAAAGACTTACGAACAAAAACCTAACTACTGTTCACAGGAGCAACTTGATCATCTCTCTCAAGCATAACAATCACTTGTGTAAGTATAATCTTCACTACATTGTTGATTTCATTCTTTGATTACTAGGATTACAAGCTCTTCATTTTAAAGGTTGGATTCAAGTGGGTTTGCCATAATTTGCTACCACATTGTTTTCTAAGATAACCCAAATCAAAGAATTAACATTGTTAATACAAATTAAACTCATCTTTTGAATTTAATAAAAATGAATTGAGCAAAATTGTGATCAAACCCTCTAAGTTACTATTCACAATTAACACCACATTGTGGTTGCATTGTTTAGGAACAATCATGCCAAGCAACAAGCAACAAGATTACCAAGACACCGCCCACTACATACCCATGTATCATAGGAAAAATGGTCTAAGTCCGGATGATAGAAAAGCCTTTAAGTTACTTGAAAGAAGACTCTTTCATGAAGGTAGAGTTGTTGATCCATCATTTCTTGCAAATACCGACATAAGGGAAGTATTTGGAACTATTGGGTTTGATTGTTTATTGGATATAAACGAGAAAATTTTCCCGGTCTTTGTGCTTGAGCTCTACAAGACTATGGGTATAATTAGAAATGAGGATGGGTCCATCTCAATTGTATTTACCATAAATGAACATGAGTACACTCTTTCACTTGAGGAGCTTGGAAGAATTCTAGGGGTTACATATGATGGCGTTTGTATGTACTCAAATGAATGGTCTTTGGAACAACTACACACAATGGTTGATCACCATGATATCTACAACACTTTGATCCCGGAAGCAACCACGGTGAGGGACACCGTGTTCATGCCAAGAGCATCACCATCAAGAGTCACAAGGAAGTCAAAAGTGATCTATATGGATCCTTTTCAAATGGAGCTTTCGGAAATGTATGGGTTGTATAAGAAATGGGAAGTTGTGTTAAGAGAAAATATGGTATGCCTAGTAGGAAACAAGGACCACCCCAACGCATGTCTAAGCTTCATGATATATTGCCTAGTAACCAATACTCGGTTTAACCTTGCCTACTACATGGTCAAAAGGATGGCAAGTGTGAGAAGCATGGACAAGATGGTACTTCCGTATGCAATGCTTCTAACCCGTCTTGCCAAATTCATCTTTGCATTAGACCCTTCTCCACAATTCCTTGATCATAACTTTTGCAATAAGGTCATGGTTCCATTAACCGAGGGTAGAACAACAAGGTTTATGATGGAAGGCAAGAGGCCACATCCACCCACGGATTCCTCGGACGAAAGGGAGAGACAAGGAGAAGATGAAGGGAGTAGTTGCAACCCACTCGAGAACATTGATCTTGACCCCTTGGACTACATTAACCAATTGCCAAACATCCCCAATGAATCACCCGAATGGCAACAAACCAAGGGAATCTTCAAATGCTTCGCTAATTTCTTAAGGAAGAAGAAGTGAAAGAGTGGAGGACGGGTGAAGAAGTGAAGGAGGAAAAGAGAGGTAAAGCCTTAGGACTCAAGTGCATGATGAACAATTTCAAACAATGGTTTGTAAACACTTTAAACTATTCTTGTAGTATGTAGGTATTGCCATATCTTGGCACTAAACATCCTAACTTAGGTATTTGGAAAAATGAGATTTTACGACCTCTTGGTGTGGTCGTCGTCACTCATTCTAGGAATTTCAGCTTTTCTTACTTTGATACAAGTTATATTAGTTGTGTTCTTGCATTTAGTCCCCATAGAAACAACTAGGGAAAGCATTTACTATAAAGTGCAAAGTTGCACATTTCCTAAAAGCTCTCTGATCTGCAGTTGGCGGATCCCAGAGTTTGAACTAGCCGGATCCCTCCCATAAGGGAACCGTGGGATCCGTATGCACCTGATGTGCAAAACAGTTTTGGCTACATCATAATAGTCCACTAGAACACTTCAAACAAGTCAAACATAATACACTAGAGCCAACTAAGTCTTCCGCTAATAGTTGAAAACCTCACTCTCATCCATGGCTTATCTAGAATCTATTTTCGAAATATTTCGTTTACTTATCAACTAGTCAAAACTCACCATAATTCTGCTCCAACACTCACACATGATCTATCACATTTGATAACACTTAGTTTGGTCTACCCTTCAATTTTAGCAAATTGATCTCAATCATCTTTGACTCTAAATTAGGACCAAAAACTAGTTTTTCATTTCTTTTTATTTTTAAAGATTTTAGTAAATTTATCCTAGGACATCATCTGACTTTTAGGACTTAGTATCACTATTTCTCCACAACAAATTAAAAGGAATCCTTGTCAAACATATGGTTAGACTACCCAAGGTCAATGTTCTTGGCCAAAACCATCATTAAGCACCATTACTTGTTATGGGTAAGGATTTGAGATATCCAACAGCTAAAGACTTCAAAATTAAGTCAAAACCTCGAAATCCATTAATAATAAACCTTACAAAAGCATAATGACTTCAATTAAATCCTGTCTGATAGCCGGATCCCTGGTTCATAACCAGGCGGATCCCTGCTGAGAAGGATCCGCGGGATCCGTACATACAGAAAGAATAAATCAGCTTCCTTATTCAAATTCAAGTTACCTTTTTGGTTCTCTAACCACCTTTAGCATTCATTAATTACCCTCCTAGAGCTGATCAAAACCTCAAGAGCATGCTTAGTCCTCTAAGTGGCCAAGGATTTAATTTCCTAATTCAAAATATCCTTTATAAACCAAACAACCTTAGGATTAAGTCACCACTCTCAATCACATCTCAAAAATCAGCAACTAAAGAAGCTCTTACAAGCACCATCATCACTATGACTAAGTCTCTTAGCAACAACTCTTCAACCATAGGATCATCCAAGAGAAAAGGTCAAATGATCCATGAAATCTCATCCACCGAAACATCACCCATTAGAGATAATGAAGCTAGAATCTCACCTCTTCAAACTCATCCAAAAGCTAAGAGAACAGCAAGGATTAGCATCAAACCTTACGGACTAGAAAAAGGGTCATCTAGTTCAAAACCTAACATAGCTAGCTCTAGCAAGCCATCAAAACCCTCATTCATTGAGCATGGACTACAATCCTTGAATGAACCTCTTCCACATCCAAACATCTACTCATTAGATCATTCACTACCAAGAACCTCCCATTCACCAACCTTTTCATTAAATAAGGAACCACCTACAACACCAACTAGCCCATCATGGGAGACAAGGAATAACCTTGATCATATGGAAGAAATTCCATTACCACCCTCATTTTTAGAACCTCTTCCTACTTCTCAAAATGAAGACCCACAAGCACACATAGAGCCTTCTTAAAGTATTCATTTCCCTCCGGGTCCAAACCAAGAAAACACTTCTCCAAATTGTCTAAACACTCATGGACTTGTTCAAGAAGTACGAAATGAGATACATTTCATGTTTAATCATCTTCTTGCAAAGTTGGATCAAATCAACAAGTCCACTCATCCCTAGACTCAAGCACATTATAGCATTTTAAGTCTAGTATCTAGTTAGTATTTAGTGGTACTTGTATGTCCTAGTTCATTCTCTTAGTTTTAGAGATTGGGTTGATCATCTCTTGTTTTTATTGAATGAATATTTTTATATTTGTTATGTGCTTTATGTGTTGAGTTTGATATATTATATCTACCTCACATATTCATTAGCATTGAATGGAACATTCTCATTGCTGAAGAATTTATCAAACAGATAGTCCGATCCCTCCCAAATACCTAGACGGATCCCTACAAGAAGGGAACCGTGGGATCCGTGGTACAGAAGCACAAATTTCTACTAACTTGAGTTTTATTTGCAGGAAATTATGCACTATACTCTTGTTTTCTAACCTTTACTTTGTAGATTTTCAAAATAACACATGAAGATTGTGACATCATAAAGCTAGGGGGAGCTTTGTGTCAAACGAAATTGCAAAATCATTTGCAACTTAATCCAATGTTGGATTACACTTCATGATACCCCATTGCATCTTTGCAATCTTCAAGGGGGAGCACGTTTTCGTCACTTAGACGAACCATTTGCAAACTTAATTGCAAACTCAATTAGTTTATTTTACGTCATGTCCTTGACGCCCTTTCAAAGGGATGGACTCGTCAAGGGGGAGTTAAGACGAGTACCATTCCCGTCACTTACTCTCTTTACATTTTTACATAACTTTCTTGTAAAAATTGTGTTAGTTTCTTTTAACACCTTTTGTTTCGACAAAAAGGGGGAGAAGAAAGTAAAAACTACAAATTCAAACTTTTACGAATTTTAGCTTTTCCTTAAAATAATTTTATGATTTGTCATCAACAAAAAGGGGGAGATTGTTAATACAAATAAGCCGTAAAAACGTTTATTTATATTTTACGATCTTCTAATGTTTTGTCGATAACAAACGTAAAATCATTTTAACGAAACAAATAGAATACGTAAATAGTTTGAGTTAATAGTTTCCTAACACACTTACGTTTTCACATAAAACACTAAAACAAGTATAAGTGATTTTATGTTACATATGTACAACAACTAGTGTTTACATATTGGGTTAGAATATACTTAAACTAAGTATACTAAAATGGGTAAAAACAAATATATACTAAATGGGTAAAAACAAGTATATACTAAATGGGTAAAAACTAGCAAATGGTTTTGACCCATAACCCATGGTTTTATGTATACCACTTAATCAAGTTCATTGTATCTAGAATGAAAACCATGGATCAACCCATGGCCCATAACCAAAAATACCCATGCGCAAAGAGGAGCGTTCCACGGATCCCAGGCTTTGTGCTAGCCGGATCCCAAGTGGAAGGGATCCGTGGGATCCGGGGAAACAGTAGAGAATTTTCTCTATAAATAGAGAGCCATTTCTTCCTTTCTATTTATCACTTTACACACATACTTCCCCCAAGTATTCTAACCCTCTAACCTCAGATCCAAGTGATCTATGTAGTTTTTCTTTTGTTTTTGTATGATCTTCTACGTTCCTCTTAAAGGAGAGATCACCATTTCTTGAAGACGTGCAACCTCAAGTCCATGAGTTGCAATGCTTCGTCATCAAGACAACTAAAGTTCTCTTGTTGATAGTTCTTCCTTTCTCCATAGATGTTGAGTTAAAGGCATTAGTGAAGGATGCCGAAAGTGTCAAGACGAAAGCATTAGTGAAAGGTGCTTATCGTTCGTGTCAAGAGCGTTAGTGAAGAATGCTATAGGTGTCAAGATGAAGGCATTAGTGAAAGGTGCCAAGCGTTGTGTCTAAGGCATTAGTGAAGGATGCCGAAGACTCAAATCAAGTAGAATTTGGGAAGAATGCATAGGTCGTATAATCGATGAGGTGCATCGTTATACATATAAGTACTTGTTTATTTACAAGGATGGTGATATCCTTGATGGTGTTGTAACAAGGAGTAGATCTCCTTGAAGATTAGGTGTTGTGTCGTGAAGGGTAGTAGTTCCTCCATAGTAATGGAACTAGGTGCTTAGCCTAGTACCTAATAAAGGGTAGGCGACGTTGTGATAGGATTAGTTCTCCTAAGGTGTGAAAGAACTCGGTGGTTATCCTAGCACCGTATAAAGGGTAGGCGACGTTGTGTTAGGTGTGGTTCGCCTTGGTGTGAAAGAACTCGGTATTTAGCTTTGTACCGGAAAAAGGTTAAGCGACGTTGTGAAGGCTTCTCCGCCATAAGGAGTTTGGTGTAGTGCTTACGAACTCTCGAGTAGGTGACTCGGGGAGTGGAGTAGGGCAAGGAAGGTGTCCTTGTAGCCGAACCACTATAAATAACTTGTGTCGTGGTGATGTGCTTCTTACTCTTTATCTTCCATTACACATTTATATATCTATCTATCAATGTTCAACATAAACAATCAAATAGATTGACATAAGTCGATCTAAATATTTAAAAGGAAGTTTTAAATTGGTAAAACTATTCAACCCCCACCCCCTTCTAGTTTTCCTCATACCCATCAAAACGACTGTCAAAATGAGGAGAACGACAAGCCGAATAGACTAAGGTCCATTCGGGTCAGCCTTTGAGGCCTAAAATCGCTTCGAACAGAAGTTATTGAGGTTTTTAAAGTTTTTAGACCAAATTTTCACAACCGTGCTTAATCTTCATCAAACATAAATCATTTATCCTTGACTCGATCCTATATCAACTTTATCACAAATACCTTCATCAATGGCAACTCTGCAAGATATTCATGCAGCCAGTGCTGAAAGCCGTCTCCAATCCTGAAAAAAGGTGGATATCTTCAATGGACAAGTCGTATGCTCTGCTACATCAAACCAAACCTAAGTGAAAACTCATGATTAAATCTGTTAATACAAATAAGCCGTAAAAACGTTTATTTATATTTTACGATCTTCTAATATTTTGTCGATAACAAACGTAAAATCATATTAACGAAACAAATAAAATAAGTAAATAGTTTGAACTAATAGTTTCTAACATATTCACATTTTCACATAAAACACTAAAACAAGTATAAGTGATTTTATGATTTAGTAATACATATGTACAACAACTAGTGTTTACATATTTGGGTAAAATATACACATAACTAGTATGTAGTATATTGAGTAATATAAATGGGTAGAAACTTAAGTATCACAACCCATTGGGCAAATACATTGAATGTAGTTGGGTTCAACCCAAAGCCCATAACCCATGGATCTTGACTCATAACCCATTGCATGACATCATGCTTATATCATACATGGATAATATCCATAACCCATGGATCAACCCATACCCAAGTGACTAAGTGCATTGCACTTAAAGATACATTGTATCTAGCCAAAAGATCCATGGTTCAACCCATGACCCATGACCCATAACCAAAATACCCATGGGCAAAGAGGAGCGTTCCACGGATCCCTAGCTTTGTGCTAGCCGGATCCTTTGTGGAAGGGATCTGTGGGATCCGGGGAACAGTAGGATTTTTCCTCTATAAATAGTGAGCCATTTCTTCATTATTTCCAACCCCTTTCTAACATACTTTCTCCCCTGAGTTAAATCTCACTAACCTTAGATCCAAGAGATCTATGTTTGTAGTTTTGTTTTTGTGTGATCTTTTAGGTTCCTCTTAAAGGCAAGATCACCACTTTTGAAGTCGAGCAAGCTAAAGTCCATGAGTTGCCAAGCTTCCTCATCATCAAGGCTACTTAAGTCTTCTTGTTAATGATTCCTTTCTTTCTTCAAAGAAGTGTATTGTTGAAGACATTAGTGAAAGATGTCTCAAGTGTCAAGACGAAGATATTAGTGAAGGGTATCTATCGTCTATAGCATAAGCACTTGTGGTAAGTGCTTAGAAGTCAAGACAAGAAGCATTAGTGAAAGGTGCTTAGAAGTCAAGACTTGAAGCATTAGTGAAAGGTGCTTAGAAGTGAAGACACAAGACGTTAGTGAAAGGTGTCTTGTAGATCTAGTCAAAGGCATTAGTGAAAAGTGCCTTAGATTTACATTCGATATGGTGTGTTTCGATGTACTAGATAAACTAGCATTAGATCGAAGGATATTGATGTCCTTGATGATGTTGTAAAGGAGTAGATCTCCTTTGGGATTAGTCGTTGGTGTAGTGTGGTAGTAGTTCCTCCATTGCAATGGAACTAGGTGCTTAGCCTAGTACCTAATAAAGGGTGGGCGACGTTGTGAAGGTGTAGTTCACCTTGGAGTGAAAGAACTAGGTACTTAGCCTAGTACCTTATAAAGGGTAGGCGACGTTGTGTAGGTTTGGTTCACCTTGGAGTGAAAGAACTCGGTATTTAGGTTAGTACCGGAAAAGGGTTAAGCGACGTTGTGAAGGCTTCTCCGCCATAAGGAGATTGGTGTAGTGTTTACGAACTCTCGAGTAGGTGACTCGGGGAGTGGAGTAGGGCAAGGAAGGTGTCCTTGTAGCCGAACCACTATAAATACTCGCGTTGTGGTTTTGTGCTTCTTACTCTTATCTTTTCATTACATATCTTTATATGCTTGTTTATCAACATCCAACACACACAACCAAATAGATTGATAAAAGAAAGTTTTAATTGGTAAAACTATTCAACCCCCCTTCTAGTTTTTCACAATTGGCATCAGAGCTTCGTTACCAAGTTTCTTAAAGTATATTGTACTTTAAAAACTTGATACGATCCATGGTTAATTGAAAACTACAAAGAAGGTTTTTCATAAAAACAAACACCATGTCTTTATGTTTGGATGTTGATTTGATAACAACATTTTTCTTATTTATTTTTTCATTTAATTGCACTAATCTTCTTTGTCATATTGATTAGTCAAAGCTCATACCCACCAAGCTTTAGGAGTCGCTTGGTAACGAGAATACCTTCATTAAGAAGGTATCTTAAACGCAAAGGAGCGGGAATTGTCTAAGTGACATTTGCTGTGTCATTTGTAAAGACATTCCTAAGTGCGCTAGAGGTATGATTTTCTTTTTACTTTTCTTGATAATTAAGTATACCTATTTAGGTATTTATATGATTATCTTTTGTGCAAATTACATGTTTTACATGAAGCTTCATTAGGAAGCCTTTTTCTTTCATACGTGTCTTATTTCTCGTCTAAAGTCGTGATATATAAAACTTATGTTTTGTTTTCTTTTAATCCAATAATAAAACAAAACACGAATTTCAAAAATTCCTCCTTCCCTATAAAAACTCCCACCGTCGACCAATCTATCAAACCCTCACTTTTTCAAATCTTCTAATTTCAAAAATTTCCTCTCACTCATAAAATTCATCTTCCTCCTCATTCCATCTCAACTGAAACCAAGAAGATCCGTCATCAACATGGTTTATGTAACGCCCCGACCCGACAAGGGTAAAGGAATCACAAGTAATGATTTCATATCAAAGCAAACATAAATATCCAAAAGAAGTCTTAACATAAATATTGAAATAATTCAAGTCAAAATGACTTCAATACATAAGTCCCAGCAGAAAATAAACTCCAAATAAAATATCTGAAATATAAAGTCTTAAATGGCATCATAAGATCAAAGCTAAATATTTCTAAGGTAAGTCCACTCAGCACTCATCCCAAAGCAAAACCCAGCTCCAATGCTTAGATACCTGCCGCAGAAGAAAAGAAATGCGGCTGAGCTTCAAAAGCCCAGTGAACAGATATACAAGCAAAACGAATACAAAACGAAAACGATTACGAAATAAAGTGAAAGAAAGATAGCAAAATCATAATCATTTCAAATTATAAATCAGAATAATAGAATAAGTTTATAGCTAACTACCTCGAGCCCAGACACATATGCCATATCATAATCATATTCATATTCATAATCACACAAGGCAACATTTGTAGGGGAGACCTACCAGAGTTATGAAGGACGTGCATGCATGCAACATCAATCATCAGATAACATACAACATATAACATACAATATATAACATATAACAGATCTAGGATGCACCCATACGCCCCACAAACATATATTGATAATATAATATAACTTGAGCTCATAACAGATAACAGATAAGGACGTGGCAGAACTTCACTCTACTGCCCTAGAGTCATGTCAGAAGTGCATCACTGACACGGACATGGAACCCCCATGACTAGTTATTATTTGGCTCGGGTGTCAAACTATCTTAGGTCAAATTAGAATGTCGAAACTGACATAGAGCATACTTTATCAAAGATTACATCATGTTTTCAAAGTCAAAGTTTTATGATTCAAAAATCAAAGCTCAGATAAGCAACAGCTCAAATAAACAAAATAGGGTTCATAGCAAAGGCTTAGGAAATCCTAATATAAAAGCTAACGAAAAGAAAATGTTATAAGGAACCTTTACTGAAAAGGTCAGAATATCTGTACCTTATTCCAAAGCAAATGATCAAAAAGCAGAAACACGGAAAGCAAAGGATTACTCCTTCTTCACAGAACCTATACACAGTAACGGTCGTACATGTTATTTATGATTCCATAATCGTCTAAATGATCTTTTAATATTTGGTGTTCATACTTAATGTATTTAATGATCTTAATACTTTAGGGTTTTATAATTAAATGAGACTTAAGTGTTTTATAAACAATATCGTAGATTATGTCATTTATTAAAGTTTAGGGTTAAATGTGAAAATAGTTTAAACGTCATAACTCACACATGAAATAACGAATTAACACACACTTAGTTTCAAACCCTAATCGACTCTCATTTATGTTCTAGGGTTTTCTCATTCTTTTAATATCATATCCACATGCATTTACTTTATATGTTACGTCATTTAATGACTCATTACTCTTGTTATTTACTCAATACGTTCATGTCTTAATCATATGTTACTCATATATATGTTATACGTCAACTTTTATATTCATGCACTACAACTTCGTATAGATATGACCACGTACTACGTTTACATATCCACAAGCTTACTTGAATTATAATAACGCACGCATGGTTGACAAATCATTTAGGGTTTAGGTTTCACATGATCTTTACACGTTTAATACACATTCAAAACTCTTATATGGTTCGGTTCAAACCTAGGGTTTCGGCTAATAGGTTATTACGCAAATCTTAACTCATCTACGTACCTTACATATTCAAGTTATCAAGTTTTTACACCTTAGCCGAATTATATACATGGTTCGGTTCACATGCATGTGGTTCGGTCCTTATATACTCGACATATTCATGATCCGATTCAATAATACTTATTACGTAACATACTCTTTAATACTTATAAGGTTTAAATCATATGGTGTTAGGTCACTAGTTTTACAAACACAAGTTATAGAGAAAGAGATGAAGGCGGATGAACAAGTTATCACACACACACACACGTATAATAATACGGTTAAGGCAAAGAGAGTGAATGAAAAGAAAACTTGAACAACCAACCCTCAAATGAGGGTTTACAAGAGTATTTAAAGGAGGGAAGCTAGGGCAACACTCCTAGTTCCCATCCTTTCTTATATGGGCTTGGGCCTAAGCTTATGGGCCTTCTACATAAGCTAGACCTTAAACAAACATAAAGGCCATAATAAAGCTACCTATTACATATGAAATATAAATACTTGAAATACTGTTTAGGAGTGATTCCAACAATCTCCCCCTCAAGTATATATGAATGTAAACGGTGAAGGCGTTGATGTAATAGTAGCTCTGACGTCTTCTGACATTCTTCTTTCTTGTGAGAGGAATTGCCTTGATTCGAACAATCTCCCCAGTGTAGAGAGATAGTTATCTTTGAACAGTTATGCTTCGACGTCATCTTTAACTTTGTTCTTTGATCATTGTTCTTTGTGGTGAAAGTGATAGTATGTTGTTGTCTGCATCAGTCTGCCTCAGGTCTGCTTCGCTGCTCCAGTGTCTCCACGTCATTCTTCAACATGCTTACACGCTCTTTGACGTTGGAATTCAATGCTGATGAAGTTCTTTAAGTTTTGACTTTGTAGATTCTTTGGTTTGACGAAGAATCATTCTGACGGTTGTGTTGCTATTGAATAGAACTTCCATTAGTGATGATGTTGGCGTGAGCATGAGAAGAATCAGCACGATCATTCCGCTCCAGAGCTTCCATAAGAAGAAAACATTTCAAACGGTTAGTAATAAGCGGTTTCCGGCACTTACAAGTTTGAACTTCGAGAGTGTTAACAGCATAGTGTGAAAACACAAATCTAATTCTTACAAAGGCCGTTCCTGAACTGGAGTCCCACAAGTGAGATAACGCGATGTACCGAAGTACATCTACAGTTCAGATGAGTCGCTGAGGTACACCGAAGCATCACCTCACGACTGTAGACCGTTTGAGACACACTCCGCGTAATCCACGGGGAGTTACCGAAGTGACCTGCTGTCAGGGCTGTTTGATGTTGACCCTGGAAGGAGTTTCCATTCAATCACTGAGGATCACAGATGTGAACCTCTCATAAATGTTCTCGACAGATTGCTAAGATCTGTGAAGGACTCGATATGAACCACTGATAATCTTATTAGTTGATCATCAAGTGATTAAATGTCAAGTGTTCCTATGAGATCTTTTGATGAATCTCGTGGCTCTAGACACAATAGTGCGTTTTGGTTTTCCTGAGCGGAGACTAGGGAGAGGGTCTCCTTCTTCAATACCAGCGATCTCTAAGAGAAAGCCAATAGTTTACGTAGGGTTCCCTGTGAGAATGAAACAAGCTTCTTTTGAGAGAAACTTGAGTGGCTAAGAAGGTTTAGTGCATGCGTCACCTGGTGCATGACGACTTTTAATCTTCAATACCGGTGTCACTAAGTGACAACCAGTAGCATATGAATTGAACCCAGTGTCTGCCCTAAGTTGAATAATCTGGAGGGCTGTTTCTTTTCACCCTTTACTTTACATTTCTTTTTGATTCTTCAACTCCTTCTTTCTCCGATTCTCATTTTCTCCTTTTTACAATCATTCCAAAGGACTTCTAACACTAACTAATGGTAGTGTCCGTGGGTAGATCCCTCTGGCTCTGGCGGATCATAGGACGGTTATTCCTAACCTTAGTCACCTTATAACTCCATGACTAACCTATGTTTGCCATTAAAACCACTGTATGTGAAAATATCTCTCAAAGGGTTTGTAAATGAAAAACATGTTTGAACCACTGTGAGAGATAAGGTTTTGCATAAATACTCCCCCTCCACATGTGCTTAAGAGTATTAATGGTTTAAATGCACAGTGAGGAAAGAGCGCGCACTTTTAGAATTGATCCACTGAAGATAGACAATCCCCCGCGAGACACGGTTACGTTGCATAGTTAAAGAGTTACATTGTCAGCTTTTAGGTGACAACTAGCTCTAATAACTACCTTGAAGGTGTAGACAAACCTCGAAAGGTTGTCATACCCGTCAGAGTTCATGTCTATCAAGAGTTTCTCGAATGGTACTTTCTACTTGGACAAGTCCTTTGTGAGACACGTTTACATTACTAGCGAACTAGCTTGAAATTATTACCCGTCCAGGACAAGTCTTTTCGAGTTACTAACAGTTTAGTACCGTCAATTCGTTGGTTAAGTCAGAGGTACACAGATTCATTTGCATTTTGCATAACATATTTCTTATCACACAATTTTCTCCCCCTCAAAAATGGCATATGAAAATGTTATTTTTGAAACGTTTGAGAATAAATATGAGCATTTCGAGTGTTGCGGGAAGAGTGACCACTGTGAACAATTTGTGAACAAAGTTTTCAACAAATACTCCCCCTCAACTAGTGATATAAACGGTTGAGGTTTTAAAATCATATGGGGAAGTACTTGTCTTTTTGAGCAAAACCTTGAAAAATGAAAGGTTTGATAGGTTTTACTCAAAAATAAGAAGCTTTCGCTCCTTTTATAAGGATTGTGGCACTGAGGCGTACCACAGGGTCCTTTCTTGACAATTACGGGTTGTACACTGTTATGTGTGCACAAGCCATTGACATCTATAATCACACATCCAAAATTATATGAAGGAAACAATTCAAGGGGTACCAGGAAGTGCAGTGATGTTCCCAGGAGTACGAACAGGGCGTTGATAGCCGGTGATGTTGATTCTGGGTCGACCACCAACAAAACTTTCCAATGTTCTGAACTGATCCCTTCTGAACAACCGTTCATCAATCATGGTGATGATCCTTCTCACATCCCTCCTTTCCTGAGAATTCCAGCGCTTAGAAGACCCAATTTTCAGGTGTATATCCTTCAACCTGTACGCCAATCCATCCCTAACTCGCTTCAAGGTATGATCCCCGAATTTCTGAAGTTCACTACACGCCATTAAGCAGTTTCTTTGAAGTTCACTGTGGTAAACAACTCCGAATGGTTTGCTGATGAGCGTATATTGAGTTAACTGATTGATGTCGGGAAGATCAAGCGTTGGAGGAGTGAGGTTGACACGTTTCTGATATGATTCAACGGCAAGCTGAAGATCTTCAACACGTTCTTTGATGACAATGCGTCTGATGAAGATGAGCAGTGACTTGATGAATTCACGTTGTACTTCAGTTGGAAATTGTCTCATGCGACCTTGAACTTTGGCAAGGTACATGTCTTCAATATCGTTAATGTTCAAATTCTCAAAGTCAGCTTCAGAGAATGCATAGTCCCTTTCGTCTTGTCTTTTGACCACAATCTTCTTGAGAAAAGTGTAGTCCCATTTAGACGATAGACCAACATGTTGGATGGCCACGATACTTTTAGTACTGAACACTGCATGTTGAGACTTCTGGACCAAGCAGCTTCTGTAGTAGATTCTTCGGCGTTCCGGCCAATGGTGAATCCCATACATTGCATCTTGGTCATACGCTACCACTTTGTCGGAGAACATGTGGGTAGCACGTTCCTCGATGGCTATACAATCAGAGTATATGGCAGCAGGGAATGGAAGTGTCAGAGATGTAGCGTATTTCCTTGAACCATCGCCACCGTGTTGAAGAAAATCTAAGTCTTTGTTGAAGAAATGTCTGAAAGGAATCCTAGGCTGATCAGGTTGGCCAATGGTAGGTAGAGGTCGAGACCAGTCGGTGTAATATGGAGGATTGTCCCGTTTGGTGAAATAGATGTTTGCTTCTGGGTTGAGCCAATCCATGTTATTAGACATGGCTCGAGCAATGTTTTCAACGTGATATTCAACCTCGATTGCACTTTCCGAGCTGTCTTTCAAAAGTAGGAATGCATCATTCTTGATGCGCTTCAATTCAGATTTCGTCATCTTCTTCACCCGAAACCTTTCTTGCAAGATCTTTGCATGCTCCAAGGTACTACCGTCTACCAATTCTTGACCTTCTTCAGGGTAGGGAGTGTTGTTAAATAGTGTAGCAAACCATTCAAATTCTTCAGTTTTGTCGTCATCTAGCCATGATACGACGTCAGTATGAAGCGTTTTCTTCTTCTTTTTCGAAGGCTTAGATGATGATGCTGGTTTCTGTCCTTGTTTGGGAGAGGTGGGTTGTTGTTGGGGCTCAAGGACCTCTTCATCGTCACCACCCGTATATTCAAAGTAATCACCTGTTTTTTGAGTCAGGGGTGGTAACTCGGAATCGTCCCGAGGTTTATCAGTAGAAGACCGAGGTGGAGGAGACTTTTGTTGAGAAGAAGTCTGTTGTAGAGGATGTGGCATCGAAGAAGATTCACCAGATTGCTTCTGACGTTTGGGTGCAGAGTCCTTGTCCTTATCATCGTCATCTCTTGGCCGTTTGGGTTGATCGGCTGATTCCTTGCATGATGATCTGAGTTGAAAAGCAAGTAGATCTTCGAAAAATTTAGCTTCATCTGAAGTAAACGTTCCAGATCGCTTTGACATTTGCATCACTAGTTTAGCGATTAACTTAGATTCAGAGAGATCAGCTTCTTTGGCCATTGTATGTTTAACCAATGCGACGATGTTAGGGGTGAGTTGTCTGGAAAATACTTCTCTAGTCACACCGGGGACAATGTCGAGAAGAAACTTGTGGGTATGATCTCTTGCTGTCTTCTCCAGTTCCTTTTGGACTTTAGGAACGATATCCTGAAGGTACTTGTTAGTGTAACCTTCGATCATTTCGTTCAGTTCCTCTTTACGATGACTCTTCATGAACTTCTGAACAAATTCCCTTTCTTTCTGCATCTTGTCTTTCTCATCATTTAAGTACTGTATTTGGTCAGCAAACCAATTCAGTTTTCTGTAAAGTATGTCCTTCTTTCTGACTTGTTGGACAGCTTTCACAATTCTTTCATGAGTCTGAGAAATCCAAGAGCGAGGTGGTTTCTTCACAGATTTGGATGATGATCTAGTTGACTTCATTGATGGTGGTGGTGATGAATGAGATGAAGAGTCTGATGATGAGGAGACATGAGGAGACTTCAGGTCCTTAGGAGTTTCTGAGGTTTTCTCCTTTGAGTGTGTTGGACTGTCTAGAAGAAACTTTGTATAATCATCATTGTCATCTCTAGACTTTTCTTTCTCAGACTTCTTGGTTTCCGGTTCCTCAAAGTCATATCTGATAGTATCCTCCACAAGCTGTTGTTGTTGCAGAAGAGTGGTGGTACCAGATCCCTTATCGGGTCGATTAACCGCATCAGGATCTGGAGAGGAGTGGGCAGCACCACTTGTTCCTCCGGGGCCACCCATTTGATCTTTAGCAAATTCTTCAGCTTTTTGAAGGTGTCTGACGATTGTAAACTTCTTCCTGTATAGTTGCTCTTCTTCTTCTTCAGAGCTCTCATCATAGGGTACAATTGCTGGAGTCTTCCATTTTTCTTGGACAGCTGGAGGACTTGGAGGTTTTGCTACTGAGGCAGGTGCTTCGGTTGCAGTTGCAGAGTAATGAACCTCTTCATCTGTATCAGTATCTTCAGAGCTCTCGTCCTCAATCTTTCGTTGCGGTTCAAGTGTGGGAATAGGTTCGGTTTCCTTTACGGGAACAATCCTTTTAGAAGGAGGATTCCTTTTAGGAAGCTTCCTTTGACTCACAGTACTTGTTGCGCTTCCTGTACTTCCTCTTCTGGTTCTCCTTACAGGTGTTCCAGAAGATTTTTCGTCGAGATGACCAACTTTGCCTTGTCTAACTGCTTCCAGATACCTTTTGTATGTTTCGAGCTTTCTGACATCTTCAGTTAGAAGGAAATCTGGCAACACAGCTCCTTGTTTCTTTGTAGACGATTCCTTGATTCTGACAGATAGAATAGGTTCCGTCAACATATCGTGATTGTCGGGGTCATTGAGCCTCTTGGGAATATCAGGATGAAGTCCAAGTGCTCTCTGGATCAACAGTTTAGTATATCTGATGTAGGGAATCTTTGAGCCAAGCTTGTTGAGAAATGACATCATGTCATCCCAAATCAGAGCTTCGATAGCGATGTGTTTCATGTTGACCAATGCCCAAAATATTTGCAGTTCCATGAGCTTAGGATGCTTATAGCCACTGTCACGACCAGAAACAGACTTGGTGATGATCATGTAGAGAGTTCTTCATGGTTGAGGAATACTCTTAAGCTCTACGTGAGAATGCTTGGTGATTACTCCTGTAGCCTCGTCATAACCGATATCGATTAAGAATTGGAGAGTGAGCTCTTTAGCAGGTGTGGCTTATAGTTTGGTTGGATCGACTTCAGGAATTAGGAGAGCAGCCCTTAAGTCTGCAGGTGTAATGGTGACTTGTTTGTGGTTCAGAGTCACCGTCACAGCAGTCCGTCCTTTGACCCTTTCCATAGTGTTCTAGAACTGTTGGATATAGATCTCAGGAACAGTTGCAGAGTGAGTGAGCATATTCTGATACGGATGAGTCCTCAGAATATCAATAGCAATTAAACACGAAGATTCTGAGCAAGTGAGGGTGTCAAAGTCAACACGGAGATTATTCTTTCCTATCTTCATTGGATAGCCATAAGGATAGATGTCAGCAATGGAGAGAACTTCTGATGCATCCACATTCATTTGTTTAGCCATGTCGTGATCTGAAATAACATTAGCCAAAAGAACCAACATATCGAAAGACATAATGTTAGTCAACAGAAGGTCTTATTGTCTAGTTATTGAATGTACAGAATGATTGTTACGAGTCCTAAGTCACTTGTTTGTTCAATAGTCTAATGACGTCGTGAAATGTTTCGTGAGTTAGTTAACTTTAAGTTTTTTTTTTTTTTTTAAAGTTTATGTTATCACTTATTGTTCACAACATATCAAACTATTAAGTTTATTAGTGGCATTATTGGATTCGTGACGTTATGATTAGTTTATTTACAAGTTTGTACACGTAACAATTCATTATGGAGGTCAATCCAGGGTTAAGCGTAGTTTGGCAAAGTTAAGCGTAAAAAGTAATGAGATATGCGTAGACGAAAGCTTACGCGTAGGATCCTAACTTACGCGTAAGAAATGTTACTCGTAGGAATAGGGGACCTTATGCGTAGAGCTTACGCGTAGGCGTATATATACCTTACGCGTAAGGCGTACTCATAAGAGTAGACCTTATGCGTAGAGGTCACTGTTTACGCATATCCTTCACAGGATACGCGTAGTCCATTGTAGAACCTTACGCGTAACTGTTATGCGTAGGAATATTCTTACGCGTAACATGACTACGCGTAGGGTAATCCTCATGCGTAGAGTTGCAAATGACCTTGATTCTGAGTGTTAAGTGTAGCAAAGCCTGAAATAAGTTCATCAAGTCATCAATATTAACACAAAGCATCATTTTAACAACATTTTATGGCATGAAACTTTTCAGAACCGTTATGCGTAGAAAGTCATACGCGTAGGTCAAAACCCTAAGGGTTGAGATTTACGCGTATCACTTTTAGCCATGGAATTTGCACCATACTAATTCTGGTAGTTCTAAGATATGTTGAGAGTCTATAAGCCAAGTTATAACACTTAGTTTGTTGAGAATCAAAAATACCCAAAAGTCATGAACATTAAACCCTAATTTCAAATTGTTAACCAATTCGTGTTTCTGGGTGGTTAGAGACCTTGGAAATCATCTATTCAACAACACAAAAACATAACCCAACAATCTTTTTGACCAAAACACTTCAAATTTAAAAATACCCAATTCGACTCATAAACCTTAATTTCCAAAATTCATCAATTCGTGTTTCTGGGTGGGTTTTAAGAAAGAAACTTTGACGACACTCCCCCTCGACTTAAGAAATAATGAAAGGTTATAAATTTAGTCTGAGGAGTGTCATTCAACCAGAATATTCACCACCATTGTAAAATGAAACAATCGAGATATGAAAACATGCAAGTACACTGATGTTTTGAAACAGTTAAGTGAAAATTTTCTCCCCCTCAACACTTGATCGTAAAAGTACTGAATTTTGAGAGATTATAGTGTTGAAGGAGGACATGTACTTGCCATGTTGAAAGATTATAGATAAGAAGAATATTTTTGTTGTTTTATAAGATTTTATATTTTTGTATTTTGTTTTTGAAAAATTTATTTACAAAAGATGTTTTGGTGTTTGACAAGTTTTTAAGACTATTTTAAGAGGTCATCCAATTCCTCTTGAGTCAAACACCTCATACCAATCCGGTGGACCAACTCATTAAACCTAGCGGGTGGCAAGGCTTTGGTGAGAAGATCTGCCAATTGGTATTCTGTACCCACAAAGTATAATTCAACGGTACCCTGTTCCACGTGGTCCTTGATGAAATGATAGCGTAGATCGATGTGCTTTGATTTCGAGTGCTGAACTGAGTTGCACGAGATTGCAATGGCACTCCGATTGTCGCAGTACATTGGGATTCTGTCAAATACGTAACCATAGTCTTTGAGTTGTGTTCTCATCCAAATGACTTGAGCACAACACGCGGACATGGCTACATATTCTGCTTCGGTTGATGACAGCGATGTACAATCCTGCTTCTTTGATTGCCAAGACACCAATTTATCACCGAGAAATTGTAGAGCTCCTGAAGTACTTTTCCTTGAGTCTAAGCATCCTGCGTGGTCAGCGTCTGAAAAAGCGATTAGTTCAAAACCAGAATCCTTCGGATACCAGATCCCCAAGTTAATGGTTCCCTTGATGTAGAGGATTCTTTTAGCCTCAGAGAGGTGGGTTTCAGTTGGTCGCGACTGATAACGGGAGCATAGATAAACGGCAAAGACAATATCAGGTCTGCTAGCTGTTAGATACATGAGAGACCCAATAATACTTCGGTATTTGGTAGGGTCAACTAATTTCCCATGTAAATCAGCATCTAGTTTCTTGGTATGAGCCATTGGTGTGGCATAAGTGTCATAGGTTGTCATTCCAAATTTGTTTAACAATTCAAGGGCATATTTGGACTGACTCAAGAAAATACCACAGGGTGATTGATGAACTTGCAGTCCTAGAAAGAACCTAAGTTCACCCATCATGGACATTTCAAAATTTTTCTTCATTAGTTTTGCAAAAGCGATTGAAAACTTTTTATGTGTAGACCCAAAAATGATGTCATCCACGTAAATTTGAACAATTAAGATATGTGCCCCGTGATATTGTATAAAAAGAGTTGGGTCAACCGAGCCTTTGGTGAAATTATTGGCAATGAGGAAAGATGATAGCTTATCGTACCATGCCCGAGGGGCTTGTTTGAGACCATAAAGAGCTTTGTTCAGTTTGTAGACATGGTTCGGGAACTCAGGATCAACGAATCCATCTGGTTGGCTGACATAGACCGTTTCTTTAAGTTGTCCATTGAGAAACGCCGTTTTGACATCCATCTGATAGACCGTCATATTCATATGAGCTGCGAACGCGAGAAATATCCGAACAGCCTCAAGACGAGCAACCGGAGCAAAAGATTCTTCAAAGTCTATTCCCTCTTCCTGACGATAACCCTTAGCAACTAGACGTGACTTGTTTCGGATGACGTTCCCTTCAGCATCCAATTTGTTTTTCCAAATCCATTTTAGACCAATGACGTAGACCCCTGTTGGTCTTTCAACGAGTTCCCATACTTCAAGACGTTTGAATTGGTTAAGTTCTTCCTGCATGGATTCAATCCAGTTGTCTTTTGTCATTGCATCTTTAATGTTTTTAGGCTCAGATTGGCAGACAGTGAGTGCATAAATGCAATGTTCACCATCTGTGTGAAGACGTTGTCTCATAACGACTGGTTGATTCGGGTTGCCAATAATGTTAGCCAGAGGATGGTCTTTTGTCCATCGGTGTGTAGAGGGTTGATGTTGGTATACATTGTGCAGATTCTGAGGGTTCAAATGGTTTGTTGAAGATTCTGCGACATCTGGTGTAGCAGTCTCATTGGCAAACGGGTTGAAGAACGCATTTGGATCAAAATCTGCAGGTGGGGGTACTTCATTCAGAGTATCATCAGCTGGTTCATCATTGGTGAAAGCGGTGTGTTCAACTGTTGTGTTGGAGTCAACTGGTGTAGGTGCATCTTCAACAGTAGTTGTTGTAGCAGGTGTATCAGGTATAAGAATATTATCAGGTTGTGCAGCGGAAACAGCGGATATACCTGGAGCACGTTCATCAATTTCGTCACAGAACATAGGAGCAAATAACCTTTCCATTTGTTGACGAGTTAGCTGAGGGCTTTCTTCAGCTGATGATGGGGGTTGAGGGAAGTTTAAACGGTTGTGACCGGGTTCTAAGTTGTTATACTCAGAAGCCATTTCCGTGAGTTCATCAAAATGAGCATGAATCGTTTCCATTACCTCCTTAGTTCGACGATTCCAGATTCGGAAACCTTTAGAATTGTCACAGTATCCAATAAAGACTCCAATATCAGCTTTGGCTTTGAGCTTTCCAAAATCATCACGATCATTATTCGGATAGCAAAGGGATCCAAATACATGAAAGTGTTTGTGGTTCGGTTTATAGTTGTGGACAAGCTCGAAAGGTGTTTTGTTGTGGCGTTTTGTAATCATAGAACGGTTTTGAGTATAGCATGCAGTAGATACAGCTTCTGCCCATAAGTAATCTGGAAGTTTAGCATTGATTAACATTGTTCTTGCAGCTTCCACTAACGTTCGGTTTCGTCTTTCAACAACTCCGTTTTGTTCAGGTGTACGTGCAATAGATGTTTGATGCTGAATTCCCACTTTCTCATAGAATTCTCGAAGGGTTTTGTTAACAAATTCAGTTCCTTTGTCTGTTCTGATTATCCTGACGGTGTTGCGGAGCTGAACCTGTATTTTTGTGAGAAAGGTGATGATCATTTGTGGAGCTTGGTCTTTGCTTCGAAGAAAGTAGACCCAAGTCCATCGTGAGTAGTCATCAACAATTACTAAGATGTAGCGTTTGCCATTGATCGTTTGCACGCGCATCGGGCCACACAAATCCATGTGAAGAAGATGAAGCACATGCTGAGAGCTGTGTTCCACCTTTGAAGGAAAATGAGCACGAGTGCTTTTCCCTTGTTCACAGGCTGAGCAAAGATGATCTTTTGAATACCGGAATCGTGGGAGTCCTTCAACTAGTTTGTGTCTAGCAAGGTTGGTGATGGTTTGAAAGTTTAGATGTGAGAGACGACGGTGCCATAGCCAGGATTTTGTAAATGTTGCCTTTGAAAGTAAGCAAATGGGAGAGGAAGCAACCATGTCTTGCATAGAGATAGTGTAGAGACTAGAATTACGCGAGCCAGACATAAGGTCATTTCCTTGTAGATCACGAATGAAACAAGTTTTCTCCCTGAAAGCAACCTCCAAATCTCCATCACAAAATTGACCTACTGAAAACAGATTGTGACCGAGGCCTTCCACATAGTAAACCCTGCTGATTTCGATGTTCCCATTGACATAATCTCCGTAGCCCATGATAGCTGCGAAGTGATCGTTCCCGAACCTGACAGTGCCAATGAACTTTGCAATAAAGTTTGATAACAGTTTAAGATTGCCTGTCATGTGTCGGGAACATCCGCTATCAACAATCCAGAGAATGATCTGTATCACCTGCATTACACACAGACGACACAGATGGAATAGAAGTAGATGTGGAACCCGAAATGTTAGAGGGTTCCGAAGCAGGTATATTAGATATACACACATTAATAAGTTTAGGCATCCATTTAAATCCTAGTGTGTTGTATATCCATTTCTGCCATCTATAACTACTCTTTGCTTTAGTCTTAGTGAATGCACTAGGTGGTACTACATTCTTAGGAGGTGAAGCGGGAGCTACTGTGATAGCAATGGTTGCCTTAGAATCTAAAGAAGGCGGTATACCAAGCACAGACTTAGAATGATTAGTGGGTCTAGAGGTATTCCGATTCTTAGGATTCCGTAAACGAAAGATTATAGCTTTAGCAACACATTTGTCATGACAATCAGAATTCATACTCTTCCGACAAATAACACAAGGTGCATCAGACTGAATATCAAAAGTACTTAACGGTTTAGCATTCGTTATAGCACTATTTCTATTACATTTGCCAGACGTAACATCTATAGTGGAAGCAACATGAGTTTTATTCAGAGTCCTAGGGTGTTCTTCTACTTTAGCATTCCTTATTGATCTTTTCTTAGGTCGCAACTTCCTATTCTTCGATTGAGTGCTCCTAGGCTGTGAAGTGCGGACGTTTGGAAAAGACGCAACTATTCATGTTTCAGTAGAGGGAAACACATTAGCAACTTGTGATTTGGCAGTAGGGATTCTAGGTTCACGATTACTAAGTGTGACTGGTGCTAATCTCTTAATCACGGTAGGCGGAAGTTGTTCATACTTTCCTAACATTTCCCTTAACTTGGAGATAGTGTGAATCAAATCTTGATTTTCAGAACGAATATTACCAGCAAAATTCATGACTTCTCTAGTGTGAGCAAGATAGTGATCAAGTTCGTTAGATGCTTCATGACGAGTCTTATTGAGCAAATCAAATATGACACCATATTCCTGTTTAACTTTTGAAAGTTCTTGTTCATATTTTGAGATTTGACTTTTCAAAGACACGTTTTGATCATCCAGTTGCTCAATTTTAGGATCAGAAGATTTTGCACTCAACTGAGCGATTTTCTTTTGAAAACTAAGTTGATGATTGTGAATATCTTTTTCACACCAATGAAGACGACGTTTTGCATTGTAAATTTCATTGAGTAATCGTTTATTTTCAGCTTTTAAAGACTCGATCTGAAGCACATTATCGGTGTTCTCAACAGTTACAACATTTTCAACAATATCAGCAGAGATATAATCAGATGCATATGGCAAAGAATAGAATAACACAACATTATGGATATCAGCACAGATAACATCTTCCAAGAGTCGATCAACATCTTTTCTCAAGAGTTTCTTTTTACGTTTAGTATTAGAAATAGATGTTTCTGTTTTCTCGAAAACGTTTTTCATTACCCCAAGTTCCTTATGAAAATCCTTTTCCCAGGCAATTGCACAACGTTTCAAGTTTTTAACATTAGGTAAAAGATTTTTCTGAAAAATGTCTCTTTGTTCTCGCGCCAGAGGCGATTGAAAATGTTCAGCTTTGATTTCAGAGCGATATTCTATCTCATGTTGTAAAATTTTGAGGTCAGCCATGAAAATGTCAAAATATCGAAGAATTTTTCGATTTTCAGGTTTTGAGTTTACTTCACTAATGGAAGGTAAAGGACCATAAGTTTGTGCAAAATCTGTTTTGGGATTAACATTAGAAGACTCAGGTGTTTTGATGATAACCCTTGGTGTGTTAGAAGAATCCGTTGGTGTGACGAAAGTGACCGCGTTTTTATAATTAAAAGGTTTGTTGTAAACAACGTTTTTTAATTTTGATCGACTCTCGTCTTCTGCATCTAATTCCTCTTGACGATGATATTCAACAACACTCATGACAGTATTATCAATTTTGTATTCTGCACTGGAAACTTCAGGAGTTGGTTTGAATGTTTTTAGTGAAAGCTTTGGTTTGTAATCAGCTAGATTTTTTCCATATCCTTTTGGATTGGGTTTTAAGGTAAACTTTTCAATAGCTGTTACTGATTCACCATGTTTGTAAACAACAGTTTTAAACTCTTTAAGTTTGTTTTGCAAGCCGAGAATTTCTTCAAGAAGGTCATCTACCCGATTCGTTGAATGCTTTTTGTATGCGGAGAACTGTTTTTGACAATTTAACAACGCAGCCTTAGTTGTTTGATTTTCCAAGGTGAGAGCGTTAATTTGCTTTTTATGTTCGTGTTTCAGTTGTTCTAATTCAGACAACAAAGCATTCTTCGAGGCGGCTAGATCACGCATCTGTCTCTCTAAATATTTTTCGTTTTGATGAGATGTTGCAAAAGCGGCTTCAAAACCTTTGTCACGGTTTTCTTGAGTTTTGAAAAAGTTGAGTTGCATTTGTAAGCATTCAAAATCCTTGGTTAACAGTGCATTTTTACTTTTTAAGGACTGATTTAATGCAACACATTCAGCAATTTGGGATTGTTGGTCTTTAAGTAACAGAACAAGATCTGGATGAGGCAAAGGTTCATTGTGTTCATCGTGAGTCACAACATGATCATTATTTAGATCCTCACGTATAACCACGGAGTCAATTTGATTATCAAGGGAAACCATAAGGTCATCTGGATCGTCAAATGTAACTACGGGGTTTATTTGAAAATCGTCAGAATGAGATGTAGATGACTCATTTTGAACATTCTGAGCCGTGCCGGATTCAGATAGTGATGGAGATATTAGTTCAGATATGATGATGGTTTGTTCGGGTACCTGAGACAAGCCATCAGTGTCATACACTGGGCCTGTTTCACTCATGTGTAACTCTTGCAAATTAGCCATCAACATAACAGCTGCATTGGCCTGCAAGTCCTCCATATCATCATCCGAGTCTGCATCTGCCATAAAGCTCTATTCTTTGTCTGTGAGAGATCCACCAGCTTCATCCTTAAGAGCCAAAAGTAAAGCCTCTTTGAAATAAGCACTGCCCCTAGTCCTTGGCTTTGGGCATGCATTAGCCAGGTGTCCCTTCTCATTGCAGTTGTAGCATCTAAGACGATTTAACCGATTCTGAGCATTTCCCTGTCCCACCACTTGAGCTCTGTTGTTATTCCTACCTACAGCATTGAACCCTTGACCACCGCCCATCTGACGACCATAATCACGATTCTGAACTTCAACACGTCCATTGTTCACAACAGCTTGATTCCGTGTGTTAGAGGAGGAATGAATACGATTGTTGGATTTGTTGGTGTAACGGCCAAAAGCATTAGCAATCATCACAAATCCTTGTTGCAATGCTTCGAATGGATCGATTTCCTCAGTCGCTTCACTGACATATGCTTGAGCATTGTTGCTGTATGGAACCAATTGATTTTGTTGAGGTTGTTGCTGTGAAGGTGTGTTTGAAGCAGTTGGTTGAGTTGCTGGTTGAGAGGGATAATTCTGTTGAGCATACAAGGCAAGTTGTTGATTATCCGGATGTGACTGTTTAGCAATTTGAGCACGGAGAATCCTTTCCCGATCAACTTCCTTTTCATGAGGCTTCAAGTAATCGTACAACAATCCATAAGTAGAATGATGCATATTCTTCGCTTGACGGAGAAAGATGACATACTTCTCCCATTCAGGACCAAGACTACTCAGGAACTTAGTATTCACTGCAATTCTTGGCATGATGATGTTGTGTTTATCCAAATCATTGATGATGTCTGAAAATCGATGATGATAGGATTCTAGTGTCTCTCCAGGTTCAATCAAGAAGTGTTCATAAGCCAAGTAAATTTTGGATTCCAAATCCTCCTGATTGAGTACAGATCCTTCCATAAGAAGACGAATATGATCCCACATTTTTTGTGCAGTCTTTTGAGCATCAACACTACGAAGAATTGGGTTTGGTAATCCTAAGAGGATGTATTCCATTGCAAGTTCATCAGCTTCATAGTGTAGAAGTTCTGTAGCATTTAGATCTGCAACAGTAGCAATGTTGGTTTGTTCATCTCTTGGTGGAACAGCAGTTGGATCTCCGGGTACAATGACAGTAGGCATCTCAAATGGACCTTCCAAGATAACCTTCTTTAAGAACTTTCCATGTGGCTTCTTCAGATCACAAAATCTAAAGAACCTTATCACCCATTGATCATAGTTTCCTGGAGTGAGCATTGGAGGTCTATCAAGTGATCCAGCTTCATGAATTGATTGTTGGCTGCTTAAAGCTTCACACATCTTTGCAAACCAAGTGGGTTCCTTCATAGTGTTCCTTGATGGATGTTGATTGAAATCGTTTGTGTAGGGTTGAACTTGAAGACTTGGCGGTGTTTGAACCATTTGTGGTGGTGGAATTGCACCAATTTGTGGAGTATGTTGCTGGTTAAATTGTTGTTGATAAATTGCTTGTTGTTGATTCCATTGTTGATGTTGTGGAGTTAATTGTTGTTGTTGTTGATAATTATAAGTGTGAGGGAAATAGTTAGAGTATGGTGGTTGAGACATGTTGATGAACTTGTGTAGTAAAAATGGATCTTTGTAGTCGAATGAACCTTTGTTGATGAAGTGTCCTTAGGCGTAGAAAATACAAGAAACCAAGTAGCACTTATGCGTAAAAACACCAAAAGTTACGCGTAACAATAAGGAGTTACGCGTAGGTTTTAGCTTACGCGTAAGTAGGAAAAACACTAAAGTTATGCGTAGACAAAAGTTAGGCGTAGGATTACCTTATGCGTAGAACTTAGTTTACGCGTAAAGTGAATCTTATGCGTAGGATTTCTACGCGTAAGCTTATGCTTATGCGTAAGTTTAGGGTTTTTGCCCAAATGATCTTTTACACTATCACAGTGCAAAAGATATCCAAAGTCGACGTATTTTCAGACTTATCCAAGTAAGAAAACACGGAATAAACCAGGAAAATGAAGATCAAACCAAGGAAAATCTTACGCGTAAATTTAGGGTTTCAGCGCGTAGGATTACTCGTATTTTTGATTTTGCCCAAAGATGTTTCTAAACCAGTTTTTGTGTGATGAAATAGCTTCAATAACACCAAAATAACACAATAGTGTGAAACTTGATGATCCAAAGCTCTCAAAACAGTTATGCGTAGAAAGACACCCACGAATAAAAACAAGTTCAAAAACAATGATCCACGCATAAAGTTTGAAACTTTTTGCCAAAAACAAGTATTTTAACACCTTAAAACGTTCAAAGTACAAGAATCTTGGATTAAAAAGTGTAAAAAATAAGTTTTTAATAGAGCAAAAGAATGCGTTATCTTTACGCGTAAGACCCAAAAAACAAAAAAACTTCAAAAACAAACGAGTACACCCAACTATTTGGCGATTGATACCACTGTTAGGTCACTAGTTTTACAAACACAAGTTATAGAGAAAGAGATGAAGGCGGATGAACAAGTTATCACACACACACACACGTATAATAATACGGTTAAGGCAAAGAGAGTGAATGAAAAGAAAACTTGAACAACCAACCCTCAAATGAGGGTTTACAAGAGTATTTATAGGAGGGAAGCTAGGGCAACACTACTAGTTCCCATCCTTTCTTATATGGGCTTGGGCCTAAGCTTATGGGCCTTCTACATAAGCTAAACCTTAAACAAACTAAAAGGCCATAATAAAGTTACCTATTACATATGAAATATAAATACTTGAAATACTGTTTAGGAGTGATTCCAACATATGGTTTGCCTTGTTTGGTTTCATACGGCTCGACACAAAGAAAAAGAAAACACAAGTCGACAAAACGAAACAAGTTACAATACAATAACTTAAGGTGCATCAAAGGAAGACGAATAAACACGTTTATACCTTAGCTTGTTGGAAACAAAGCTCTCGACACCAATTCTAGGGTTCGGCCGAGTAGGAGAAAAAGAAAAGAAGAGGCAACAAAACTAGGGTTTCAATTTCTTGTAAATGCATTATATTTATAGTGGTATCATTTTTAGTTTAGGGCTTGAGGAGGGGGTTGGGTCTCGGCCTAGTCCAACCGAACACAACAAAACCCACGGCCCAATGGTCTTCGGCCCTTGAGTCCACACGACACAAAACAAAACACGGTCCAAGTTATTTACGCGAGACGTTAAATCTTCGTCGTACCAAAATCGATCACGTACACATTTTAGTTAGGTTTTAATTATTCATAAGTTAAGTTTTAAATTTCGTTAAATGATTATAAACGTATTTTACGTATTTTATAACTTTCGATTCCAAGGGTATTTTAGTCTTTAATCATGTTTTTGATTTTTCAGGTTTTACAGTTTACATCGCACTCGTGCTCATCGCCTTAACACTCATCGCACTTGTGTTCCTTATGATGAAGTTCACATATGGAGACATTTACTTTGTGTTGTTAATCTACATTGAGATCGTATACCCAATCCTTTGTATCATCCTTAGCATTGAAATGCAATATTATTAATGATCTAGTTTATCTAGGTTATTATTATCATATTGTGTTTGTCACTTCTTTTGATTTATATGTTTTATATTCTTTCGTGATACATTAGAAGTCATGTATGCATGCTAAAAGAAAATGTAGGATAAAACATATTTCGTGGTATAAAAACTGTAAAACCTTTGTTTTTATCAAATCTGTTTCTGTTACTACAGATCCACGGATCCCGGAAGATATACTAGCCGGATCCCTTTTGTAAAGGAACCGTGGGATCCCTATTACTGGAAAACAGTTTTCATGCAAGACTAAAAATCCACTAGAAAGTCAAAACATTGAGTAAGTTAAAAGTGTTAAATACCATTGTTAATAAAATCTAGTAAAAACATTAGATTATCATAGGTTGATCACAAACATGTTCTTTCATTAACTTATCATTTCTATATGTTCAATTATGACGCATGAATATGAGTTTGATTTTTCACTCACTAGCGTCTACACTCCAAACATCTCCCTTGAGCCCAACACACCTGGCAATCATGTCCGTGGGTTCAATAATCTCGAAAACCGTCACTTCCATGAAGGACGTATTGTAGACACCTCTCTACAATTTGAAGAAGGTATCAATACCTCCTTCCGAGCCATAGGACTAGAATGTCTTCTTGAAATCAACAAGAAGATATGTCCAAGGTTCATAATGGAATTCTTCCATCAAGTCGAACTCGTTCGTAACGAGGATCGCTCTCTATCTCTTTGGTTTTATATTAAAAACCAAAAGTTCACTCTAACCCTTGGGCATTTTGCTCACATCCTCCGGATTCCAAATCATGGACAATGTGCCTTCACCGAAGATTGGTCTCTTGATTCTCTCTTCAACTTTCGTGAAGAAAATAGCCCATATTGTTCACACATACCCTCTCCGAAAGATTTAAATCGCATAATATGCAAACCTCGACCATATTACTCCGATCCAAACATTATCTTTACAAGGGATATCCGAGAAGAGTACAAGCCTCTTGCACTCATCCTACGTGAAAATGTTTGGAGCCTTAGGGGAAATCGAGAAATTCTTCCTGCTTGTTGTGCTCACATGCTGTACTGTTTGCTAACACAACAACCATACAATCTCGCCTACTTCTTCGCAAGGCGAATTGCAAATCTTCAAGGCTCCAAGAATAAACTCGTCCCTTATGGAATGTTCTTGACACGCCTCTATCATAATGTTATGCACTTCCATCCTCAATTTCAAAGTCCGTTGTACGTACTTGTGAACAAGATGATGGAACCGCTAAACATATCTCTCATGAAGACTTTCTTCATTCTTGATTCCACCAACACTCATCAATCACATAATGATCCTCCTAGCGAAAACACTCAAGGAACCTAGTAGTATACAAATAGGATCAATTATACTCTACTCGTGCTTTATCAATGTAATCCTATTTCCTTCATGAAATAAAACATCTTACATTTGATATCTTAGTTTTACAACTCCTTTAACTAATCTTGGAATATAATGCATTGTCAAGATCATTGCATACCTTTAGTAAAGGTTCTGCCTAGCAGATGGACGGATCCCAAATGTTGTGCTAGACGGATCCCTATCTTTAGGGAACCGTGGGATCCGGCTAACAGAAAATGCAATTGCAAGCATTATATTTCAAACATATCCTTAGAACACCTCACACTAAGTCAAACATAGTGTCTTAGGCAAATTAAGTCCTTATCAAGATAGGTTGATCCTTCCTACTCACACACCTAGATCACACTCTAAAATGCTTATAGATCTACCGTTTCATTTTAATGCATTACTCTTCCGCTCTCAAACTCACACTTCATTGTCTATTTAGTCTTTGAAATCTTTCAATTATGGAAAAATTGATCATAAATCATCCTCACCTCAAAATTGATCAAAGTTGATCAAATTCTAAATTTCTCATCTCAAAGCTTCTAGGATATTTTTCAAAACACTATCCTAAGTCACAATCTGATCTCTAGGATCATTTAGCTTCAATTGACACTCTCATCTTTAGTGTCATCCTTACTCTTTGAAAGTTCCAAATCCTTCCATAAAAGAAAATCATTAGCTACATCATTCATTACCCTCAAGTACTTAAGCACCCCTTAATTTAAAATACTTAGGAGGACTGAAACACTCAAGATGTTATTGGTCTTAGATCTTAGAAACATCATTTCCACTTTTTCATAACTGCTGAAAGCCGGATCCCTAGGATTAGCCTAGACGGATCCCTCTGAGGAGGGAACCGTGGGATCCGGATGACAGTTTAGGTCAAATCTTGCTAAAACAATCACTTCAACTCATCTTCCTAACTCAAACACTCCATCTCATCTTAAATGAGTTCCTAGATCAGTGTAAACTCTGAAGTTGACTCTTGTGCATGTTAATCATCACATTCCAATGAATCCTAGTGGCTTAAGGCTTGAATGCACTTGCCAATTTTCTTGCTTAATAAACCACCTTGTTAGGACCTCCATAGTCATCACTCTCATCCTAACTTTCAGCTCTTGCAACCTCTTGAAATCATCTCATCATGAGGAAAACCCCAAGTAGTAACTTATCCACCAAAGAACCACCCATGAAAAAGGCTCGTGTTGTACACGAAATCTCTTCAACCAAATCATCTCCGGTCAAACCAACAAATGATAAAATCCTTCATCATCCAATCAAACCAATTCCTAAAAGGATAGTACCCACAAAACTACCTATGCCAAACACCACCATACCTCCTAGGCCAAACAATATCATCTCCTCTAAACCATCACCATTGGTTCCTAGAGCTATTTCATTTACTTCACCACTATCATCACCACACCTCTACAATTTAGAGGACTTGCCTCCTAGGCCGTCTCATCCGCTTCCACCGACAACATTCTCCTCATTAGGAGGAATAATGGTTCAAAATCAAGGTGTTGAGTCAACACTTGCTCCGGCTTCCTTTTCGCCGTTTCCATCATATAATCCCATTTGGATTATGAGAAATCATCAAAGTCAACCACCCGACCATATGGAAGTTGACACTTCTCTACCACCACCATCATTCTCGTTCGAGCCATTCTCAAATGGGCCTCCACCAATCCCTCCATCGTTTGAAGCCCCACAAGCCGCTTCACTTGATCCTTCGAATCAAGCCATTTCATTTCATCCACCGCCACTATCTAGCCATGACAAAGATTGCTATCATTGTCAACATGTTGAAAGTTTGATACATGAAGTACGAGAAGACCAACGTTTCATGTTCTATCATCTCCTCGAACGTTTCGACGAGATCAAACCTAAACAAAACTTGAGCTAGAAGAGTTTAGTGGTGTCCTAGCATCAAGCGTTAGTTGGTCTAGAAATTCCTAGTCATTTTCCTATTTTTAGAGTCATGTATATCATAACTCTTGTTTTATTAAATGAAATTACATGCTACTTGTTATTTTTCTGAGAATATGATCACCTTGTATTCATATCTCATTTTTGTGTTAACATTACTTGTTATACCACCTTTGCTGAAATTAATCAGCTAATACGGATCCCTCATAATTGCCTAGACGGATCCCTACTAGGAGGGAACCGCGGGATCCGTGAGACAGAAAGCTTTCTTTCTACTAACTTGGACCACATTTGCAGAAAATTGTGAATTATACTTGCTTTCTAACCTTTGTTTTGTAGTTATTCAATTTACACATGAAGACTTTGACATCCCAAAGCTAGGGGAGCTTTATGTCAAAGCAATACATTGAAAATTACTTGCAATACTAGGTTTACATTTCGTGACATCCTCTTGCATAATTGCAATCATCAAGGGGGAGCACATTCGTCTCTTAGACGAAATCTTTTGCAAACTTATTTGCAAACAAACTAGATTAGTATCACTTACTTGATGCCCTTACATAGGGATGGACTCGTCAAGGGGGAGTAAAGACGAGATCCTTTCCCGTTACTTGCTCTCTATCTCTTTTTATTTTTTATTTTCTTTCACATGTTTTTCTTAAAAACGATGTGTTGCTTTCCTTCAAACACTTTTTGTTTCGACAAAAAGGGGGAGAAGAAAGTAAAAACTACAAATTCAAACTTTTACGAATTTTAGCTTTTCCTTAAAATAATTTTATGTTTTGTCATCAACAAAAAGGGGGAGATTGTTAATAAAAATAAGCCGTAAAAACGTTTATTTATATTTTACGATCTTCTAATGTTTTGTCGATAACAAACGTAAAATCATATTAACGAAACAAATAAAATAAGTAAATAGTTTGAACTAATAGTTCCTAACATATTCACATTTTCACATAAAACACTAAAACAAGTATAAGTGATTTTATGATTTAGTAATACATATGTACAACAACTAGTGTTTACATATTTGGATAAAATATACACATAACTAGTATGTAGTATATTGGGTAATATAAATGGGTAGAAACTTAAGTATCACAACCCATTGGGCAAATACATTGAATGTAGTTGGGTTCAACCCAAAGCCCATAAACCATGGATCTTGACCCATAACCCATTGCATGACATCATGCTTATATCATACATGGATAATATCCATAACCCATGGATCAACCCATACCCAAGTGACTAAGTGCATTGCACTTAAAGATACATTGTATCTAGCCAAAAGATCCATGGTTCAACCCATGACCCATGACCCATAACCAAAATACCCATGGGCAAAGAGGAGCGTTCCACGGATCCCTAGCTTTGTGCTAGCCGGATCCCTTGTGGAAGGGATTCGTGGGATCCGGGGAACAGTAGGATTTTTCCTCTATAAATAGTGAGCCATTTCTTCATTATTTCCAACCCCTTTCTAACATACTTTCTCCCCTGAGTTAAATCTCACTAACCTTAGATCCAAGAGATCTATGTTTGTAGTTTTGTTTTTGTGTGATCTTTTAGGTTCCTCTTAAAGGCAAGATCACCACCTTTGAAGTCGAGCAAGCTCAAGTCCATGAGTTGCCAAGCTTCCTCATCATCAAGGCTACTTAAGTCTTCTTGTTGATGATTCCTTTCTTTCTTCAAAGAAGTGTAGTGTTGAAGACATTAGTGAAAGATGTCTCAAGTGTCAAGACGAAGATATTAGTGAAGGGTATCTATCGTCTATAGCATAAGCACTTGTGGTAGGTGCTTAGAAGTCAAGACAAAAAGCATTAGTGAAAGGTGCTTAGAAGTCAAGACTTGAAGCATTAGTGAAAGGTGCTTAGAAGTGAAGACACAAGACGTTAGTGAAAGGTGTCTTGTAGATCTAGTCAAAGGCATTAGTGAAAAGTGCCTTAGATGTACATTCGATATGGTGTGTTTGGATGTACTAGATAGACTAGCATTAGATCGAAGGATATTGATGTCCTTGATGATGTTGTAAAGGAGTAGATCTCCTTTGGGATTAGTCGTTGGTGTAGTGTGGTAGTAGTTCCTCCATTGCAATGGAACTAGGTGCTTAGCCTAGTACCTAATAAAGGGTAGGCGACGTTGTGAAGGTGTAGTTCACCTTGGAGTGAAAGAACTAGGTACTTAGCCTAGTACCTTATAAAGGGTAGGCGACGTTGTGTAGGTTTGGTTCACCTTGGAGTGAAAGAACTCGGTATTTAGCTTAGTACCGAAAAAAGGTTAAGCGACGTTGTGAAGGCTTCTCTGCCATAAGTAGATTGGTGTAGTGTTTACGAACTCTCAAGTAGGTGACTCAGGGAGTGGAGTAGGGCAAGGAAGGTGTCCTTGTAGCCGAACCACTATAAATACTCGCGTTGTGGTTTTGTGCTTCTTACTCTTATCTTTTCATTACATATCTTTATATGCTTGTTTATCAACATCCAACACACACAACCAAATAGATTGACATAAGTCGATCTAAATAGTTTAAAATGACGTTTTAATTGGTAAAACTATTCAACCCCCCTTCTAGTTTTCCACAAAATCCATTAAGTATGTACCATTCAAGCCACGAAAAATCCAATACACTGGAGATCCTAATGCAACACCTCCTGTTCCACCATATTTTCATGATCAATATGAATCAGAATACAATAAAGAGGATAAGAAGTAGATCGAAGCAGATGACATGGCAATACACTTCATCCAACTGGGATTACCACGAGATATCTTTGTTGCAGTAGATAGCTGTGAAACTGCTTACGATATGTGGGAACATGTTAGACGACTATGTTATGGAACAGAAATTGGACAGCAAGACATGGAGAACAAGCTGCTAACTGAATGGGAAAAGTTTACATCAACTCCAAGAGAATCCATTGAATCCTACTATGGAAGGTTTTGCACTTTAAAGAATGAGCTCATCAGAAATAAGTTGACACCCAGAACTATTGTGAGTAACATCAAATACATCAACAATCTTCAAGAAGAATGGAGACGCTATGTCACTATTGGCAACCAAACAAAGGACTTACATCAGGTGAGTTTTGATCAACTCTACAATTTTCTGAAAAAATATCAAGCTGAAGCCAATGAAGTAAGGAAAAAAAGATTGGCAAAGAATCATGATCCCTTGGCACTAATTGCATAGACACAAACTCCAGTGAACACACAACAGCAACCTTCATCATCTTCCACTAACAACAACATGCAAAAGTACATCCCACAACCACAAACTGTTATCCCTCAACAACAATTCTATCCACCAAAACAACAAGTCATTCAACAACAACAATATCCACAATACCAGGAATCACTGACCTTGAAGCTGAACAAACAGAATCTTTTTCTAATGCATTTTCTTATTTGACTAAAGTATTCAAAGGACGCTATTACACACCAAAAACAACAACCAAAGGATTTTTTCAACCACTCGCAATAGGCAAATTGCACAGCCGGGTTTGAATATGGGTCAAGAGGACAAATGGTTGGCATTATTGGGAATCAACAAGGATATGCTACTGGATTTCACATGGGTAATCAGAATATGCAGAATACAGGTCAATATGCAGGAAATCAGGCGATTCTGTATCATGGTAATCAAATGTTGGATATCAGATGGGTCAGAATGTTGGGAATAGAACAGTGGATAATCCGAATGGGAATGTTGCAGCTCCAGTTGTTGGAAATTATGGAAATGTGAATCAGGCTAATAGGGTTACGTGTTACAACTGTCAAGGAGTGGGTCACATTGTAAGGAATTGCCCTACTAAGCCAAAAAGAAGGATTCAACGCATCTTCAGAAAGCATTGCTGTTGGTACAAAAGGCAGAACTAGGGATGCAGTTGAGTGCTGAGAAACATGAGTTTATAGTTATTATGGATGAAATGAAAGATCGAGAGGATATCAATGCGAACTGCATCTTTATGGCAAATCTTCAGGTTGCTAAGTACGACACTGATTCTGACACACCTCCTGTTTATGACGCCAATGCAATCTCTAAGGTACCAATCATTGATCCATGCTATAACAATGTCATATTTGATGTGTTTACTCATAAGGAACAACATTCTGTGTCTCCATCACCCACTTATGATACATACTTGGACGATTCGAGTAGTAGCAATATTAACTCTGAAACTCCAGATGTGGATCCTAGTGGAGGCTTTGTGGCACAAAATATTGAGACTGATGAGGAAACACGTGCCTTATTTGAAACATTAATTAATAATTGTGGCATTGAAATTGAGAAAGTTAAAAAGGTCAATCGCTATGGTAAGGCCGCGAATGATAAATTGACCGCTGAGCTTGCGAGGTACAAGGAAAAAGAAATAGCTTTCGAATTTCACAAAAACAAAGAGTCATAATTAGAAATTGGTTATCGAAATTCCATTTTAAGAGAAAAAAAATTGCAAATCAAGTATGACACACTTGATGTTAATTTGAGCTTGAAAACAAAATCTTTAAACGAGGAAATTTAAGATCTTAAAAACCAACTTTCTAAACAAAAAGCAACTTATTCTGATCTTGAAAAAAAGAAGAAACAGTTGATAGCTAATTTTTCAAAATGAGAAGATTCTCTTCTTGATGAAATTCTTGAGAATAATGAAAAAATCAACAAATTGGAAAATTTACTTGTACAACAGGTCATTCTGCTCAAACAATCAATATGATAACTAATCAAACAAATCCGTATTATCATACAACACAAAAAATGGCTCTTGGTAACAAAACTCCTTGTGCACTCAAGAAAGCTCAGAAATAACAGAATATTTTGTATAATGAAAAAGCTTTGTTAGATAAGCATGAACCCATAAATGTTCGTGATTCTCATGAAACGTTAGAACTCATTGACGAGAGTAGATAAAAAATGAAACAAAAGAACCCAGAAATAAAACCAATTGATTATAACAAACTTAACAAACTTTCTGGCGTTACTTTTGTTCCTCAAAAGAAAAGTAAAAGTTTTTCATAACGCCAGTGTTTCAAACAAAGAGTCAAAACCAGTTTCAAAACCAATAGTTATCTCAAAATCTTTTTCGAACATGGAACAAATGTCTTCAATAAATCCCTCTAACACAAGTGATGCAAGAAGATTTTTAGATGACATCAAAACTAGAATCGAACACCTTCAACAGGTTGTTAAATCCAAAACCAATGTTAGTACTAACAACTGGTTTTCAAGTTTTCATGATGAAATGCAAAAAAATTTTGAAACTGAAATTGCCATTCCGCTAAATAACATCAGTGCGAGGGTAATTCATTTTTAACAAGCACTTTTGAAAGAAAAAGGTGACTTTGCCAAGGACCATAAATCCCTAGTAAAGAATGCTAATGAATGTTTTGAACACATCAAAGTTTTGGAAAATTTAAATGATTCTCTCTTCGAAGATACTATGACTACCAATATCATGTCCATTATCTTACAAACATACTCTGTTGAAGACCATGAAAGACTCCAGTCTGAGACCTCCGCATTGTTTCAAAATATGAAAAAGCTCTTGAAAAACATGAAAAAAATATGTCCTATTTTAAATAACTTGATCAAAAAGCTGAGGAATGCAAGTATGCGTGCCTACAAGGACATGAAAGAGCAAAATGATATTTTGAGAGCTCAGCTGGAATGTCAAAAAGGAAAGGCTGTGGATACTAAGATTGCAAAACCATTGACTGGGGAGAAAACAAATGTTCCCAAACCGGCTTCCAAACAAAAAATGTCTATTTCTCAGTTTCCTCCAAAAGTCAATGAGAAAAATGATTTGTCAAAACCAGTCACTCCACTTACCTTACCAAAGCAAAAAGAAAAGATTGTTGAAAAAGAAAAAGTGGTTATCGAGAAACTGAAAGTTTTAGCACCAGGCCTTTTTAAGATGAGTACCACTACTACGTCTGCCTCCACATCTAAAACATATGGAACAAACGACATGAGTTCTAAAGTGCCCAGGAAAGCTGAAACCATTTCTCTTGATAAAAATGTGAATCCTAATGCGTGTGCCTTACCTTCTACAGGACTAGAAAGCACCTCAAGGAGCAACAGACTAAAGCCTAAGAGCAATACAAGGAACAATAGAGTCTCGCATGTCTCTAAGAGTAGTAGCCTAAATAAAGAGAAGAAAGTAGAAGAATACCCTAGGAATTTACCGCTTTGTAATAAGAAAGATATTTTATCTGAATGTAATGAACTTATAAAACTTGTTATGTTTATTGAATGTATTGAATTTGTTTGTGTAACTTGAAAAGAAATCTTTAATTAATGTTCATGATGATTGTGTTTCTAATAATGAGAATGTTAAGCATGTTCATAAGAACGTTCCAAAAAGAACTTATGTTAAACCAATAGGAAGACTAGTTGCAAGATTTAGGTCGCACACTATTGATAAGAAGCATATTTTTTCCCATATGAATAGTATTTAGAAACCAACGGGTAGAATGTTCACAATCAAGAATGGTCTAATGAATGCTAAACCAGTATACCCATTAGAAACCTTCTATGAGTGTGATCAGGATTTTACCTCTAACCCAAAGGAACCAAGATCAAAATGGTTTCCAAAAACATCTTCTTCTGTACTTCGCAGGTTATCGAAATATGTCTTTGGATCGTTGACTCGGGTTGCTCCAAGCACATGACCGAGAATCTGAAGCTGCTAATCAATTTTGTCTAGAAATTCATGGGAATCGTACGCTTTGGAAATTATCATGTAGCAGCTATTCTGGGCTATGGAGATCTTCCATTTGGAATTATTTTGATCACTCGGGTTTACCATATCGAAGGGTTGGGACACAATTTGTTTTCAGTCAGGCAGTTTTGTGATGCAGATTTAGAGGTTGCATTTAGGAGAAATACATGCTTCATTAGAAACTTGGAAGGCAGTGATCTCTTGACTGGGAATTGCGGCACAAACTTGTATGCTATCGACATAAACAAAATGGCATCTTCATCTCCAATATGTCTAATGACACGAGCATCTGGAACAAAGTCCTGGTTGTGGCATAGAAGATTATCCCATCTCAATTTAGACACTATCAGCAAACTTACCAAAGACAACATCGTCAACGGACTTCCAAAGTTCAAATACACCAAGGATCACTTATGTCCATCATGCGAACAAGGAAAAAGAAAAAAACGCATCAAATAAACCCAAATCCGTACCCAGTTCGGAAGCAAAGTTGCATATGTTGCACATGGACTTATGTGGCCCAATGAGAGTTGAAAGCATTAATGGGAAAAACTATATTCTTGTTATCGTCGATGACTATTCAAGATATACATGGGTTAAGTTTCTGAGATCACAAGACGAAGCACCAGGCATCATCATCACCTTTATGAAGCGTATTCAAGTACTTATACAAGCTCTAGTAAGAATAGACAACGGCACAGAATTTACAAATCAGGAGTTAAGAACTTATTTTGAAGATGTTGGAATCACACATCAGACATCCATTGTTAGAACTCCCCAGCATAATGGGGTAGTTGAAAGAAGAAATCGCACTCTTGTGGAAGTTTCTCGCACAATGCTAATTTATTCTAGTGCACCGTTATTTTTATGGGCCGATACTGTAACCACTGCTTGTTTCACTCAGAACCGATCCCTAATCTATCCAAGATTCAATAAAATATCATATGAACTAGTTAACAACAGAAAACCTGATATCTCTTACCTTTACGTGTTTGGCACTTTATGCTATCCGACGAACGACAGAGAAGATCTAGGAAAACTGAAAGCTAAAGGTGATATTGGAATCTTCATTGGATACTCAGATAACTCGAGGGCATTCCGGGTGTATAACAGAAGAACTAAGAAGATAATGGAGACGATGAATGTGAATTTTGATGAAATTTCACAAATGGCTTCTGAGAGACTCGCTCTAGAACCCGCGCTTAACCCGATGGCTTTTAATCAAAACAGATTAGGACCCGCACCTAATCCGCAGAATTCTGGACACATCAGTTTAGGACTCGTACCTTCAAGAGCTCCATCAACTTCTTTTGATAAACCTTCAGGACAAGAATGGGAGAATTTCTTCGAGTTAATGTTCGATGAATACTATGGTGGAACTTCGACAAATGCATCAAACCATCATTCCGCTGCACCCGCTCAAAATCATCAACCACCACCACCAACAGAAGATGCATCTACCACAGTCAAAACCAATGCTCCAACTCTATCAACATCAACTACATCTACTCCAAAAACTCCAGTTTTTGAAACCTTTCTACCAACAATTGATGAGCAAAACCAAAACATATCATTTCAAGAAGAACCTACATAAAACCAAAATGATGCAACGTTAGATGAAAAAGTTTTCAAAAACCCGTTTGCTACGGAATCAGCTGAATCATCTTCAAGCTTACAAGAACCATTTAACTCGCATACGTTAAACCCACGGTATTCTTCTACACTCAAATGGACAAAAGACCATCCAATTGAACAAGTTATTGGTGAACCTTCAAGGCCAATTCAGACGAGACGCCAACTTGCCACAGATTGTGACTTGTGCATTTACATTTGCTAAATAAGCAATAAAGAACCAAATAACATTCGGGAGGTAATGGCAGAAAATGAATGGATAGAAGCGATGCAGGAGGAACTTCTCTAATACCGTCTACATGACTCTTGGGATCTGGTTCCAAGACCAATTGACATATGTGTCATTGATCACAAATGGTTATGGAAGAACAAAAAGGATGAAGAAATGACTATAATTCGAAACAAAGCTCGTCTTGTGGCTAAAGGATATAGACAGGAAGAAGGAATAGATTTTCAAGAATCATTCGCGCCGGTAGCAAGACTTGAAGCAGTCAGGATTTTCTTAGCCTATGCAGCTAACAAAAACATCACGGTATATCAGATGGACATCAAGACTGCGTTCTTGAATGGAACGCTTAAAGAAGAAGTGTATGTGAGTCAGCCAGAAGACTTCATAGACAGAGAATATCCAGACTACGTCTATAAACTGAAAAAGGCAATTTATGGTTTAAAGCAAGCTTCGAGAGCGTTTTATGACGAATTGACTTCTTTCCTGATCGAAAAAAATTTCACCAAAGGAACTGTTGATCCTTCATTGTTTACTCAAAAATACAACAATGACATTTTGATTGTTCAGATTTACGTGGACGACATCATTTTTGGGTCCACTAATCTGAATCATTCAAAACATTTTGAAAAACTCATGAAAAGCAAAGTTGAAATGTCCATGATGGGGGAACTAAATTTTTTTATTGGTTTACAAATTCATCAATCCCCTCGTGGAATTTTCATTAATCAATCTAAATATACAATTGAGATTTTAAAAAACATGGAATGGATAATTGTGATTCGGTTGGCACACCAATGGTAACTTCACCAAAAATTAGAGCCGATCTATTTGGGAAACCTATTGATCCGAAGAAATATCGGAGCATGATTGGTTCTCTCATGTACCTTACTGCTAGTCGGTATGATATTCCATTTGATGTTTGCTTATTAGCACGGTTTCAGGCAAAGCCTACCAAACTTCACCTCAAAGAGGTTAAACGGATCTTTCGATACCTGAAGACATCCATCCATATGGGACTTCAGTATCCGAAGGAATCTGGATTTGATCTAATAGCCTTTTCAGATGCGGACCACACAGGTGATCAAGTTATAGCAAAAAGTACATCAGGAGGAGCACAATTTAGGGTGAAAAGTTAGTAAGTTGGTGTTTAAAGAAACAAGATTGTATTGCACGATCAACCGCAGAAGCTAAGTATGTGTCTCTATCTGCGTGTTGTGCTCAAGTTCTATGGATGAGGACATAACTCACAGATTATGGCTTTACTTACGATAAAATACCTATTTATTGTGACTCAAAAAGTGCCATAGCCATCTCGTGTAATCCGGTACATCACTTAAAGACCAAACATATCAGAATCCGCTACCACTTCATCAAAGAGCACGTAGAAGAGGGTATTGTTGAATTATTTTTCGTGAAGACAGATTACCAACTCGCCGATCTATTTACTAAAGCCCTCCAAAAGAAAGTTTTGACAATTTAGTTCGATGAATTGGAATGCGAAGCCTAACCCCTGAGGAGTTAGAATGTCTTCTCGAATCTTCTTAATAATGAATTCCAAAAAGCTTCGCTGTAAATATTTTTGTAAAACCAAATACACAATTTGAAAAACCATAAAAAGCAAAATATAAAAATATAAAACTTTCAAAAAAATACAAAAACAATATAAAACCAAAAATTCAAAATTATTCTTCTCACGACATGTCTCTCGTATAATCGATATTCTGTGCATTTCTAGAAATGTCATTCAACAATGATATGGACATGTACAGATGCTTGAGCGAGAGTTCTTTAAATGTTTTCTAAAACATGTCATTTCTCAAAATGTCTTTCACAATGGCTTTCGTATACTTCTGTACGAAACTCGGACTTAAAATGATGACTTTTGATTATCTCAAATCAAAACTCGTACTTTTAAAAAAAACTCACAAGTGTACGCTTCAGTGTACTACATTTAAAACTGATGAGAAATCATCATCATCTTGAGCACCTTTCAAGATTTTTCAAAAAAAAAGATTTTTAAAAATCTTTCAAAATATTTTTTGCTCAAGATAACTCCCTCCAAACCCTTAATTTATTATGCTTTCTTAAAGGGGAGTATAAAACTAAAGTGTTCCAATTTCATGCAAAAATCAAATCCGTTTGTCTCCCTAAAAGATTTCTAAAAACATGTTGTTTAATCCGTTGATATCAAAAATATCACGAATATGCTATTTTTTAGGGGGAGAAGACGTGATTAAATGTGATCAAATTTGTTTAAAGTTCGTTGTTTGAATCTTTAAAGAGCTCAACTCAGTCGCAACCAACGAATTGACGAGAAATCAAAGTTAGTAAATGTACTATTTCGAGAAACTCGTGATAGATATGCACTTTGACGAGTCTAACCTCCTTATTCAAGGAGAGTTAACAACTTCAAGTTAGTTACTAGGGCTAGTTATCATCTAAAAGCTGATAATGGATCCCTTTAACTGAGCAATGTAATCGTTTCTCACAGGGAATTGTCCATTAAGAGCCGATCAATTCAAAAAGTGAAAACTCTACCCTCACTGTGCATATTTAAGTTAAAACAATATAACCACATGTGAAGGGGGAGTATTTCTGAAAATACAAAACTCTCAAGGTGTTAACAAAATATGTTTGATAATCATAAACACTTTAAGAGATTTTCAAGAAAAAGGTTTTATGGAAACATAGGAATAGTCATGGAGTTATAAGGTGACTAAGGTTAGGAAATACGCCCTATGATCCGCCAGAGCCGGAGGGATCTACCCAAGGACAAAACCAATAGTTTAGAACTAGAAAGTCCTTAGGTGTGATTGAAAAAAGGAGTAATGTGAGAAAGGAGAAAGAAGGGGTTGAAGAATTAAAAAGAAAAGTAAAGTAAAAGGGTGAAAAGAAATATCCCTCCATAATTCAATTTAGGGCAGAAACCGGGTTCAATTCATATGCTACTGGTTGTCACTAAGATGACACTGGTATTGAAGACAAATACGTCATGGACCCAGTGACGCACTGCACTTAACATTCTAGCCACTCAGTTCCTCTTAAAAGGATTTGTTTCATTCTCATGGAGAACCCTACATAACCTATCGACCTCTCACTACGAGATGTGTTGATATTGAAACAGAAGACACCGCTCCAGTCTCCGACTACTAAAACCAAAACGCACAAATCGAGTCTAGAGCCATGAGATTCATCAAAAGATATCTTAGAAACACTGAACATTTCTACACTTGTCATTCAAACAATAAGAATGCAAGTGGTAAATATCAGAGTCCTACGCAGATCCTAGCAATCTGCCGGAACATTTAAGAGAGGATTTACAAATGTGATCCTCAGTGATTGAATGGAAATTCCTACCAGGGTCAACATCAAATAGCCCTGACAGTAGGTCACTTCGGTAATTCTTTACGGGATACGCTTAGTTTTCTCATTGGTTTCAAACAGTTTACAGTCGTGGAGTGATACTTTGGTATACTTCAACGACTCACCTGAATTGTTGATACACTTTGGTATATCTTGTTAGCCTTCTTGAGGGCCTCCAATTCAGGAACAACCTTTGTAAGGATTAGAGAAGTATTTTCACACTATTTTGTTAATACTCTCGAAATTTGAACTTGTAAGTGCTGGAAATCCCGCCAAGGAGATTCCTTTCATGAATCAAATCCTGAAGACGTGGGTCGTTACTTGGATTTATCCAATGTAATGATAGCTGTCCCTCAACGTGATTCGGACGGCTGATGTGACCGACCAAGGTGAATGGAATCAAGACATTCATCAGTAAAACAATCGTAGTGGTCTATTCTATAAGAAAAGTCCACCGTGGTCGATTAGTACTTTCAACTAACATATTTATGCAGGTACTGATGATAGTCCCTTGGAGGAAATACCATTTTCACCACCATTATCATCAACATCTATTTTCGCATGCTCATACTCACATCATAAAGACAGTCTCATCAAAGATCTACACAAAAGCAAAGTTCAGAAAGATTCTATGCCAAAGTTCAAGAATCTGCAAAGCTAAAAGACAAAGATCAATGTTAAGAGTTGAGAACTTCACAAGTATGAATATTCAAAGTTATCAAGAAGTATGATCATGTCGGAAAGGAAGATAACGCACCAACAACAAAGACGTTGATGAAAGGCAGACAACACCATTATCTGATCACAAAGCATGAAGGAACAAAGAATCAAGACTATTCTATGTCAACACACAAAATTCAAGCTCAATAAGACTAAAGACCTATTCAATTTGAGCATCTTTTGAATGACCACCCGTTAGGAGGAGATTGTTAGCCTTAATAGAAAGTGATGGTAATTCACGATTAGGAACTTTGTAACGTGTGTTAGATATTGTAATAGAATAGTCAATGGGCTCATGGATTGGGATAAGCTAATAGGTTAGTAGTTATGATAAGCTAGTCTCTTATAGTTTGTAATCCAACCCAATCTAATACTAGTCCAAACGAGGCCCATGGCCAAGCCCATTAGGGCATCTTACTTTTAGTATAAATATACCTCAAATGTCACATTTGAGGTGTGGGGTTGAGTGTGTAAGTATATGTTTTGTTTATGAAATACAAGTTCATGTTATGTTCTTTATCTCTCTAAAAATGCCTCATATATCTCAAGTCATCGTGCCATATACGTGATATAAGTTGATAAAAACATGGGCCTGTTGAGATTTTGAGAAGAGTTGCTCTTTGGAGAAACCTCACCAATGAAATAAAAGGATATAATGTGCTCGGCTAACGTTTATTCTAGTTCGGTTAAGAAAAACATGTCAAAAAATTTAAAATGGCATAATTTTTCTAAATAAACTAGAAAAATAGGCAAATAAAGTTCAAATTATAATTCTACTCTCGCCCCCCCCCCCCCCCACTTGAAATGTACAAAGTCTCTTTTATACACAAAATGTAATAATAAAGGAGAGAAAATTAGAATTGGAACGAGAACTCCCTTGAAATTTGCTCCAAAAATGGTAGAAGGATCATGTTGAAAAGACGTGCCTTTATTTTGCTTCCATGAGCAAACTTTAAATCCATGAAATCACGGCACTACCAACAAGCATAAATCTAAAAATAAAAAGGGAAAACAAATAAAAAAACTAACTCACTTTCGTAGGAATCACAGTTGCATTTAGCGAATGCAACAAGCCTTTTAAACCACTCGGTGTCCCGAGTGGACGAGTGAAGTCTCATGAGAGTTTACAGGAAACACACCCACAAAGTTCATTTAAAAAACTAATACAAGGATATAGAATGCAAGTTATATGAAATTTAATTTTTCTGGTACATGAGGATATTACTGCGTAAACTCATGAATTAAGTTACGCCGTAAGTAATTAGACCTAACAAAATGGCAAATATATGAGGATGATTACAGCCTAACCATGCCGTATAAACCTTCTGAGATGAATTCCAGAAGTGAATAACTCCGTGGTGCGTTTCCAAACCATCCTTCTTCCTCCAATACCTACAAAATGTTATAAAAAAGCATACCAAATCAAACTATACTAATAAAAAGGAAAGAAAATGGATAATTGGGGTTGTCTCCCGAAGTAGCACTTTTGTTTATTAACGAGTCTTTAAGTTAAACTCAAGGCCATGGGGCTCAAGTTTTACCCACACCTGCGGTGGTGTTCATTTTGTCCCTGATCATCTTTTTAAATCTCTCTTCATTCATCTGACTAACTGGTAGTTTTTCCTTTGTCTTTTCGGTGCATATGAAGTCCCCCACTCCTTTGAGTGTATACTTTCTCACCTTAAATGTTTTCATCTTAATTTCAGGTGGGTCATATTTAACTCCCTCCATTTCATAACTATTTCTTTCTATCTCTACCAATCAATCCTCATGCCAAAAAATTTGTGTTTCATGGAAGGTACTTTCACACTTTTCTCAGATGTCTTGAAAAATGTACCCCTTCTTGCTTATTGTGAGCTCATACTCATCAAGTAACTGCAAGATTTCTTCTTCAAATTTTGACTTAAATTTCTCAAAACTCCGATCATATGGGTTGTTTTCTTCTTCAGGTGTATCTGACTCATCTGGATAGCTTTCGATCATCCATTCCATAAACACCTTCCTCTTGATCTCCTTATCAATCCTAGAAGTACCAAATTGATTTTTCAACCATTCGTCAAATGAAAAGTTATGCCCCCTAAGTTTCCTTTTTTGATTAATAGTTTCAAACTTGTAATACCTACCTTTAGGAGAAAGGTTGAGTAAAGGGGTATTTTTCTTTTTAGAACATTCTCCGACCACCTTGATCGAGAACGGGAAATGATTACCTTCACAAGGAAGTCTTTCAATGGTGTCTTCCTTTTCTTTCTTGTTACTAGTACTATTTATAGCATGACTGTCAAGTAACGCAGTGGTAAGCTGTTTCTGCCCGCAATAACCAGATTCCATTCTACTGCATTTGTTAGAATTAAACTCATAATTGTTATTTAAGCATAAAGGCGAGTCATAAGAAAATAAATTAGTGGCAATTCTTAATAGGTTAAAAGGTTCCTCTTCCTTAGATTCCTCAATTATACGAATTCCCTTAGTATAATGGGGAGAGGGGCTTAAGGATCCATTCATATTAAAGGTCATTCGGTCTTCCCCTACTCCTAAAGAAATTTGCTTTTCAAACACCTTAATACGTGCATGTGATGTTGCTAGAAGAGGTCTTCCTAGGATCATGTTATTATTTTGATGTCCAACCATATCTATAACCACAAAGTCGGCTAGAAAAAAGAATTTACCAATTTTAAGCAGCACATTATCAACTATCCCCTAGGTGCTTTTCTAGTCATACCTATCATTTCAACCATCATTGTTTTTTCCTTAAGGTTAGTTAACTTTAACTGATTGAATAATGAGAATGACATCAAATTGAAACCTGCTCCTAGATCAGCTAAATCAAACATATAAAAGTTATCAATAATGCAAGGTAGCAAAAAGCTTTCCGGATTGGGCTCTTTTTTTGGCAGTTGACTAGGTATTCCTTCATTATGTCTATTTCCTTCATTTTCTTGTAAATAATTGACTCCAAAAAAATCATTGTTGTAATTTAAAATAGGTTGATCCTCATTTACCTCGTTCTGTTTAAAAATGGCTTTGCACGCCCGTACCGCGACTTCAGATTTCTTTGCCCGGACATCTTTAGCAAGTTGCTTGATTTGAGTTTCTAGATTCTTAATGGCAGCATCTTGATTACGCAAGTTTCGATCCGTGTCTTCTTTCAATTTGTTCATCCATTCTTCGAACTTGTCATTGTTTTCAGAAGAATCTTCAATATGTTTGTTGACGATCTCTTCAAGGCTAAGTCTCTTCTCTCTGTACGGAGGTCGGTGTTTAATTCTTGAATAATAACCTTGAGACCCTACACAGTATTTTGCTCCATTAGTGTTGTTCCCTTGGAAAGGTCTACCTTCACCATACTTAACCTCTTCAACTCTTTTATCATCTTCTTCCAATAGACAATCTTTAGCAAGGTGAGCTCCTCCACAAGTTTTGCATCTTACTTGAATAACATGCACATTTTCCTTTAACTTTTTCATGTCTCTACAAAGACTCTCAAGCTTTTTAGTGATCACCGAAATACCATCCATGTTACCGCCCATACTTCCAATACTACCTCCATCATGACATTGTTGTGAATGGTCTGCCATATCTTGGATAGCTTTAAGGGCTTGAAAAGGAGTCATCCTAGAGATTGACCCCTGGGATTCAAGCATTTGCCTTGTGAGAATATTGATACCTTTGTAGAAGATATTTACCATTTGTTTCTTGTTGAGGTCATGATTTGGGCACCTGTAAAGGAGATCATTGTACCTATCCCATGCTTGGTACAATGTCTCATCACCATCTTGATTGAAGTTGTGGATCTCTTCTAGTTTTTTTACCGTCTTAGAAAGGAGGGCGATATCATTGAATAAAACTCTCTTGAGGAGATCCCTGCGTCTCTAGTGAGTGTCAACGGAAATACTTAGAGCATAAACGCATCGTGAGAAACACCCGGTGTGTTGAAGGCTCACAATGTATAAGACATTGTAGATATGATCGTGAGCATCTTCGTTCTCGCTTTTGGAAAATGGGTCTTTTCTTAACTCCCGCATAAACTGATTCTTAATCTCAAAATGCACATCTGCTTTAATGACCGGCCTAACAATATCTGGCCTTTGTTCCTCTCGCGTCAAAGTGAGGTATTCCTCGAGGGTAAGCATATCAATGTCAACTTCACCCATGGTACTTGAAACTAATGAAAAATAAATCTTGAGATGTAAAGCTTAAACAAAAATTAAAACTCAAATAAAATCCTAAAATAGCTCCCCGGTAGCGGCGCCAAAAATTTGATGTAGGATTTCTGACAAGGTTTTAATATTTATAATCTTGCTACAATCTAGACTTATTCTATGGAGACCCGGCCTATAGGAACTTAGGTCTCCCCTTAAATTCTTAAGTATCTCCGTTTGAAAGGTGATCCTTTGGTAAATTCGCACGCAAGATAGTGGTAGTCCTATGGTCAATTGTTACCACACTCGCAACCTATTCGTCTAGGGTACTTTGGTCAATTCTCCTAGCTTCCTAGATACTACCAAACATTAATACTACCGAAACAAAGGTTTCCACGAATAAGCAAAGAAAATATGCGCATAAAGCGATACGAAAACGAGAAAACTAAATCATGGCAATATCAATTTCATAACTAGGCTAACACCAAAGGTGTTTAGCCGATCATATTAAATAATAAAAAGAATTCAATATTTAGAATCATAATGAAAGACATTGAATAAAATACAAAAGTTTGATACAAAATACTAAAACTTATGTAGCTAATAGAGTGAATTCTCCCTTGGAAATCGTATGTATGCTGCTGAATATCGTCCCTCTGGAAGCCCTTTTTCGTCCCTTGGTATTGTGTGGTGGGAAGATGATGTGAAAATGCAGAATTAGGGCTTGTATTTATACCCTCGTCAAAGTTACGACGTAACCTTGTAAATTGGTTATGCCGTAACCATCGTATCTCAGACGATCTTATCAATAGTTAAATATTTACGGCGTAGCCTAATAATGGGTTACGATCGTCAAACTCTCGTAGTGAAATTCATCACTTTTACGCTGTAACCTTGCAAATGGGATACAGCGTAAGTGTTTTGACCATCAAAATTCTTCTAAGTCTGGAATTATATACGACGTAACTAAGTTGGGAAGTTATGCCGTAACCTTGAATTACGTTGACATTGGTCTTCTAGTGTAAATCCTAGTTACTGCATAAGTAGAGTATGGAATTACGTCGTAACTTATGTTTGGCGGTCTGGCTAGCATACTCTTGTATAGTTACTTTAATAACCTTTCAAATCCGCATCTCTTCGTTCCTATGCTCATTAATGACCTGAAAATGATAAATTAAGAAATAAGAGTAAAACAATACAAATGATGAGCATTTTAGGGGAAACTGACACTAAAATATCAGGACTATTTGATGTTATCAAGATTGTTGGGTCAATTCAGAGCACAAAGTCTCTTTGTATATATTTGAATGAAAACACCCTAAGTGTATACGGTCCCTGATGTTATATCATTAGGGAGTCATCTTCAAGATGTTCTTCAGAGTCTGAAGAAGAAAGACTCATCACAACGTGAGGCGGGACTCAGATAGTGAAGGAAAGAACCAAGACTTGGATGATGGAATCAGTGTGTGATGACAATAACACTCTGATTCCCTGAAGGATCTTCTCAACCACTGATACATTATCAAGACTTAGTACCTCTGAAAAGAAACTAAGGCTCTGAAGTCTAAGCGGAAAGTTTCTTGGGATGATAAGTTCAAAGCACTTCTCAAAAAGTCAAGAAGTACTATAGTTGGTATAGAGTACAAAAGATTGTCAATATTGCTAAGCCGAAAGCATGGTTTGTAGACATACTAGGAATAGAAGCTAAAGTACAAAGTGTACTTTAGCTTATCAAATATTGACGCGTTACTTTTACCTCACGGGTATCCACATTGCACCTGACTATAAATAGATCATTGTAAAGAAGGAAAAGACAGCTCTTGTATTAAAATGTTGTAACACTTTCAAGAGCCACATTTTACTTATCAAGTAGAATTAAGTCCTAGAGTATAACTCTATTGATTAGCATAGTTCCTGCTTAAACACTTAACTTTGGTTTCGTGTTTAAGTTAAGTGAGAAAATCACATTCATACTTGTAATTCAATCTCAATTGTTGTTCTGCAAACACTTAAGGTATAATTCTGTGTGAAATATAAAATAAAAATTAAACATTGAAAACTTTGTGTCTTTACGTTATTTGTTTTACTTTTACACTAGTTTTTATTATATCATAACTAAGAATGGAAAATAGGGTAGGTTAACTTTGTAGTTAAACTAATCTAATAAAAAGAAATAACACGTGTAAAAATCTTATATAAATAGACTCGTTTTTGTTTTGTTATATCATAAAATTGTATTATTTTAAGATAGACATCAACAATTTATTTATTTGTCCTTTTGTGGTTAATTTATTTAGAGTATGTCACTCGTACTGAACTAACCAAAGAAGCAAGAGATACTGAAAGTGATTGACTTCTTGCCTTAGGTTCCATAAAAGTAAACAACTAATCCTTTCCTCTTGAATTCTGAATTCACGTTGATTTGTTTTGGTTATTTTGTGTTATGTACTTAATTTTCGTTTAAAAATGTCTAATGATATGTATATGTCAAAGTATTAATTGATTCTTGTGAATATGCTTTTTCCTTTTGGTTAAAACTTATTGTTGAGTTTAAGTCAAAAATAATGTTTTATGTGTCTTTCAAGCCATTATTTTATAAGTGTGCAGCTTGTTGGTTAAAAGTAAGGGCCTGTTTGGTTTGTTGCTAGGAATGACAATGGGTATGAAAAAGTGTATCATTACGATTGTTTATGTTTGGTTGATAAAATATGATATGAAAAAGTGTATAGATATTTGAATTTTGTAGCGGAAAAAAGAGGGGCCCACGAGAATAGATTTCATAGACACCAAATTGGTGTATAATGAATCTATAACTATGATATCCCATTCATTACGGGGCTCACAAAACAAAACAAAACAAACACTGACTATGACTTTGAAAGTCATAGTCTCATTCCCATTTATGCTAACCAAACGACCCCTAATATGTTATCATTTGGTTTGTAAAAGTTAGGATAAGAAGAAATGTTAAAATAAAAAAATGAGGAGTAATTTTGGCCAATTAATTTAAATTATAATCAAAAGACTATTTTAGACATTCTCATTCATCCAATAACAAAAATGCTTCATATTTTTTCTCCGCTCTTCCACAACCTCTTTTTCTCATGTCACACTATATGTTTTTTTAGGCTAATTCTCAAAAGGGACAAAATGTTAGGTAGTGGTCATCATATGGTAAAAAAAAAATCACATCTTCTCAAAATGGTTATGCGCGAATGTGCGACTCTGAACGTGAGAATGTGCGACTCCATTGGATGTACAACACGTGTTCACTTATTTATTATTAAAGTACAGTGGTAGATGGGATTTTTTCCCAAATATTCTTTTTTGTCTTATTATTACTAATGTAAAAGGTTAAAAATACCCCTCTTTTTTATATGTATTTTCTCTACCTACCTTATCTTTTCACTTCCATATTTATAACCACCTATTCCCTTCATCATCTACTATATCTAGCCACTACCATATCCGGCCAGCAACCATCAGATCCGACATTGTCACTATTTTTTTTTCAGTCAAACTGATAGATGCCCACAAACCCATTAAAAAATACCCCTCTTTTTTATATTAAGAGTTTTGTAATGTAAGAAATTAATTCAATATAATAAGAAAATAATTTCATTCGATTATATTTTTTACGTGGCTGATTAATATATAGGAGGATGAAGAAATCTGGGACCCTTAACTGCCAAGAAACTACAAAGAAATAATAGATATGTCAAAACCTTAAACGAAAGAAAAAAAATCCAATTGGTACGATTATTCTTTTCACATGTCCAAAATATCATATAGATAGCAACAATGAGATGTCAAATGTGATGATTAGCAGATTCCAGTTCACAGGTCTGAGGCGTGGTGGGTGGAGCAACAGATCTGTAGGTGAGGCGTGGTGGGTGGAGCAACAGGATGGTGTCGGATTTGTCAGATCTGTTGGTGAGGCGTGATGGGTGGAGCAACGGGGTGGCGGGTGGAGCAGCAGTATTTGGTGACGATAGAGCAATAGAGCAGCATATCTGGTGGCGGTTTAGCAAATGGTCGGCCGGAATTTTTGAGAGAGAGATGGCCGGAATTTTTGTGAGAGTGAGAGGTGGTGATGAGTGTATGAGTAAGTTTGGTGGGAATTTATTTATATAAAAGAGAAATGATAAAATTAAAGTGAGGGTATATTAGACTTTTAATACTCTCAATAATAAGACAAATTCACCTACCACCGTACTTTATTGTTAAAAAAGTGGACACTTGTCGTACATTCAGTGGAGTCGCACATTCACACATGACCATTTTGGAAAGTGATGTATTTTTTGTAACATATGGTGACCACTACTCAACTTTTTGTCCCCTTTTAGAAATTAGCTTATTTTTCCCCTCTGCAATGAATATCCATGCATGTAGCATGTGATGCCTGTTTAATATTGAATACAACGAGGTTATTACCCCCGCCGCGTTGCGGCGAACGTTTTGCAAACTATACGTATATTTTTTTGGTATGACACGGTTTTGTTTCGGTAAGGTTTCTTTAACCACAATGGGTTATTTTTTTAGGGGAATTACTTTTATAAAAGGTAAAAGGGTAATTTTTTGGTAAATTTGGTTTAGTGGGTCTAACTATTTATGTACCTCTTTATTCGTTTTTTTATTTGACTGTACCTACCCTCATTTTGTTTCATTCTCCACTTTCCAAATGGTGACCAAATCATTGAAGATCGTAGCTTCGTGGCTCGTATGGAGGAGGAGCAAAAGCGACTGGTTGGGAAACTTCGGAAACGCGAACAGACGACTATTGAGACTGATTGGTTTGGAGACTCGAATGAAAAAACTGTGGCTGGTTTTGGAAGGATTGGTGGAGTCTAAGCGTGTTGATCGTCAAACTCTGTTGGCTCTTGAAACTTTGGTTGAAGCTATTCGTGATGGTATAACCGAGAAGGAAAAGCAAGTGGCATTAATGGAGGTGGAGGAAGCGTTCTCGGATGGTTAGTATGGTTGCTGGTTTCTTTCTTTGGTGTTAGGTCTATGAAGATTAATATTAGTATTAAACGATTGCTAAATAGGTTGCTGCTGTAAATGTTGGGGTATTGTATTACGAACATTAACGTATGTATAGTTAGTGGGTGGATGTAACCTGTAATTGGTTCCGTTTTTTTTTCATGTTAATAGTTCATCCATTGAAGTGAAGTAATTGTAAGAATATTTTGGTAATGAAATGTTGAAGTATTTAGCGTATGTTAATTTTGCCTGCATTTTGTGTTGGCGTATTATTGTGGTATCAGTTTTTTGAATGTCTATTCTGATGATTGCACGAATTTATATTAAGACGTATATGCTTTGTAACAGAAATGGTTACATGTTTGAGTTATTTTTCTCCGTGTTTGTCGTATGAACTGTTAACAGATACAAAAGATCTGCTATTATTTTGTTGAAACTATAACTGGATGGCAACCTTTTTTTTTGCGTCCGCTTATGCATATCTGTGGTACTTTGACTCATTGTTCTGTAATTCTGTCATTTTCCTTTGTTTTAGTTGTGTACCTGTAATTGTTTAGATAATTTAGCTATATGGTGCGGGAAATTTAAAGCGTGCTTTTAATGCATCCATACGTACTGAATTGGAAGGTGCATTACATATGTCGGTATGCCAAAATTGTTGTGGTAGTTAGACGCCACAACCATAGGTTTATATATATTTTTACAATCACAGTATACAGGTTTCACAAACTTTTCCAAAATATGTGGTTCACCGTGTTCCTGCACGGCTATCTGCCACGGCTATGTACATAGTGGTTCTAGATAGTCGCTTTTCCGGCTGCTACTACATTCTACATACTGTTTTTACAGCACTTATATGGCTGTTATACAAAAGCTATTTTCATTTTTGAGGCCCTTATAGTTCCATATTGGCTAACCTGTCTTTTGCTTCTTCGGTTCTGGTTCCTCCTCTTCTTCTGGTAATGGTTGAAACAGTTGTTTTTTCACACTGGTTGTTGATAAGGATAGCATAGCGGATTTCTTTTCTATGGCCTCTGATGACGATGGGGGCGGAGTGAGAGTTTCGGTCAGTAGTTCGGTGACGCGTGTGTGTTCTTCCATGACAGTAGAAGTTGAGGAACTGCCTTCAGTTTCAACGGTTGGGAGTAGCGGTGGTGTTGCATCTTCAGCATAGTCTAAGATTACTCTTGGAAATCCTTTACGGCTACCTATTCCAAAATGTACCCTAAATCGGTGTTTTGTATTTTCAAGGTCTTTGATTATTGGAGGCAAGATGTAGGGATTTCTATCCGGTATGTAGCTGATGACCTCTATGCAAGGTGGTAAAAGTGAGTGAGCCTGCGGGCTAAAGCAACCGACGACAATAGTTCCTGTCACGTCCGAAATTACGCTTCTGAAACAATAACTGGAAAAGTGGAATTAATTAATATTTGTCAATGGTTATATTTGTAAAAGGTTATTTGTGATTCTAAATTTTGAAAATGTGTTAGATACCTGTAAGTAGAGTTTGCATCTGGTCCGGACTCTTGACAATGCCTGATGCCGTTTATCCTCGATTTTTTGTTTACAAACCTTACATCTGTTGATGTACCATTCCACATTTTCTTCAATCTTTGTTATAACTCCTTCAATCATAAACATTTCTTCTTGCTGTTTCATGACCGTTATTAATACAATATAAAGTTTGGTGTTATATGAAGAATATGTGTGCACATTACCATGACAGTTTCAGGATTGATCTGCAAAAGTTCCGCGATTGTTAGTGGTGGTTGTACAGTCGGTAGCTGTGCTTGCTGTTGCTGGGTTGTCTGAAACGTCAGCGGAAGAACCGGTCCAAGCAACTCATTATACCTGCATGTAAGGTTTATCAACGTACACATGGGTATTTATAAATTGTTATTGGTATGAAAGTATTATGTTTTTATATTTACACTGCACGTATATGATTCGCCTCTGGTAAATCAGGGTTCAGATAGTAGGTTGTGGCAGCGCTTCCTGAAAGCTGCAAGGTGCCTGCAAATCGTTTGACTATGCAGGAACTAACAGCCATTATGACCGGCTGCTCTAACTGTTTCGCGACAGCTATTTCAAATCTAACCGCCATTTCGTTCCATAAACTTAAGGTGATACTGTTTCCGCTGAGAGGAAAAGGGATTTTTTTTAGTTATGTTATTTTGCTGTTGTAATTAATTAGAAATCAAGAGTTAGTTCTTACTTGAGATTTTGAATTTGTATGTTCTTTCGGAGTGTACGATTCGTCATCGAGTTTCCGAACTCCTTGATCCTGCTAACGTTACGGATAATACCAATATAGTCTGCATACGTATCCCAACATCCTGTTATTTCTGTGTCATCATATTGTAAAGAAATTATATTTGTACCTGTCAGGATCGCTTCGCGATTGTCAGCACGTGCTCCAAGTTCGTTGTAAGCAGCGAAGTCGAAGTAATGTTTGGCAAAGCCGTCATCTGGTATTTGGATAGCGAGCGTAAGTTTTCCGAAGAGGAGTGTGGTATTGTTTTTCAAGGTACGTTGCCAGGTTTCTGTTGTCTTTGATCCAAACCTATATATTCTATAGCACGAATTTACTTCCAAACTTGTTTCAAATTGCTTGATATCTCGTAGTTCCACATTTGCCTGTATTGCGTTCCCCTGTATTCACAAACGGTATATATGGTAAATGTATAGCTATTTCTATTGTTATGATGTAAGATAGATTTGTGGTACCTGTCGGTCGAGCAATATGAAGCATAGACCTGTTGGGTTCGGGTCGGGAATATTTCTGGCTATCCATTTACGGTAGACCCTAACCTCTAGGACTTGACTTGAGTCAGTAGCTATTATGTCAGTAATATTTGCTACGCTGGGATCAGGTATGGGAAGTTTGCCTTTATCTTTCGCTGCTACAGACACTATTTGTTGAGGCGGAGCTGTCTCAACCTGTGCCATCGGGCTTTTACCTTTGTCCTTTGATTCTGGAGGTAGTTCATGTGGTGTTGCAGCTTTTTCGTCACCTTCTTTTGACATCTCAAATTACTTTAAGTCTTCAACTATTAGCCTGCACATAGCCTAGGTAATTAAAAAGTCAACAGAGAAAAGATTTGGCGTACAACATATGTGTAATCCTGTGTCTGTATTCTATACTACGTAGCCGGTAATGAACTCATTCGATAGATGATAACGGTTAATGTGCGTTTTTATACCCTTGGAACAGATTAGCCTAGTTTTGCGGGGAATCGTGTCGCTGTGCAAAGTGTAATAGGGTGTGCAAGTAGCCTACAGACAACATTATTGCGCCTGCATATGTGTACTTTATTAACAAAGATTGCAAGGAAAGTTGTTAAAAACCTGTCGTGACAGAATTTGGTTCAGGAAATCTGTATAGACTATGTTTTTTGTGGTGTTAAAAGGTTTTTCTGGTTGGTTTCCTATGACAATTTTTAAACCGTCTGGTGATGTAGCTCTGGATAAAGCCACATATAATTGTCCGTGTCCGAATATAGGTTCTGGCAAGTATACGCCTATTTTTTCCAGTGACTGCCCTTGACTTTTATTGATCGTCATCGCATAACATGGTTTGATGGGAAATTGTTTTCTTTTGAATATAAACGGCATCTTTTCCTCTTTGACAGTTAATACGATCCTTGGAAGGAACACTTTTTCTCCGATTCTTGTACCCGTAATAATTTTTCCTTCAACAACCCGTGTAAGAAGCTGACTAACAATCATCCGTGTCCCATTACATAGACCTCCGGTAAGGTTTAAATTTCGTAAAAGCATTACAGGTACACCTTCTTTAAGCTCAAGTTTATGTGGAGGTATGCCTGGAAACTTCATTGAATTCAAGTACTCAATAGGATAAAGCAATTCTGTTGCGCCACCATCGTTACCAATGGGTACAGCATCGTCGATGCTCGTATAGAATTTTGAGGTTCCGGGCACCGTTTGGAGCACACGATCGTTGATGACATCTGCCGTTTCGTTTTTCGGACAGACAATTGCTTTTTGCTGGAACGTCATCGCGCTCGGGTTCTGCATCGATGGAGCATCGTATATAAAGTCTATTAATTCTGATAGCCCATTGTCGTTTGACTGAAAGCAAAACCTTTCTGAAATCTGCACTCATTTCGTATTTTGTGGGTCTTCCGCGTCATACTCTCCAATATTACCATTGCCTATGCTCAATAACCATTCCGAAAAGTATTATGTTTCCTCTTTTTCCGAATCTGTCATACACGGTTTGCGAAGCCGCATATTTTCTGATAAGAAAACAATTTTAAAATGTGGCCATAGGTGTGACTGTACTATTGAAGCTGCAATAATAACTTCCTTAGAAGCACCCTTCTTAACCGGCAATGTTTGCCTGAAGTCGCCACCCAAGATCATTGGCTTTCCACCAAACAGACAATCTGGTGTATCAAAAACGTCTCTGAGAGTTCTGTCAACGGCTTCAAAACATCTCCTTTCATTCATCGGTGCCTCGTCCCATATTATTAATGTCGTCCGTTTCAGTAACTCGCCCAACTGTGTATTTTTTTTAATCGTGCATACCGATTCATCGGTTAACTGCAGAGGTATTTTGAACCTTGAATGTGCAGTTCTACCTGAGGGTAGCAATAGCGATGCTATATGTAACGCCCCGACCCGACAAGGGTAAAGGAATCACAAATAATGGTGTCATATCAAAGCAAACATAAATATCCAAAAGAAGTCTTAGCATAAATACTGAAATAATTCAAGTCAACATGACTTCAATACATAGGTCCCAGTGGAAAAATAAACTCCAATAAAATATCTGAAATAGTAAGTCTTAAATGGCATCATAAGATCAAAGCTAAATATCTCTAAGGTAAGTCCACTCAGCACTCATCCCAAAGCAAAAACCCAGCTCCAATGCTTAGATACCTGCCGCGGAAGAAAAGAAATGCGGCTGAGCTTCAAAAGCTCAGTGAACAGATATACAAGCAAAGCGAATACGAAACGAAATCAAATACGGAATATAGTGAACGAAAGATAGTAAAATCATAATCATTTTCAAAGTATAAATCAGAATTATCGAATAAGTTTTATAGTTAACTACCTCGAGCCCAGAAACAAATATCAGATCATAATCATATTCATATTCATATTCATATTCACACAAGGCAACATTTGTAGGGGAGACCTACCAGAGTTATGAAGGACGTGCATGCACGCAGCATCAATCATCAGATAACATATAACATATAACATATAACAGATAACAGATCTAGGATGCATCCATACGCCCCACAGACAGATATTGGTCATATAATATAACTTGAGCTCATAACAGATAACAGATAAGGGACGTGGCAGAACATCACTCTACTGCCCTAGAGTCATGTCAGAGGTGCATCACTGACACGGACATGGAACCCCCATGACTAGTTAATATTTGGCTCGGGTGTCAAATTATCTTAGGTCAAATCAGAATGTCAAAACTGACACAGATCATACTTTATCAGAAGATTAATCATATTTTCAAAATCAAAGTTTTCATATCATATAGTTCAAAATCAGATGTTTCATAACTCAGAAATCAGAGTTCAAATAAGCAACAGCTCAAACAAACAGAATGGGGTTCATAGCAAAGGCTTAGGAAACCCTAATATAAAAGCTAACGAAAAAAAAACGTTATAAGGAATCTTTACTGAAAAGGTCAGAATATATGTACCTTATTCCAAAGCAAATGACCAAAAAGCAGAAATACGGAAAGCAAAGGATTACTCCTTCTTCACAGAACCTATATACATTAACGGTCGTACATGTTATTTATGATTCCATAATTGTCGAAATGATCTTTTAATATTTGGTGTTTATACTTAGTGTATTCAGTGATCTTAATACTTTAGAGTTTTATAATTAAATGAGACTTAAGTGTTTTATAAACAATATCGTAGATTAGGGTTCATTATGTCATTTATTAAAGTTTAAGGTTAAATGTGAAAAATAGTTTAAACGTCATAACTCACACATGAAATAACGAATTAATACCCTTAGCTTCAAACCCTAATCGACTCTCATTTATGTTCTAGGGTTTTCTCATTATTTTAATATCACATCAATGTGCATTTACTTTATATGTTACGCCATTTAATGACTCATTACTCTTGTTTATTTACTCAACACATTCATGTCTTAACCATACGTTACTTATACACATATTATACGTCAACTTTTATACCCATGCACGTTTATGATTTCTTGTGACAACCAAAGTTACTTATTATCCGGATTAGACACATCGACACACACATGCACAATAGTTTAGACTAGATATGACCACGTACTACGTTTATATATCGACAAGCTCACTTGACTTATAAAACACACGCATGATACACGGTTCACAAACCAATTAGGGTTTGGCATGCATGGTTCGATTCACATCTCAATCTAGGGTTTAGGTTTTACATGACCTTTTCTTATTAAACACACGTTCAAAACCCTCACATGGTTCGGCTTGTATTATAGGGTTCGGCCTCCATGTTTTTACGCAAACCTTAACTCTCTACGTACTTTACATATTCAAGTTTACATGTTTATACCTTGGCCGAATTACATATACATGGTTCGGTTATATATATATGTGGTTCGGTTCTTTTATCTCGACATACCTATGATCCGATTCAAATATACGTATTACATTACATGTTCTCTTAACATTACAAGGTTCAATTCATATAGTTTGTCTTTGTTGGTTTCATACGGCTCGACACAAAAGAAAACACAAGCTCGACTAAAACAAACATGATACAATATATATTAACGTAAGGTGTAACAAAGGAAGACGAGAACACATGTTATACCTTAGCTCGTTGAAACAAAAGTCTCGACACCAAAGGTTAGGGTTCGGCCGAATGGAACAAGGAAAGAAAAGAAGAGGCAAACAAAACTAGGGTTTCAATTTTGTGTAAATGTATTGTATTTATAGGGAAACAAATAGGTTAGTCTTGAGGTGGTGTGGGCTTCGGCCTGGGGTCTAACCGAACACACAAACCCACGCCCATAGGGCTCTCGGCTTGAGTCCATCCGAACAAAACAAACACGGCCCAAGTTGTTTACGCGAGACGTTAAATCTTTCGTCGTACCATGTCGATCACGTACACATATTAGTTAAGTTTTAATTATTCATAAGTTAACTTTTAACTTCGTTAAATGATTATAAACGTATTTTACGTATTTTATAAATTTCGATTTCAAGGGTATTTTAGTCTTTATTTATGTTTTAGATTTTCAGGTTTTACAATTCTTCCCCTCTAAAAGAAAATTTTTCGTCCTCAAAAATTGAAATGAAACGAAACGAAAACGAAATGAGAACATACCAAACTATTCAAAGAAATGAGGATAACTAGCTCGCATCGACTCCTCGGTTTCCCAAGTAGCCTCACGTTCCGGGTGATTTTTCCAAAGAATCTTAACGAACGGAATGACTTTATTTCTCATGACTCTTTCTTGCCTTTCTAAAATAGCTTCCGGTTCTTCAGATAAAGACATATCGGACTGAATTTGATCAAACGGATAAGAAGCAACGTGTAACGGATGATAGTTGTATCCCCTTTGGAGTGATACATGGAAAACGTCATGAACATGCGATAACTGAGGCGGAAGTGCTAACCGATACGAAACTTCTCCTATACGTTCCAGAATTTCAAACGGACCGATAAATCAAGGACTGAGCTTGCCCTTGATTCCAAAACGTTTCACACCTCTAAACGGTGAAACTTTCAAAAATACACGATCTCCAACCCGAAATTCTAAATCACAACGATGCTTGTCGGCATAACTTTTCTGACGAGACCTAGCCTCCTTCAACTTTTCTCTAGCAACAGCTACTTTCTCATTACTGATCTCAATCATTTCCGGACCTTCAATTAAGCGCTCACCTACTTCATCCCAACAAGTAGGTGCTCTACATTTCCTTCCATAAAGAAGTTCAAACGGTGCTGCCTTAATGCTAGCATGCCAACTGTTGTTGTATGCAAACTCTACTAAACACAAATATTCATCCCAGTTGCCCGTCCATTCTAAAGCACAAGCCCTTAGCATGTCCTCTAAGGTCTGAATAGTCCTCTCTGACTGACCATCTGTTTGAGGATGAAATGCCGTACTGAAATTGAGTCGAGTACCCCAAGCTTTTTGCAAACCTTTCCAGAAACGAGAAGTAAAACGCGGATCCCTATCAGACACAATAGATGCCGGAGTACCATGAAGTCTAACGATCTCTTGCTGAAAAATTTCCGCCAATCTACCAATACCATAATCCTTTCTGATTGGTAAGAAATGAGCAGATTTGGTTAGTCCATCAACAACTACCCAAATCGCATCATGTTTCTTCCGAGTAAGAGGTAGTCCAGTCACAAAATCCATAGATATCTTATCCCACTTCCATGTTGGAATATCCAATGGCTGTAACAATCCACTAGCCCTTTGATGTTCAATCTTAACCTGCTGACAAATCATACATTTTGACACAAACGTCGCCACATCTTGCTTTATGCCATTCCACCAGATGTACTGTTTCAAATCCCTATACATCTTGGTAGAACCAGGATGGATAGTGAAAGGAGAACTATGAGCTTCAGTCATAACTTTCTCGCGAAGTACCGGATCATTGGGAACACAAAGCCTATCTTCATACCATACAATTCCGTCATCATCAACCTTAAACTCCGTCTGCTTACCTTCTTCAACATTTTGCGCCACGGCCCACAACTCGCCATCATCTTTCTGAGCTTCTTTAATTTGCAGTATAAGGTTCGACTCCACCTTCATACTAGCCCAGTATCCATCAAAACCTCGTACGCACAACTCAACATCCAAACGCTCTAAGTCACGAATAATCCTAGGTTCAATCTCAATACTTGCAAGAATGCCTGATTTCTGGCTAAGTACGTCAGCAACTACATTAGCCTTACCTGGATGGTACTGAATGTTGGTGTCATAATCCTTAAGAAGTTCTAACCATCTTCTTTGTCTCATGTTAAGTTCCTTCTGAGTGAAAATATACTTGAGACTCTTATGATCAGTGAATATATCACACGTCTCTCCATACAAGTAATGTCTCCAGATCTTCAACGCGAACACCACTGCAGCTAACTCAAGGTCATGAGTTGGGTAATTCTCTTCATAAGGTTTTAGCTGCCTTGAAGCATAAGCTATTACCTTTCCATGTTGCATCAAAACACAGCCCAATCCTTTCTTAGATGCATCACTGTAAATTTGAAATCCTCCAGAACCAGATGGAAGAGTCAAAATAGGAGCGGACACCAATCTCCGTTTCAACCCTTCAAAACTCTTTTCTCGTTCATCCGTCCATACAAACTTTTCACCTTTCCTCATCAATTGGGTTAGGGGCAAAGCTAAACGAGAGAAACCTTCAACAAAACGTCGGTAATAACCAGCAAGTCCTAGAAAACTCCTAACCTCAGTCACTTTCGTAGGTCTTGGCCATTTAGTGATAGCCTCAACCTTAGACGGATCCATGGTGATACCATCAGCAGATACAATATGACCAAGGAAAGCGACTTGTCTTAACCAAAACTCGCACTTCGAAAATTTGGCGTACAACTTCTTCTTCCTCAGAATCTCCAAAACTATCCGGAGATGTTGTTCATGCTCTTCTTCAGACTTAGAGTAAACCAAAATGTCGTCGATGAAAACGATAACGAACTTATCGAGGAACTCATGGAAAACACGATTCATTAGGTCTATAAACACAGCAGGCGCATTTGTCAAACCAAAAGGCATAACGAGGAATTCGTAGTGACCATATCTGGTACGAAACGCGGTCTTAGGAACATCTTGCTCCCTCACACGTAGCTGGTGATAACCAGATCTCAGATCAATCTTAGAAAAGAACTTAGCTCCTTGCAGTTGATCAAACAAATCATCAATACGTGGCAGAGGATAACGGTTACGAATAGTAATACGATTGAGTTCACGGTAGTCGATACATAGACGCATGCTTCCATCCTTCTTCTTCACAAACAAAACAGGTGCACCCCATGGAGAAACACTGGGTCGAATAAATCCATTTTCTATCATCTCTTGCAGCTGCTCCTTCAACTCCTTCAGTTCTATAGGTGCCATACGATACGGAGCCTTCGAAATCGGTTCAGCACCAGGAATTAACTCAATGCTAAACTCAACTTCTCTAGCTGGGGGAAGACCAGGGAGTTCATCGGAAAAACGTCGGTGAATTCACAAACAACAGAAAGATTTTCAATGTTAGGACTCTCTAAAGATGTGTCCTTAACAGATGCCAGAAAACCTTGGCACCCATGAGCAATCATGGTCCGTGCCTTCATAGCAGAAATGAGCTTAACAGATTTGAGAGGTTGAGAACCAAAATAAACAAATTCAGGATGTTTTATGTCTCCAAAGATCACAGTTCTAGCATAGCAGTCGATGGAAGCTCTATGATAAGCCAACCAATCCATGCCTAGAATGATATCAAAGTCGACCATATCGAGAGGATACAGATTTGCAGAGCGAATACGATCATCAAAACGAAGAGGGCACTTAACGTATTTATGATCAATGATCATGTGGGTTTTCATAGGCGTAGAAATCGATAAGTGATTTGTTAATGGTTTGGGCTTCATATTAAGTTTCTTAGCAAATGTGACAGATATAATGAAGTGTGTGGCACCGGTATCAAATAAAGCGAAGACAGAATAATCATCAATGAAAAGAGTGCCCGTAATGGTACCTGAAGTGCGCTCCGCCTGATTCCGAGTAGTAGCATAAACACGTCCAGTAGTAGGTGGCGGCTTGATGTAGTTTCCAGGAATCACCGGGTTCTTCTTAGGGCAATCCTTGATCTTGTGAGTAGTGGAACCACAAGAGAAACATCCACCAGTGGCCTTGAAACACGGTCCCGGATGAGCCTTTCCACAAGTAGTACAGATAGGTGGGGGAGGCAAAACTTCAGTCGTCCTTTGCTGACCAGAAGATCCGGAAGCACGACCCTGATTTGATCCTCGAGCTGACTGATCCTTGTTGTAACGCTGGTTATTGTTACCTTGATTCTGACGATCATTTCCATTCCTACCAGCAGCTCTGCTATCCTGACTCCTCGCTTCAGGGCGCCTAGAGTCCACATTCCTTCCTGACTGACCCCGCTGATCATAACTCCTATCCACTTGACCCCTCGAATCATAACTCCTGCCAGAATTTCCCTTATAATCATTACTTTGAGTCCTACCTTGAATCCGATCACTGATGAGTGTCTAAATACTCATCATTTTTATACTGTTTATAATGCCAAAAACATCTGAAAACACTCAGAAATGCTTCAAAATGATAAAAATATCACAAACAAGTGTTTTATGTGTTTTAAATGCAAAAATGCCAAAATCTGGTGAAAAAAGTATCAAGTTTGCATAATTGGCAGTTTTAGTCCCCCAAGTTTCAAAAGTTGTCAAAAACAGTCCCTGGTATATCAAAATAAAGCAAAATGTCATTTAAGGTCCATGAGATTCAAAAGTTTTCAAAATAAACCCTTCAAAGTTTAAAAATTATAAAATGACAACTTTGGTCCCTCAACTTTGAAAAATGTCAAAAATAGTCCTTGGTGAATTTAAAAATGGAAATTTATCAAAATAAAACCTTGTACTATTCATAAATGACAAAATTGGTCCTTATGGTGAACTTTGGAAAAATTACAAGTTTGGTCCCTAGAATATCAAAGTTGACAGTTTTGGTCCTTGGACTTATAAAAATGAAATTTTATGCAATATTGGCCTTGTACTATTCACATGTTACAAGTTTAACCTTGTGATAACTTTGGGAAAGTTGCATTTTCAGTCCTTCAGTTTGCAAAATTACATGAATGGTCCTTGTTACTTAACTAAACCAAATGGACCTTTTAATTGTTCAACTCAGGCCCAAATCCAATAAACACAACCCGGCCCAAAATTTAAATAAAAGAAAACCGCTCACCACTGTTCGCTCCTCTCCCTCACCCCTGCATACCTGAAACCAGGTGGTTTCACCACCACTTTCCACCTCACCTTATCCCCCCAGCTGTCTACCCACATCCCTCCACCTCCACAACATCCCAAAACCAATTAATACCCCTATTACTGCTTTACTCAACCCCAACAGTCCACAAGACTTTTTGGCGCCAAAAAGAAGAATCAACTGCTGTGATCACTTTGACCTATCCAATGGTGGGAAATGATCAGAGGAGAGAAGGAAAGCTTTTGGATGTCTATAAAGAAGAAAATAAGGCAGTGATAAGAGTTGTCGCATGTTTTTTGACCATTAGTAGTGTAAAAGTTCTTTAAATGTCTGTTTTAGCTTAAATTTCAAGTCTTAGTGCAAAATCAAGTTTGTTTCAAGTTATAAGTCACTTTTGTATTGTAATTATTCAAGTTAAATAAGATTTCAAGTTTTCATGTTTCTTGATAATTCGTATTAAGTCAATTATACTTATTATAAGTTTCATAAGCTCTTTTATCCTTTCAACAAGCTCAGATAAGCTTGCTATAGCTTTTCATGAGCCTGTTTCAGATTCTACTAGTTTAAATTTCAAAAACAAAGAAAAGTCAACAAAAGTCAACTGAAGAGCTCAAAATGGATTTGGTCATGATATTTGGTGATGCAGAGCTAATTTTGGATTGCTTATTGGTTTAGAGGCTTAGTGGTAAGCCCATGGGAGTAGTTCTCAGTTCTCAGATCTCAGTTTTATGCTTGGACACATTTGTAAGCCATTTCTTAAAAGATTGTATTTATTAGTATAAGTGGTTAAGTCTTGTTAATTTTAGTTTAAATCTGTCTCAATATAGTTAATATAAGTTATTTAATTGATTTTATGGCTTAAATCAGTGTGAAGCTTCTAAAAGCTTCAAATCAGTTTTGATAAGGCTTGTTTGGATTTGTTGTGGAAATGTGTTACAAGGTGTTTGTGGAGTTGTTCTTGTTTGATATATGTCACAATACAACCTGTTAACTCAGTCAAATAATAAAATACAGTCCTTGTTTCAGTTAAAGTCAAAATTGATTGTAACATGTCTTTGTGAACTCCTCTGTTGGAATCATTTGGTGAAATTGTACATTTAGGTGTTAATATAGATAATATAGCTTGCATTAGGTTTATTATATCATCAAACATCATTTTCAGTCATTAAATCTAGCTTAGAACCTCATCAAAGTCAAACTGCTTCGTAAGTTAAAAAGTCAAATTTTCCTTAATACAGTTTTTGAATAAACTTCATAATTTTAGTTTGTGCTTAATATTAAGAATTAGTCTATCAGCTTTTGGGATAATAAAATTTTGTTGCTTAACTAAATTAGAAAAATACAAGCTTACTTCTTTTCAGCCTATAAATAGCTTATTCATCAGCTTCTTTTAGACCCTTTTCAAAATGCATGCCCTGTGCACACACTCAGCATTCACTGAGTGTGCACAGGCATATTGCAGCCCTTGCACAAGCTTCATTCAAGCTTGTGAGGAGCTGATTTTTGGTTCTTGTGTAGTTAGCTAGGTGATCTTTAGATCCCTATATCTGTTTCTCCCTTTAGCTTATTGGGATTGCTTATGCAATAGCTTAAAGTAAGCCTCCTAATCACTGTTTTTCATTATTAATCCAATAAGCTCAAAACTAGTTTAAGCTTATTTAATAATTAAGAGTACTGTTAAATAGTTAATATAGACTTAATATAGCATTAGTTAGCTTCTGTGTTCATTTGGTGTCCATTTGTGGACTTTGGCTTATTTTGAAGTGCTTATTAATAAGCAGTTTCACTACAGCCTCATATTCTCACACACTAGCATATGTTTTTATATTTTTTATAAACTTAGAATAATATTTTAGTATTTTCCTGAATTTTTCAGATTTTTCCATCACTGTTTAGTATTTTTCCTTATTTAAACTAGTTTTTAATTCTTTTTAAATAGCTTTTAATACAAATAAATCAGAAAAAGCTTAAAAAAATATGTTTTCAATTTTCATAGATTAAGATAAATATAAAAGTCATAAAAAATATTTTTCCATAATTTTCTTGGTTTAAATAGTATTTTCTAGCATTTTAATTAGTTTTAAATAGTATTAAATTAAAAATAAATACATAAAAAGTCTAAAAAAATATATTTTCAGTTTTAAAATAAGTTTTATCATATTTTAGATTTTTCTAAGTTATAATTTCATTTTTCTAGGTTAATTTTGTATTTTCTTATATTTTAGTGCATTTTAAATACTTAATAAATAGTTTTTAATTAATAATAATTAAATAAATAGTTTTAAAAATAATTTTCTTTTTCTAATAATTTTCTTTTATTATTAGGATTGTAAAAATATCATTTTCATATTTGTAGGCATTTTATTTCTTAAAACTAACGTTTTATTTAGTACGTTTACGTAATTTTATTTAAACGTACGTTTTAGATTTTAAACGTTCATCAATTTTAAAAATAGTGATAGCGTTTATTTAATATATTTTATCTTTTTAATTTCCTTTAATTTGCATTTAAGCCCCTGTAATTTACAAATCTCTTCTTTCGGTATAATTATATCTCAAATCCTTACTGATCACTATCCTTAGTGATTATTCGACATCTGAAGTTGTTTAACACCAATTCATCCTCCGTGGGACTTAACGACCCGGGAATCCACTAAATTCCTCTGATCCAAATTGCATTTTGTGTTTGAACTGTTTTAAGTTTCTTACGGTTAGCCATTCACAAGTGGCTAGCTTGTGTGAGATAACTTGACGGTTTGGAGGCGAATCAAATTTTGGCGCCGCTGCCGGGGAGGCTGTAAGCGTGTTTTAAGCATTTTCAGACCCGTACTTGCACATATACCACCTTTTTGTAAACAGTTTTTTTTTAAAAAAATCAAAAAGTTCATTAACACTTTTCCTAAAGTGTTAACAACACCAAAAATATTTTCATTCTTTGTTTTTATACCATGTTTTTCAAAAATGCCAAAAATATTCATCTTTACCCTCTTACCCTTTTTGATTCTTTATTCCTTTACCCTCTATCCATTTGATTCTAACTTCTTCTATTCTCATGGAATCTCTCGACTACAACGAATTCTGGAACGAAGTTGAAAAACTTCCTACTTTATCACAAATGTCAAGAATACGTGTTGTTCGTAGTGATCCATTAATTCTGCGTAGGGAAATGGAACGAGAAACCGGGGTGACAAAGGACCAGGTACTTTCCTCTGATAATGGAGGTGCTAAATACGTCCAACCTACGGTTATCCAAAGATCTAACCCCTCGATTGCTCCTAAGCCGTCTAAAATTGATCCTACACTTTCACAATTTACGGTTAGAAGAAATCATGCAGAATTTAGACCGATGACTAGCAAGAATGACTTGCCTAATCTTCACGTTTCTCAAGGACCAGAAACGGAGACCATAACGGAAGTGGTGGAAATTGCTAGCTCTCAGAGCACACCACTTGTCCCACCTCCGGATTTTTCAAAATGTTCTTCGAGTCTTAATAGTCATTCGGATCACCATGTTGGTTTTGTTGATTCTTTGAATGAAACGATTCCTTCTCATAACTCTCAAATAGAATCGTTTATTCCTTGTGTCGGTTGTGGTGAGCCTCTTTTTGGTTCACTCTGTCGCTGTTGTACGTGTGTACAGTGTGGTAATGATATTCGGAACGGGAGTTGTTTGTTTTGTGGTTCGAGGAATTCATTTGATTATGATCCTAATCCGAACTCATTTAACGACCCCTCAAATTTTTCTAATTACCCACCACAGCCCGACTTATCTTCATATAATCAACATAACTGCTGTGAATTTTGTGGAGGTCCTCACCAAGGATTTGAGTGTCAATCCGGAAACACGTTTGTCTATGAACAGTTTTCCGGTAATGCTCAGAACTTTGGTTATGACCAATATCCATATGATTCACCAATCCAGGCTCAACAGTTTTACTGTTGTGAGAACTGTGGAGGTCCCCATTTCAGCTCTGATTGTCAAACAGGGAATCCATTTCCTTGTAAAAATTACGACTATCCATATCACGACCAACCTCCACAGTGCCAAATGACTCAAACTCCTCAGCAAACCCAACAAGACACTTATCTAGAGCTTCTGGAGTCAGTGAAAAGAACTGAGGAGTTGAGTAAAACAGCCTTTCATAATGTTCCCAGTTTTTCTTGTGTATATTGTGAGGGTCCTCATGATGATTATCAATGTCAACCTTCCGGTTTTAACAAATCTCCACTCCCACAATGTCCCGTCATTCAAAATTCACATGAGAAATCCATGGAAGAATTGCTAGCTGAAGAGCAGGCTGCTAAAATAAATTCCCAAATTGCTTTTGAAAAATCTATTAGGGAATCAATTGCAAAAGAAAAAGCAGCCAGATCTAGCTCTCAATTTCGTTTTATTCCTGATGACAGTGATGATGAGGATGCACTTGGTATCCTACAATTTTATAAAGATTCATTAAGTTCATCAGTGGATATTCCAGCAGTTGAGATTTATTCTCAAGCAACTGCCATCACACCCAAAGCTCCCACTCACTCTCTGAACATGGGGGACGAGCATCTTGACACTGTTCCTGAAAAGGAATCGGACGAATTCATAAAGTCTAGTGTTGAGGACCTTGTCCCAATCCCTAGAGAGTCACAGGGAATTCTTGATCATGTGTGTGATATCCCTCCTCCTCTTGTCTTCCAAAATGATCATATTGAGATGTTCTCTGATTCTGATGAGGACTATTCTTTATCTTGTGGAGACATAAGTTATATTGGGGAATTACCTTCTGAGCTTGTCAGCTTAGGAGAAGAGAATGATGAAGAAATAATCCAAGACGAAGCTCTTCGTCTTACATTATTGAATGTTAATCTTCTCATTTCTAGAATCGAGGCTTTTAATGAAAAGCCTACTTCATATCCTATCCCCTTTGAGGATAGTGAACTTTTGTTCAATGATTCTATTCCCGAATTGCAAACGTTCCATTTTGATCATATGGGAGAGAAGATTAGTGGTATTACCACTTCTCATTCTCATAATTCTCTCCCCGATTATGAATCATTCACTTTTGAGGAGTTCCCCAGTGAACTCACTCAAATCAATCCCGAATATGAATCATTCGCCTTTGAGGAGTTCTCCTGTGAACTCACTCATATCATATCTCTACCGGAGTATGATAACTTCTACTTTGATCTAGACACACTCGGGATATGTCTAGACCAATTGAGCTTAAAAGATGAAATTCATGCTATCATGAATTCTCCTTCTGATGATGATGAGTTAGTCAAGATTATTATCATGACTTTCTTTCTCTTCTTCACCTATCCCGTGGCTTCTCCTGTTCTTCACTCCTTCGGGAATGAAGACATTATCTTTGACCCCGGCATTTTCATTTTTCATTTGTGAGCCGGTTCTATGTATATCTCATCGGTGTGGAACTTTCACGTATTTCAATGTTTATACAAACATCTTGAATGAAAGTCCGATGGAGATTGTCTCTTCCACTTACTTCCCCATGAACAAATTAATTCGGGGTCGAGTCAAGCTAGCGACTCGGTAATCAAAAACAGTAGTTAAACATGGGTTTTCACCCGTGTGTACCACCTTAGTGTGGGGGAGATGCCCCGCATGTTGTATATAGATCTAAAAAATGAATGAAAATTGTAAATATTAAAAAAGAGAATAATTGTTGTGTTTCTACACTTAGCTAGTAATGTTATCTTTTTATGTTCTAAGTTTCGGCATAACAGCCGGTACTTTGAATATTGAGGACAATATTCATTTCTAAGTGTGGGGGGGAAATTCTGGCGAATTTGATAATAAATGTACCCTTTTAGTCCCCTTTTCCCCCAAAATGGCCAAATTTTAAAATTTTTTTTAGTGGAAGTACTATGTACTAAACACAACAAATGGTAATCAGTCCACCATGTCTAACCCACATAAGGATTGGCTAATCCAGGAGCAAACGGCTCTTGGTAAAGATATCTCAAATCCGTTTATGGCTTACAATTTGCCCAAAATTGTATGGTGTTCAGCTCACCATATCCTTAAAAGTGAAGAGTTGGCTAGCCCGCAAGTTTATGGCTTGTGGTAAAGGCAGTTGGAAAGCCATAATTGGTAATCGACTCACCAAAGAGTTTATGGCTTGTGGTAATAGTCATTCGGATCACCATGTTGGTTTTGTTGATTCTTTGAATGAAACGATTCCTTCTCATAACTCTCAAATAGAATCGTTTATTCCTTGTGTCGGTTGTGGTAAGCCTCTTTTTGGTTCACTCTGTCGCTGTTGTACGTGTGTACAGTGTGGTAATGATATTCGGAACGGGAGTTGTTTGTTTTGTGGTTCGAGGAATTCATTTGATTATGATCCTAATCCGAACTCATTTAACGACCCCTCAAATTTTTCTAATTACCCACCACAGCCCGACTTATCTTCATATAATCAACATAACTGCTGTGAATTTTGTGGAGGTCCTCACCAAGGATTTGAGTGTCAATCCGGAAACACGTTTGTCTATGAACAGTTTTCCGGTAATGCTCAGAACTTTGGTTATGACCAATATCCATATGATTCACCAATCCAGGCTCAACAGTTTTACTGTTGTGAGAACTGTGGAGGTCCCCATTTCAGCTCTGATTGTCAAACAGGGAATCCATTTCCTTGTAACAATTACGACTATCCATATCACGACCAACCTCCACAGTGCCAAATGACTCAAACTCCTCAGCAAACCCAACAAGACACTTATCTAGAGCTTCTGGAGTCAGTGAAAAGAACTGAGGAGTTGAGTAAAACAGCATTTCATAATGTTCCCAGTTTTTCTTGTGTATATTGTGAGGGTCCTCATGATGATTATCAATGTCAACCTTCCGGTTTTGACAAATCTCCACTCCCACAATGTCCCGTCATTCAAAATTCACATGAGAAATCCATGGAAGAATTGCTAGCTGAAGAGCAGGCTGCTAAAATAAATTCCCAAATTGCTTTTGAAAAATCTATTAGGGAATCAATTGCAAAAGAAAAGGCAGCCAGATCTAGCTCTCAATTTCGTTTTATTCCTGATGACAGTGATGATGAGGATGCACTTGGTATCCTACAATTTTATAAAGATTCATTAAGTTCATCAGTGGATATTCCAGCAGTTGAGATTTATTCTCAAGCAACTGCCATCACACCCAAAGCTCCCACTCACTCTCTGAACATGGGGGACGAGCATCTTGACACTGTTCCTGAAAAGGAATCGAAACGAATTCATAAAGTCTAGTGTTGAGGACCTTGTCCCAATCCCTAGAGAGTCACAGGGAATTCTTGATCATGTGTGTGATATCCCTCCTCCTCTTGTCTTCCAAAATGATCATATTGAGATGTTCTCTGATTCTGATGAGGACTATTCTTTATCTTGTGGAGACATAAGTTATATTGGGGAATTACCTTCTGAGCTTGTCAGCTTAGGAGAAGAGAATGATGAAGAAATAATCCAAGACGAAGCTCTTCGTCTTACATTATTGAATGTTAATCTTCTCATTTCTAGAATCGAGGCTTTTAATGAAAAGCCTACTTCATATCCTATCCCCTTTGAGGATAGTGAACTTTTGTTCAATGATTCTATTCCCGAATTGCAAACGTTCCATTTTGATCATATGGGAGAGAAGATTAGTGGTATTACCACTTCTCATTCTCATAATTCTCTCCCCGATTATGAATCATTCACTTTGAGGAGTTCCCCAGTGAACTCACTCAAATCAATCCCGAATATGAATCATTCGCCTTTGAGGAGTTCTCCTGTGAACTCACTCATATCATATCTCTACCGGAGTATGATAACTTCTACTTTGATCTAGACACACTCGGGATATGTCTAGACCAATTGAGCTTAAAAGATGAAATTCATGCTATCATGAATTCTCCTTCTGATGATGATGAGTTAGTCAAGATTATTATCATGACTTTCTTTCTCTTCTTCACCTATCCCGTGGCTTCTCCTGTTCTTCACTCCTTCGGGAATGAAGACATTATCTTTGACCCCGGCATTTTCATTTATCATTTGTGAGCCGGTTCTATGTATATCTCATCGGTGTGGAACTTTCACGTATTTCAATGTTTATACAAACATCTTGAATGAAAGTCCGATGGAGATTGTCTCTTCCACTTACTTCCCCATGAACAAATTAATTCGGGGTCGAGTCAAGCTAGCGACTCGGTAATCAAAAACAGTAGTTAAACATGGGTTTTCACCCGTGTGTACCACCTTAGTGTGGGGGAGATGCCCCGCATGTTGTATATAGATCTAAAAAATGAATGAAAATTGTAAATATTAAAAAAGAGAATAATTGTTGTGTTTCTACACTTAGCTAGTAATGTTATCTTTTTACGTTCTAAGTTTCGGCATAACAGCCGGTACTTTGAATATTGAGGACAATATTCATTTCTAAGTGTGGGGGGGAAATTCTGGCGAATTTGATAATAAATGTACCCTTTTAGTCCCTTTTTCCCCCAAAATGGCCAAATTTTAAAATTTTTTTTAGTGGAAGTACTATGTACTAAACACAACAAATGGTAATCAGTCCACCATGTCTAACCCACATAAGGATTGGCTAATCCAGGAGCAAACGGCTCTTGGTAAAGATATCTCAAATCCGTTTATGGCTTACAATTTGCCCAAAATTGTATGGTGTTCAGCTCACCATATCCTTAAAAGTGAAGAGTTGGCTAGCCCGCAAGTTTATGGCTTGTGGTAAAGGCAGTTGGAAAGCCATAATTGGTAATCGACTCACCAAAGATATTTTATCTAAGAGTTGGCTAGTCCAGAAGCAAACGGCTTCTGGTAAAGACAAATCAAAACCGTTGAAAGCTGGTGATTTGCTCAAAATCATTTGGTTATCATTGTACCAAGGTTCTTACTTGAACTAAAACAATTGGCTACTCCAGAAGTAATGGCTTTTGGTAAAGAGTTGAAATTCATTAACTTTTCATAAAACATTGCTCGGGACTAGCAATATCTTAGTGTGGGGGATTGATGAGTGTCTAAATACTCATCATTTTTATACTGTTTATAATGCCAAAAACATCTGAAAACACTCAGAAATGCTTCAAAATGATAAAAATATCACAAACAAGTGTTTTATGTGTTTTAAATGCAAAAATGCCAAAATCTGGTGAAAAAAGTATCAAGTTTGCATAATTGGTAGTTTTAGTCCCCCAAGTTTCAAAAGTTGTCAAAAACAGTCCCTGGTATATCAAAATAAAGCAAAATGTCATTTAAGGTCCATGAGATTCAAAAGTTTTCAAAATAAACCCTTCAAAGTTTAAAAATTATAAAATGACAACTTTGGTCCCTCAACTTTGAAAAATGTCAAAAATAGTCCTTGGTGAATTTAAAAATGGAAATTTATCAAAAATAAACCTTGTACTATTCATAAATGACAAAATTGGTCCTTATGGTGAACTTTGGAAAAATTACAAGTTTGGTCCCTAGAATATCAAAGTTGACAGTTTTGGTCCTTGGACTTATAAAAATGAAATTTTATGCAATATTGGCCTTGTACTATTCACATGTTACAAGTTTAACCCTTGTGATAACTTTGGGAAAGTTGCATTTTCAGTCCTTCAGTTTGCAAAATTACATGAATGGTCCTTGTTACTTAACTAAACCAAATGGACCTTTTAATTGTTACAACTCAGGCCCAAATCCAATAAACACAACCCGCCCAAAATTTAAATAAAATAAAACCGCTCACCACTGTTCACTCCTCTCCCTCACCCCTGCATACCTGAAACCAGGTGGTTTCACCACCACTTTCCACCTCACCTTATCCCCCCAGCTGTCTACCCACATCCCTCCACCTCCACAATATCCCAAAACCAATTAATACCCCTATTACTGCTTTACTCAACCCCAACAGTCCACAAGACTTTTTGGCGCCAAAAAGAAGAATCAACTGCTGTGATCACTTTGACCTATCCAATGGTGGGAAATGATCAGAGGAGAGAAGGAAAGCTTTTGGATGTCTATAAAGAAGAAAATAAGGCAGTGATAAGAGTTGTCGCATGTTTTTAGACCATTAGTAGTGTAAAAGTTCTTTAAATGTCTGTTTTAGCTTAAATTTCAAGTCTTAGTGCAAAATCAAGTTTGTTTCAAGTTATAAGTCACTTTTGTATTGTAATTATTCAAGTTAAATAAGATTTCAAGTTTTCATGTTTCTTGATAATTCGTATTAAGTCAATTATACTTATTATAAGTTTCATAAGCTCTTTTATCCTTTCAACAAGCTCAGATAAGCTTGCTATAGCTTTTCATGAGCCTGTTTCAGATTCTACTAGTTTAAATTTCAAAAACAAAGAAAAGTCAACAAAAGTCAACTGAAGAGCTCAAAATGGATTTGGTCATGATATTTGGTGATGCAGAGCTAATTTTGGATTGCTTATTGGTTTAGAGGCTTAGTGGTAAGCCCATAGGAGTAGTTCTCAGTTCTCAGATCTCAGTTTTATGCTTGGACACATTTGTAAGCCATTTCTTAAAAGATTGTATTTATTAGTATAAGTGGTTAAGTCTTGTTAATTTTAGTTTAAATCTGTCTCAATATAGTTAATATAAGTTATTTAATTGATTTTATGGCTTAAATCAGTGTGAAGCTTCTAAAAGCTTCAAATCAGTTTTGATAAGGCTTGTTTGGATTTGTTGTGGAAAATGTGTTACAAGGTGTTTGTGGAGTTGTTCTTGTTTGATATATGTCACAATACAACCTGTTAACTCAGTCAAATAATAAAATACAGTCCTTGTTTCAGTTAAAGTCAAAATTGATTGTAACCTGTCTTTGTGAACTCCTCTGTTGGAATCATTTGGTGAAATTGTACATTTAGGTGTTAATATAGATAATATAGCTTGCATTAGGTTTATTATATCATCAAACATCATTTTCAGTCATTAAATCTAGCTTAGAACCTCATCAAAGTCAAACTGCTTCGTAAGTTAAAAAGTCAAATTTTCCTTAATACAGTTTTTGAATAAACTTCATAATTTTAGTTTGTGCTTAATATTAAGAATTAGTCTATCAGCTTTTGGGATAATAAAATTTTTTTGCTTAACTAAATTAGAAAAATACAAGCTTACTTCTTTTCAGCCTATAAATAGCTTATTCATCAGCTTCTTTTAGACCCTTTTCAAAATGCATGCCCTGTGCACACACTCAGCATATTGCAGCCCTTGCACAAGCTTCATTCAAGCTTGTGAGGAGCTGATTTTTGGTTCTTGTGTAGTTAGCTAGGTGATCTTTAGATCCCTATATCTGTTTCTCCCTTTAGCTTATTGGGATTGCTTATGCAATAGCTTAAAGTAAGCCTCCTAATCACTGTTTTTCATTATTAATCCAATAAGCTCAAAACTAGTTTAAGCTTATTTAATAATTAAGAGTACTGTTAAATAGTTAATATAGACTTAATATAGCATTAGTTAGCTTCTGTGTTCATTTGGTGTCCATTTGTGGACTTTGGCTTATTTTGAAGTGCTTATTAATAAGCAGTTTCACTGCAGCCTCATATTCTCACACACTAGCATATGTTTTTATATTTTTTATAAACTTAGAATAATATTTTAGTATTTTCCTGAATTTTTTAGATTTTTCCATCACTGTTTAGTATTTTTCCTTATTTAAACTAGTTTTTAATTCTTTTTAAATAGCTTTTAATACAAATAAATCAGAAAAAGCTTAAAAAAATATGTTTTCAATTTTCATAGATTAAGATAAATATAAAAGTCATAAAAAATATTTTTCCATAATTTTCTTGGTTTAAATAGTATTTTCTAGCATTTTAATTAGTTTTAAATAGTATTAAATTAACAATAAATACATAAAAAGTCTAAAAAAATATATTTTCAGTTTTAAAATAAGTTTTATCATATTTTAGATTTTTCTAAGTTATAATTTCATTTTTCTAGGTTAATTTTGTATTTTCTTATATTTTAGTGCATTTTAAATACTTAATAAATAGTTTTTAATTAATAATAATTAAATAAATAGTTTTAAAAATAATTTTCTTTTTCTAATAATTTTCTTTTATTATTAGGATTGTAAAAATATCATTTTCATATTTGTAGGCATTTTATTTCTTAAAACTCACGTTTTATTTAGTACGTTTACGTAATTTTATTTAAACGTACGTTTTAGATTTTAAACGTTCATCAATTTTAAAAATAGTGATAGCGTTTATTTAATATATTTTATCTTTTTAATTTCCTTTAATTTGCATTTAAGCCCCTGTAATTTACAAATCTCTTCTTTCGGTATAATTATATCTCAAATCCTTACTGATCACTATCCTTAGTGATTATTCGACATCTGAAGTTGTTTAACACCAATTCATCCTCCGTGGGACTTAACGACCCGGGAATCCACTAAATTCCTCTGATCTAAATTGCATTTTGTGTTTGAACTATTTTAAGTTTCTTACGGTTAGCCATTCACAAGTGGCTAGCTTGTGTGAGATAACTTGAAGGTTTGGAGGCGAATCAATCACCATCGCGGTTACGCTTGTTGGAACCCGAAACCTCATGAAAGATCTCAATGTTACGAGCTGCGTCATTGCAGGCCGACACATTCTCATACTCAATATTAAGCAGTCGGTCCAACACCCACTTCTTCAGTCCCCACTTGAAGTGCTTAGCTTGGCGCCTACCATCTCCAGCAATCGTTCCCACAAAACTTACCAGCCTCATAAACCTACTCATGTACTCATTGGAGTTCTCATGATCAAACTGGTAGATTGCCTGATAATCCCTCTCATACCTTTGCTGCTCAGCATCAGGGAAGTAACGGTTATAGAAGATAGTACGAAATTCAGTCCAGGTACAAGTAACAGCAAAAGCATCTCCTCCTCTTGCTTGTTTGAGTTCCTTCCACCAATTCAAAGCATCACCTTCCAACTTAAATGCAGCCAAACGAGTCTTAAACTCATCTCCACAACCCAATACTTCAAACAGCTTCTCAATATGAGTGATCCAGTCCTCGGCCTCAGTGGGAGTAGCAGCAGTGCTAAAAGAAAGAGGCTTGAGCTTACCGAAACGCTCGAGCCAAGTGTGAATGCCGGTGGGTTGATTTCCTCCACCACTACCCAAAGCACCAGTCTAATTACGAATGTTGTTGATCACCTGTGCCATCATCTCAGGTGTAGTAAGACCAGGGAAAAGAGTGTTGAGAGCATTAGCAATCGCAGCATCAATGTTAGGAGCATCATCGTCTCCATCCGCGCTACCGTTAGTACGAGTTCGAACCATCTAAACGATATTCAAACGATTAGCAAAATGAACATAGGTGAGATACGAAATGGAAGTACGCAGAAGGAATCCTAAAGTCTACCCAATCCTCACAGGTCATAGCCTAAGCTCTAAGGGTCTCAAAACCTAGGCTCTGATACCATAAATTGTAACGCCCCGACCCGACAAGGGTAAAGGAATCACAAATAATGGTGTCATATCAAAGCAAACATAAATATCCAAAAGAAGTCTTAGCATAAATACTGAAATAATTCAAGTCAACATGACTTCAATACATAGGTCCCAGCGGAAAAATAAACTCCAATAAAATATCTGAAATAGTAAGTCTTAAATGGCATCATAAGATCAAAGCTAAATATCTCTAAGGTAAGTCCACTCAGCACTCATCCCAAAGCAAAAACCCAGCTCCAATGCTTAGATACCTGCCGCGGAAGAAAAGAAATGCGGCTGAGCTTCAAAAGCTCAGTGAACAGATATACAAGCAAAGCGAATACGAAACGAAATCAAATACGGAATATAGTGAACGAAAGATAGTAAAATCATAATCATTTTCAAAGTATAAATCAGAATTATCGAATAAGTTTTATAGTTAACTACCTCGAGCCCAGAAACAAATATCAGATCATAATCATATTCATATTCATATTCATATTCACACAAGGCAACATTTGTAGGGGAGACCTACCAGAGTTATGAAGGACGTGCATGCACGCAGCATCAATCATCAGATAACATATAACATATAACATATAACAGATAACAGATCTAGGATGCATCCATACGCCCCACAGACAGATATTGGTCATATAATATAACTTGAGCTCATAACAGATAACAGATAAGGGACATGGCAGAACATCACTCTACTGCCCTAGAGTTATGTCAGAGGTGCATCACTGACACGGACATGGACCCCATGACTAGTTAATATTTGGCTCGGGTGTCAAATTATCTTAGGTCAAATCAGAATGTCAAAACTGACACAGATCATACTTTATCAGAAGATTAATCATATTTTCAAAATCAAAGTTTTCATATCATATAGTTCAAAATCAGATGTTTCATAACTCAGAAATCAGAGTTCAAATAAGCAACAGCTCAAACAAACAGAATGGGGTTCATAGCAAAGGCTTAGGAAACCCTAATATAAAAGCTAACGAAAAAAAAAACGTTATAAGGAATCTTTACTGAAAAGGTCAGAATATATGTACCTTATTCCAAAGCAAATGACCAAAAAGCAGAAATACGGAAAGCAAAGGATTACTCCTTCTTCACAGAACCTATACACATTAACGGTCGTACATGTTATTTATGATTCCATAATTGTCGAAATGATCTTTTAATATTTGGTGTTTATACTTAGTGTATTCAGTGATCTTAATACTTTAGAGTTTTATAATTAAATGAAACTTAAGTGTTTTATAAACAATATCGTAGATTAGGGTTCATTATGTCATTTATTAAAGTTTAGGGTTAAATGTGAAAAATAGTTTAAACGTCATAACTCACACATGAAATAACGAATTAATACCCTTAGCTTCAAACCCTAATCGACTCTCATTTATGTTCTAGGGTTTTCTCATTCTTTTAATATCACATCAATGTGCATTTACTTTATATGTTGCGCCATTTAATGACTCGTTACTCTTGTTTATTTACTCAACACATTCATGTCTTAACCATACGTTACTTATACACATATTATACGTCAACTTTTATACCCATGCACGTTTATGATTTCTTGTGACAACCAAAGTTACTTATTATCTGGATTAGACACATCGACACACACATGCACAATAGTTTAGACTAGATATGACCACGTACTACGTTTATATATCGACAAGCTCACTTGACTTATAAAACACACGCATGATACACGGTTCACAAACCAATTAGGTTTTGGCATGCATGGTTCGATTCACATCTCAATCTAGGGTTTAGGTTTTACATGACCTTTTCTTATTAAACACACGTTCAAAACCCTCACATGGTTCGGCTTGTATTATAGGGTTCGGCCTCCATGTTTTTACGCAAACCTTAACTCTCTACGTACTTTACATATTCAAGTTTACATGTTTATACCTTGGCCGAATTACATATACATGGTTCGGTTATATATATATGTGGTTCGGTTCTTTTATCTCGACATACCTATGATCCGATTCAAATATACGTATTACATTACATGTTCTCTTAACATTACAAGGTTCAATTCATATGGTTTGTCTTTGTTGGTTTCATACGGCTCGACACAAAAGAAAACACAAGCTCGACTAAAACAAACATGATACAATATATATTAACGTAAGGTGTAACAAAGGAAGACGAGAACACATGTTATACCTTAGCTCGTTGAAACAAAAGTCTCGACACCAAAGGTTAGGGTTCGGCCGAATGGAACAAGGAAAGAAAAGAAGAGGCAAACAAAACTAGGGTTTCAATTTTGTGTAAATGTATTGTATTTATAGGGAAACAAATAGGTTAGTCTTGAGGTGGTGTGGGCTTCGGCCTGGGGTCTAACCGAACACACAAACCCACGCCCATAGGGCTCTCGGCTTGAGTCCATCCGAACAAAACAAACACGGCCCAAGTTGTTTACGCGAGACGTTAAATCTTTCGTCGTACCATGTCGATCACGTACACATATTAGTTAAGTTTTAATTATTCATAAGTTAACTTTTAACTTCGTTAAATGATTATAAACGTATTTTACGTATTTTATAAATTTCGATTTCAAGGGTATTTTAGTCTTTATTTATGTTTTAGATTTTCAGGTTTTACAATTCTTCCCCTCTAAAAGAAAATTTTTCGTCCTCGAAAATTAAAATGAAACGAAACGAAAACGAAATGAGAACATACCAAACTATTCAAAGAAATGAGGATAACTAGCTCGCATCGACTCCTCGGTTTCCCAAGTAGCCTCACGTTCCGGGTGATTTTTCCAAAGAATCTTAACGAACGGAATGACTTTATTTCTCATGACTCTTTCTTGCCTTTCTAAAATAGCTTCCGGTTCTTCAGATAAAGACATATCGGACTGAATTTGATCAAACGGATAAGAAGCAACGTGTAACGGATGATAGTTGTATCCCCTTAGGAGTGATACATGGAAAACGTCATGAACATGCGATAACTGAGGCGGAAGTGCTAACCGATACGAAACTTCTCCTATACGTTCCAGAATTTCAAACGGACCGATAAATCGAGGACTGAGCTTGCCCTTGATTCCAAAACGTTTCACACCTCTAAACGGCGAAACTTTCAAAAATACACGATCTCCAACCCGAAATTCTAAATCACGACGATGCTTGTCGGCATAACTTTTCTGACGAGACCTAGCCTCCTTCAACTTTTCTCTAGCAACAGCTACTTTCTCATTACTGATCTCAATCATTTCCGGACCTTCAATTAAGCGCTCACCTACTTCATCCCAACAAGTAGGTGCTCTACATTTCCTTCCATAAAGAAGTTCAAACGGTGCTGCCTTAATGCTAGCATGCCAACTGTTGTTGTATGCAAACTCTACTAAACACAAATATTCATCCCAGCTGCCCGTCCATTCTAAAGCACAAGCCCTTAGCATGTCCTCTAAGGTCTGAATAGTCCTCTCTGACTGACCATCTGTTTGAGTATGAAATGCCGTACTGAAATTGAGTCGAGTACCCCAAGCTTTTTGCAAACCTTTCCAGAAACGAGAAGTAAAACGCGGATCCCTATCAGACACAATAGATGCCGGAGTACCATGAAGTCTAACGATCTCTTGCTGAAAAATTTCCGCCAATCTACCAATACCATAATCCTTTCTGATTGGTAAGAAATGAGCAGATTTGGTTAGTCCATCAACAACTACCCAAATCGCATCATGTTTCTTCCGAGTAAGAGGTAGTCCAGTCACAAAATCCATAGATATCTTATCCCACTTCCATGTTGGAATATCCAATGGTTGTAACAATCCACTAGCCCTTTGATGTTCAATCTTAACCTGCTGACAAATCATACATTTTGACACAAACGTCGCCACATCTTGCTTCATGCCATTCCACCAGAAGTACTGTTTCAAATCCCTATACATCTTGGTAGAACCAGGATGGATAGTGAAAGGAGAACTATGAGCTTCAGTCATAACTTTCTCGCGAAGTACCGGATCATTGGGAACACAAAGCCTATCTTTATACCATACAATTCCGTCATCATCAACCTTAAACTCCGTCTGCTTACCTTCTTCAACATTTTGCGCCACGGCCCACAGCTCGCCATCATCTTTCTGAGCTTCTTTAATTTGAAGTATAAGGTTCGACTCCACCTTCATACTAGCCCAGTATCCATCAAAACCTCGTACGCACAACTCAACATCCAAACGCTCTAAGTCACGAATAATCCTAGGTTCAATCTCAATACTTGCAAGAATGCCTGATTTCCGGCTAAGTACGTCAGCAACTACATTACATGTTCTCTTAACATTACAAGGTTCAATTCATATGGTTTGTCTTTGTTGGTTTCATACGGCTCGACACAAAAGAAAACACAAGCTCGACTAAAACAAACATGATACAATATATATTAACGTAAGGTGTAACAAAGGAAGACGAGAAAACATGTTATACCTTAGCTCGTTGAAACAAAAGTCTCGACACCAAAGGTTAGGGTTCGGCCGAATGGAACAAGGAAAGAAAAGAAGAGGCAAACAAAACTAGGGTTTCAATTTTGTGTAAATGTATTGTATTTATAGGGAAACAAATAGGTTAGTCTTGAGGTGGTGTGGGCTTCGGCCTGGGGTCTAGCCGAACACACAAACCCACGCCCATAGGGCTCTCGGCTTGAGTCCATCCGAACAAAACAAACACGGCCCAAGTTGTTTACGCGAGACGTTAAATCTTTCGTCGTACCATGTCGATCACGTACACATATTAGTTAAGTTTTAATTATTCATAAGTTAACTTTTAACTTCGTTAAATGATTATAAACGTATTTTACGTATTTTATAAATTTTGATTTCAAGGGTATTTTAGTCTTTATTTATGTTTTATATTTTCAGGTTTTACACTATAACTGACGACGCAACCGCCAATACTATTTCCCCCTGTGCACGAAGTGTGGTGATAATCGCCTTCCATAGGAAGGTCTTCCCTGCCCCGCCGTGACCGTACACGAACAACAATTCTTGCCTCTGCGACATAACTGCTTGCATAATAGTATCGAATATACTTCGTTGTGCTTGACTTAGCTGAGGTATTAGTCGTCGGCTTTCTGCATCCATTTCTGCACGATTATAGTTTTTTTCTTCTATAACTGCTCGATTGTTAAAAATTTTAAGCAAGTCAGGTGGCGGTGCAGGGAGCCCAAAATCTTTCAAGGATTTTCCGTGCGTAGCTAACAGTACTTGTAATTCATATAAAACTCCTCCTTCTAATTCCGGGTCGTTCACAAATAGATGTTGTATTCCCAACAGTTCTGATAACACTCTTGGAATGTCATCCGACATTTCCCTCCAAAACATGTTCCACAAAACTAACGGATCTGAGACGTCTGTAAATAAGAGGATCTGCGAAAACAATGCTCTAAGTTGTGATGCAGTTGCTGTAGCAGAAGCCTCTTGCAACGCTATTATCCACTCTTGATCATCCTGTAACAAACCCATAGCCTCACATGCGCCTCTGTTTGTACTGTAGATACGTCCATTGACTGTGCGAATTCCAGCAAACGACCTACAACCTCTCTGATGACATAGCAGCATTCGTTGATAAAACAAATCGCCTGCCGCCGGGTGCACGTATGTAAGCCTTCCAATGGCGGGGTTGTTTAAATGTTGCCTAGGAGACCAAGACTTCTCATTTTTGGACCACACAAACTCCGAAGGGAATTCCAAATACGTCAGGTGTCTTCCGAATGAAAATGACTCATTAAAAGCTAACCATTCTGTCAATGTTGTTTTCCTCGAGTCTGGATTATTTAGGACTGACTGGACCGTTTGACGGCTTCTGAAAGCAACCGTTTGCATGTCTTGTAAGTGGACTGCGAGAATTTGAACTGCCGGATCTCGACTATGTATATCAAACCCGAGAATTCGCCAACACGCTTCATGAGGACCTATATATCTAGCGTCAACAAAAATTTTGATCTCATCAATAGGACGCCGTGCACCCACATTTGATGTAGATGGTCCAGATGAATTCTGGGCAGATTGATACGTATGCCGGCTTATCCGAGCGACAATCCGATCCGTGCCTTTAGAAATGTATTTGAATAGGTATTTGATCAACATCGTCCAACCACAGTATTAAACGTTTATATGCGCATAAAACGTCATACATAAAGTACGATTATAGGGAACCACATAGGCATTGTCCAACGCGACCCCACGACGTATTTGACTAGTCTGAATATCTCTCCTGCGATAGTGCACATATCCTGACTTGTCAATAAATGTGGAAGCACAATATTGTTTTGGAAAGAATTTCTTGCAAGCTGTTCTGTTTTGCATGCATGCAGCGTTCGGAAAAGCGTTTCCACAACGTCCATGAACCATGAATTCCGATATTACTCTGAAACCTTCAAGGTCTTCTTCAGGATTTGGAAATTCCGCATTAATATATCTGTCTACCTCCACTAGCGTCATCGTATTGGCAGGACGGTCCACCCATAGTAAGATGTGACAATGGGGAAGCCCACGTTTTTGAAATTCCACAGTGTATAAGACTGAAAAAAACATAAAACATGTAGTGATAAATCAACACGACAATAAGCCGATACCAACAACAATTTTACAAAAAGTAGTCAACAAAGATGCGCGACGCGTAAATACATTTAAATAAACATGCTTTGGCTGTCTACATTACAGTTAAAGCCTACTAAATGGATGTTAGGTTGTAAAGTATTGTATGCGTACATGCAGTTACTGATCCAAAGAGTCTGCGCTGACGCACATACTTGATGAGAGTATGAATTTTTCGTTCAAAAATCCTATCCACCACATCTGGTCTATCGGCAGCAGTAAGATGAGGGTATGCTTCCATGTAGTCTTCAATTTCAGGCCAGTGTGTATTGCATGTAAACGTGATAAAAAATGAAGGGCTCCCGTGCACACGACAGATAGCCAATGCGTCAAGATAATGACTGTACATGTATCTTGGACCATCGGTGAACGATGACGGCAAAATAATTCTCAAACCCACATCAGACCCATATATATCTCCCCTGTTCATTGCATCGTATAGCCCGGCCAAATAATCGCCTCTTATGTCCGCCTGATGGGTGCATACATAATCCATCCTACTTTGTTCAATACTACAATACGCCGTCACCACATATTGTTGGAATAACCTACCTGCCCTGCTCAACAGATTATAATAACCCAGTCTATCGTGTAGCTGATATGCATAAAATGGTTTCATCGACATTCTCTTTCCCCTCCGAGTCGAGATGCTGTCAACATTGACGTATCTAAGGCCGGTGTGATACCCGTGCTCACCGTAGACAAACAGTAATGGAAACTGAGCAGACATATAAGTTGCGTGTAACTTATTTATACGTTGCGCTTCACCAGAATGTGTTTCGATGATTACATCAAAATCTGCCTCCGTTTCCATAGTATCATCAAACACGATGGCACCTATACTGTCCGCGGTTGGAACATCGTATTGTGAACCCTTGGCAACACTGTAGAGCCTTACCTTAAAGTCCGGGACCGCATTTTGTTCCAACTTGTCCCTTGAGGTTCTAAACAAGTGTATCAAGGCATTATTTCTGTCCAGGAAAGCAATTAACGATTCGACAATTTCTGGGCGAAGGTTTGTGCCAGAAGTGCTCGTAAAATGGGCAAGCCTGTTATCGACCTCATGGGCCGTATCGTATATATATAATTGTAAAAATCTTGGATCTTTTCCGGGCTCAGGGCAGAGCCGGCCAATTGTATGATATATCTGCCCAGATATTTTGAAAACATAAGGCCCTCTGCCATCGTTAATAGACTCGTCAACGTTAGCACCGAATGAGGTCATCGCAAACATTTGGTTGTATGCTTTGATGTTTTCTAAAAAATGAGTATCTGAGTATAGCTGAGCAATGACAGGTGGATAATCGCGAGGTGTAAATAGCCTAACTCTTCCTTGGAGACAACAAACGTTGTAAAGAGGCCCCGAAGTGAGAGTCGAGCAAGTAAGCCTTTCCTCGGCCCAGAACCTTGCCTTGCAATAACGGCATATGCAGTTGCATTTACCAAATCTAAGATACTCTTTCGGTGGACCTAAAAAAGAACGCAGTGTATTTGTATCAGGAAAAATTAACTGAAAAAATAATAGGTAACAATATATTGAAAAAAATTTCTAATTAATTGATAACCTAAAGGAGCTAATAGAACTAATAAGTAGTATATAACCAACCTATTCCCAAAACGGGATGCGCAGCTGATGTAGGAACCTGACTTTCAACAGTTCCTGGTGCAAATTCAGGAATCTCAGAACCTACAGCGACAGCAACAGCACAGTAATTACTCTTAAAGCAACCATCTATGTTATCAATGAGAACGGAAAACTGAAAAAATTATTACCTTGTTCCACCGAAGGATCTGTATTTATAGGGACATGTGATGCACTTGGAGATGCCTCTTCATTTAAACCCAAACGATCTACAACACAAAGAAATATACTGTCACCAACGACATCTATGTTTGCCATCATTCTCTCAGAAAAGTTTATAGCTACATATAAACGTACCCCGAGATGAGGTGGTTCGTGGAATGCATTGGATGCTACATCCTTCAAAATTCAAGTTAAGTGGAGCATCAACAGTTCCTGAAAATTTGAAAACAGATTTGTATTAGCGACTCCCTAAGAATTTTTAAAGACTCATAAAACAATTAATCTTATAATAAAATCACCTGTCACTCCAAAGTCTTTTAGCCAACCATCAATACAACGACAGCCACCCACGAAAGCAGGTACAACACAAGTTTTCATTAAATTGTCAGTACGGAGATTGCGTGCCGTCCCACTCGTTGAACCATCAATAAGAGAACGGCCATCGACAATGTCATGAGGCACCACCAAAACAGATTCGACAACATCTTGCCTGCGCCGCTTGTTTAACAAAACTGGCGATGGTATAACATCCATGCGTGATGATGAATCGTTTGATGAACCGTACTGTATACTACCACTGCCAAAATCAAGAATCAGGGACTGCTGCGATGTTCAAAAGTAAGCTACATTACATGTCAAAAATAAATGTAAAAGAAATAATAAAAAGATTAATGTGTTAAGGACAGCACCTTTACCGTTAATTGCTTTTAGCCAACCATCTTTATGACGGCCAAATTCTTTGAATACATCTGCAGCAGCGTCCAAAGGTTCAAACACGGGTCTCAGAGGAGGTACATCGCAGCTTTCAGCCAAAGTTACACTATCAGCTGCAACTGTTAACGCAGGCGGCTGTGTAGCTATATCATCAAGATTATGTACGCATACCCGGATAACCTGACTGGTTGGACAACGAATAGACTCAACACCTATTCCACCATCTATGGGAACAAATTTGTGTACACCTACGTTATTTATATGCATATCACGTTCAGTGTGACCCTCCATATCAACCAAGAAATTTTGAGACCCAAACTTTCTTTTTAGCCTATTATTTCTCGATATCTGTTGACATTTTTCCCCTTTAACAGCGTCACCAACAGTAAGAGCGGGTGGAGAAACATGCTCGTTGTCCAAAGCAATCGCGTCAGAATGTCTAATATCCCCCCTGTAACGCTTAGTTCCACAAATAGAGGATTCTAAATCCTCATGAAAAGGGCGCTTACACCCGACCTGATGACTATCCAACGCATTACTAACCTCTACATGAATTACATGCGCTACATCAGATATTGTAGCATTATCTTGCACTACAATGGGAGTATCCCCACCACCTATTCCATCAACCGTGGGAACAAAACTTTCTATGCGTATGTCATCTGCATGCATATCACGTTTAGTACTACTCTCCATATCAAGCAAGGCACTTTCAGACCCAAACTTTTCCTTTAGCGTACTGTTTATCAAAATATGTTCACATATTTCTCGTGTAACAGCGCCGTCAACATTAAGAGCGGCTGGAGAGACATGGTCAGTATCAAAAGCGACTGCATCAGACTGACTAATTTCACCCTTGCAACGCTTACTTGTAGGCATACACGATTCCAAAACCCGATGAAAAGAACGCTTACGTCCGGCTTCGTCACTATCCAATACATCACTAACCTCTGCGTGACGTGCATGCATTACATCACAATTTCCGACACTATCTTGCACTACAATGGGGTTATCTGATATAAAATCATTTGTTGTTGCGCCTATAACGCTGACTCTCTTGCATGGCCTAGTTTTTATCTTCATTTTTTTCGAATTTATAGGATATACAAAATTATATTGCACTTAATAGAAACATAAACGTTAAAGATTGTATTCTACAACTTTTGGAAAGAAAATTTAAGATATTCATGCACAAATAATTACCATGTTAGCAAACATGTACCAATACGAATAAACAAATAAAAACAGATTTACAAAACGTTCAACAACAACTAACTCACCTGAGAATCTGAAACGGTTACATGCAAATCTTCGCAAGGAATTGACTGATCAGATCCAAAATATTTTCTATCCTTCACACTGAAGATACCAGGTGGCAGAAAGGCAAGGAACCAACATATATGAGTCACGACCTCTATCACCAAACCCCATGACGGGCTAAAAACTTAAATCCAATGTTAACAGGCCCAAAGGCTCATCAGGACAGGCCCAACAACCTTTAGAGTAGCAGTAATACTTCACGTGCGTATCACGTGCCCAGAGAAAACGTTTTCTATACCACCGACTTTGGAGATTAAGTTATATATATAATATATTACTGGATGCATCTTATTTTTATTGCATCTATAGATATATTGCGCGTCACAAACATGCCAGATGAATGTTGCAGTTATGACGAATGAGATGCACCCATGCATCTAATCTTCACATTTTAGATTATTAAACTGAAGATGCATGTTAATTTATCATAAAAGAATAGACGCAAGTGTTACTCTAAATTTATGATGATTATTAACGAGAAAGATGCATAAATGGTTTAGTTGTTCGTCATTTAAGACGGCTCATTAACTCATGTAAGGAAAATTGAAGACAGATATCTCTAAAAAAATAACAGATGCATTTACAATTATTAGTTTTTTTTATCATAAAATAAAACTAGAGCTTATTAGAAAATTAGACGCATGCTTCTATGAAAATAATTGCATTTGGAAAAACCGAAAGAGATGCATACTAGATTGTATAAAATTTGTGAATAATGATGTAGTCCGTGAACATAAATTATGGACTGTGAGAAAAAAACATAGTAATTCCAATATGTTTAGAATAAAAGAATTTGGTCGATTTTACTCGTATCCCCCATGCATTGAATTAAAAGTCTTACTATTTACAATTATGTCACCCTTCATTTTTAGCCATTGATCTTTTGATCAATGGTTCAAATATCTTCTTATTATTTTTATTTTAATAATACTTCTCACTAAATCGCTACTCTGGTTTTTAGTTACAAAGACAAAATTTCAACTTGCAGCATTAGGTGAGTTTTCTTAAAAAGACAAATTAACACACATACATACGACTTGAACGCAAAACTTTCTGATAGAATACACCAATCTCACACCATAACGCTAGATGCCCGTTGATTGTCGCAATGTGTTGTATAAATCAAGAACGATGTGTATGCTCACAATCAGAGTGTTAAGAACCCTAAAATGAAAGATCATTGTAATAGTATTCACATTTTCAACACATTCTTCACAAAAGTCCTGAAAAGAACTACGCTAAATAACTAGGAAGATGTCATAACATGACATGTTGGGTTGATCATGTTACACGAGCTTGAATAAATTTGAAATTAAATTACAAATTTTTAGCTTTTTCAAGCACCAATTGATTATTATTAACTTTTCTAAAAATTTATTAAATAACCGGTACTGATAAATTAAAAATGAATGTTTTTTGCTATGATAGTAAGAAATTAAAAATAATATATGTTGTGAAGTTTTATTTATTAATTTTACTTTAAAATAAGAAAATATCCATAATGGCTTTTCACACTTCATGCATAATATATTAATATAGGGTGGTGATTTGCACACTCTCATGATTGATTGACACATTCTAAAATAGAGTGTTTTGACATTTATACCCTCACATTACCTTAACTCATTTTTACCTTGTGAAGTTATAAATGTCAAAACATTATATTTTAAAGTGTGCTAATCAATTCCGGGAATATGTCCCATTCATATATAATCTTTGTATATAGGGGCTTTGTGTCCATTTATGGCCCATGGCAGCAAAATGTCAAAGTTCAAACCAATGTTAGCCTGGTTATTACTTATCTTTCTAGTATTGTTGCAGCCCATTTTAACTAGCAGTGTGATTTTGTTATTTGACCTACTAGTTTCAGCCCACAGTCCAAACACTTTAAACCGGCCATTTAGTTTTAGATTTAAGATCATTTTAGGACAAAAGATTTTTTACATACTAAGGGATCAATCTCCACCCTCTATTTTTATTAGATTTAATGGATGAGATTAATCTCAACAATTAAAAAAAACCAACTTTTATCCTTTTTTTTCAAATATAAATATCTTTCAAACCGTTAATCATCAAACGAAAAAAAATATACCATTACGACGAGCATTTAATTATCTTTCTATAGATAGGCACTTTGATATACTTTCGACAAAAAAAAAAAATTCGTGTTTTTCACGTTTTTTTAAAAAATTTTTCGTTTTTTTACGTTATTGAAATTTGCATGAAAAAATTATATATGATTTAAAACTAATTTGAATACCACATGTGATATTAGTGTTAAATCATATGTGATTTATCATATATGATTTAACACTAGTATCACATATGATATAATATCACATGTGATCTTCAAATTAGTGTTAAATCATATATGATATTTCATGCAAATTCCAGTTTCGAAGAAAAACGAAAAAAAAAACGAAAAGACGTGAAAAAAACGATTTTTTTTTTCTTTTTTCGAAAATATATCAAAGTGCCCGTCTATAGAAAGATAATTAAATGCTCGTCGCGTTGGTGTAATTATTTTTGCTTAACGATTAACGGTTTAAGAGATATTTAAATTATAAAAAATAGGTGAAATAATAAAATGCTTTTAATCTCAATCATTGATTTATTTTTAGATGGATGGTGGAGATGAGTCTGTAAAAAAAAGTTTGATATTTAAAATAACTCTCCTCTTAGTTTTTTTTAGTTTTTTTATGTTTTTTAAGAAGTGTAATTTCCATCTTTAGCCGGTAGTTTCTCGTACATTACTAACTTGTTGCTATTAACGTAATTGTAGTTTACTTTTAGCTATGAAGTGTATTTATTAGTTGCGTTTTCATTTTAATACTTATAATCTCATGCATTTATAGATTTTTTGTATTACAACTAAAGTATTTATCGTTATTCGTATTTTAGCTTTTAACTCGTGTACGCACAAGTTATTAAACACGGATTAGATTTGAACAATGACTAATCAATGAATTACATTAAAAGCATTTTAATATTTCATCTATTTTTTATAATTTAAATATTTTATTAAACCGTGAATCGTTAAGCAAAAATAATTACACAATCGCGACGAGCATTTAGTTATCTTTTTATAGACAGACACTTTGATATAATTTCGACGAAAAAAAAAATATTCGTTTTTTCACGTTTTTTCGTTTTTTTTCTTTATTTTTTCTTCGTTGTTAAAACTTGCATGAGAAATCACATGTAATTAAATACTAATTTAAATATTATAATAATATCACATGTGATATAGTGTTAAATCACACATGATATGTTATATCACATGTGATATTAGTGTTAAATATGTGATTTAACATTAATATCAAATGTGATATTATTAGCACATATGATTTCATGCAAAATTCAGTAATAAAAAAAAGTGAAAAACATGAAAAATATTTTTTGTCGAAAGTATATTAAAGTGCTTATCAATAGAAATATAACTAAATGATCGTCGTAACGGTTTTTTTTTTTTTTTTTTCGCGCTTAACGATTAACAGTTTGAAAGATATTAATATTTAGAAGAAAAAAAAAATATGATGAAAGTTGGTTTTTAAATTGTTATGATTAATCTCATCCATTAAATCAAATAAAGATAAAAGGTGGAAATTGATCCCTTAGTATGTAAAAAAAAATTTAGTATGTAAATGATCTTTAATCTAAGTTTGATTGAAAATTCTATTAACTAATTAAAATATAACATTTATTTACACTTAAATCCGTTTTTTATTTTATAAAAACTAACAAGGTCATGCGCATTTTAAGATTTTTTTCACTGAATTTTCAAAAAGTTTGTAGAACTAATTCACCTTTTCAGTTAAAAAGAGAGCTCAGTTTTGTAATTGAATTCTTGCATTAGTCTATCAAAAAAATCTATGTTTCACTTTGTATCTTCTCTTATATTTATTTATACTAGGCGAGTACCTGCGTCTAGCGGCAGCAGTTTCTAGCGTCAGACAATTAATGATTTGTGATATTGTGGTGAGTGTTTTGTGTAGCATTTGAAATAGAACGTGAACCAATGAAAATGCAATTGCAAACGGTTGTACTATACGATAACTAAAGTATAGACAAAATTCTTAACATCTATCAAACAACATATATAAACATTTAATGAAACTAAAAGTAAACATTACATCAGTTATGAGATAAAAACTGACAACACACGTTACTTGTCGCGTAGAAACTAACAAGGATGAGATTAATGGTGTCGTTGTTAAGAAAAACGCAAGTACCAAAATTAGCATAAATGTGATTAGCCAAAAAAAAAAAAAAAGAGAAAAAAAAAAGAAAGGCTAATTTTGGCTATTTTAAAAAAGATTTGGCACATTTAATTCCATATTTTTTTATTTTTTTTTTGAAATGGGCGTATTTAGCTTATTAAAAAGTTAAATGTACACTAACGGACACATATTTTCTCTTAATTGTAAAACATTATAATCGTTTTTGAAGAAAAACTTATATATATAATATATTTATATAACGACGGATTGTTTTGTGTTAAAAAAAAGTTTATAGGTTCTAAACGAAAAATAATAAAAGCTTGAAGATTTGGGGATTAAACATAATGTTTTGAAAGCCGGTTCGACCCGGGTGGTTCAACCGGTTGAACCGTTCTCGTCGAAAAATAGGTCAATTTAAACCGAGTCAACCGGACAGGTTGGGTCAAAACGGGTCAAATTAAATAGGGTCAACCCACCGAGTTTGAAGTGTCCCGGGTCAACCCGGTTTTCAACTTTTCACTTTTTACTTTTTGGTTTTTCTTTTATATATAGTATAGCAGGGTACCCGCGCGTTGCGGCGACGGGTACCCTGTGACGATTAATCAGAGAAATAGATCTCGATGAGATCTGATTCACCAGTTTGTATCGGTTTCAACGAATCCTCTATAGTTCATTTTCGGATGGCTGTTATTAGTTAGCCGAACCGGTGGCGACACCGGTTCCTGGTTGAACCCGTTGGTCTGGTCCGATTTTCAAAACTATATGTACCATCAACTTGTTAGATTGCATGAAGCTTTGTGTGTTTTATTAATTTGTATAATATGTATAATAACATGTACTTTTCATTTTATAGTGTTTTAAAAATAACATTAATTAGTGTGTTTAATTATTTTATATTTAGGATTATATTGTAGCTTGTTTAAATTGTAAATTGTGAAAATTTTATTGTACTTTTTAGTAATGAGTGTTTTAATTGTTTGTTTTTAATTTGGTAGATATGCTTTTAATTGGTTGTAAAATGTGAATAGATTATTATATTTTTAAGTAATGGGTGTTTTAATAAGAATATTAATTACATAATACATTTATCTCACCTTTGACTTTTAACTTTTCATTTTTCAAAGTTTGACCGTTTTTCTATTCCACAAAAGGTGTAGATTGGCGGGAACACCCCTGACCCGGGTGCCTTTTGGCACCAACCATTGTCCTCCCCACAAGGAATAGCTCCGGCAACTCTCCTGGCCTAGTGGGGCACCAACTGGAGTGAGCACGAGCCAAGACTCGGACCCCTGAGCTCTTATTCCACAAAGTCTCTCCAGTGTGCCCATAGGTTTTACGGAAGTGGGTACCTACATAAAGCAAATGTCAAGGATGAGACTTGAACCTGGGTCAATTGACTCAAGCACAAATCTATTATATGTAGTATAGATAGAAAATTCTTCAATAAAATACTCACGGGGCATCGCAGTTTAACAACTAAACACTAAAGTGAAGGAAGCTCCATAACTTGAATTTCAATATTAAAAGTCGGCATTTTAGATGAAGGGATTGCTAATTTGCTATGATCTTTAGATTTACCAGTAATACAGGGTAATTGGCTGCACACACATAAAGCTAATATATACCCTTAGTTGAGTGGGAAATATTATAAAAATAAAGCATATAAAAAATAGAAATTTGCTAGAACCACAAAATATGATCCATACAAACTTTTCACACGCTAAGGTGTCAGCGGGTGGTTGGTTTTTGGTGAGAGTGGATCCTACAAAAAACCAACAATCTGCTGACACCTCAGCGTGTGGAAAGTTTTTGTGGATGTATCACTCCTCTAAAAAATAGTTATAAACGATGATATAGATAGCAAATCTAAGTTGTCCTTAACAGGCTTTCTAAAATAAACGAAACGACTTTTGGCTTAAAAAAGAGACATAAGGTTTTTATTTTTTATTTTTTATTTTTATTTTTTTATCTATTTATTATTATTATTATTATTATTATTATTATTATTATTATTATTATTATTATTATTATTATTATTTTTCAATTCAAATCATATAATCTCTTCTCTTTTTGTATTCATGAATCTTTTAGGGGCCGTTTATTTGGCGAAATTTTTTCTTATTTTTTCATTTTTAAATTCCTAGAAAAAGGATTAGTTTTTATTCTCTAGAGAAAAGTTAAGAATTTTGAAAATCCGTTTATATGTAATTATATTTTTTCATTTTTAAAAAATAAAAAAATGTTTAGATGAAGCTCTTTTCAAATATTTTTTTCTTTTTTAAATTAACTTTTTTTTTTCACATTAGATCTTTGTACGTTTTTATTCATTTTATACATTTTTGTACGGTTTTATACGTTTTCATTCGCTTTTTTTTTCGTTTTTGTACGTTATCATTCATTTTTATCCATTTTTATACGTTTCATCCGATTTTATTACGTTTTACATGCTTTTGTATGTTTTTATACGTTTTCGTCCGTTTTTATACGTTTACATCTGATTTCATTTGTTTGTATACGTTTTCGACCGTTTATTATGTTTTCGTCTGTTTTTTTACGTTTTCGCCTATTTTTAAGTTTTTTTACATTTTCGTCCGTATTTTTTTACGTTTTCGTCTGTCTTTTTTACTCTTAGGTGCATTTTTTACGTTTTTATTCGTTTTTAATGTTTTCTTACATAAGATAGCATAAGAAAACGTACAAAACTTACAAAATCATACGAAAACGGACGAAAATATATAAAAATGACGAAAACGTAAAAAACGGACGCAAATGTAAAAAATGAACGAAAATGTAAGAAAACAGTCGAAAACGTAAAAAAATAGACGAAAATGTAGAAAAGCGTACGAAAACGTAAATAAACGGATGAAAACGTAAAAAAACAGACGAAAACGTAGAAATTAGATGAAAACGTAAAATAACAGACGAAAACGTAAAATAACAGACGAGAACGTAAAACCCGGACGAAAACGGAAAAAAAGGCAAAAACGTAAAAAACGGACGAAAACGTAAAAATCAGATGAAAACTTAAAATAACAGAAGAAAACGTAAAAAAGTAGACAAAAACGTAAAATAAGAAACGAAAAAAAAAACACAAAAACGTAAAAAAATGATGAAAACGTAAAAAAAAATAGACGAAAACCTAAAAAGAAGGACGAGAATGTAAAAAAAATAAATGAAAACGTAAAATAACAAATGAAATCGTAAAATAACAGATGAAAACGTAAAAAATGGATGAAAACGTGAAAACGGACGAAAACTTAAAATAACAGATTAAAATGTAAAAAGACAGAAGAAAACGTAAAAAAATCGACGAAAGCGTAATAAAACGGATGAAAACGTAAAATAACAGACAAAAACGTAAAAAATGGAAGAAAACATTAAAATCAGACGAAAACGTAAAATAACAGACGAAAATGTAAAAAAACAGATGAAAACGTAAAAAAAGGGACGAAAACGTAAAATAACAGACAAAAAATTAAAATAGCAGACGAAAACGTAAAATAACAAAAGAAAACATACAATAAAAAACATAAAAAACAGACGAGAGCGTAAAAAATGGACAAAAACGTAAAGAGGACAAAAACGTAAAAAAAGCAGACGAAAACGTAAAAAACAAAAAAAACGTAAAAAAAGTGGAAGAAAACGTAAAAAACGAACGAAAACGTAAGAAAACGGGCGACAATGTTAGAAAACGTAAAAAAAAACAGATGGAAATGTTAAAACCGTATAAAAACGGATGAAAACGTATTAGAACGGACGTATAATAAATGAGAATGAAAAAAGTGAAAAAAGTAGAATGAGCTTTTCAAATTTGTAGTTAAAATTCAGAGAATGAGAATTTCACATTGTTTGAAAATTGTTGAAAAAAATGTAACTAAACAAATTTTCCATTTTTCTTTTTTCATATGAAAAATTCCCCAAAAAAGTGAGAAATTTTTCACCAATTAAACGGCCTTATTTTTTGTATTGAATTTCATTTTTCTTCTTCTTATGAAGGCATAAGAACTTATTGTTAGTGTTTTTATAGAGTTTGAGTTTTCCTATCTTTTATAATGTTATCATTTCCTTAGATTTTTTGTTTTTCATCTTGCTATTGTTATTGTATATACATGAAAGCTTTTTGTTGATGAATCAATGTTCTTTCTGTAGAAATTTAAAATTGTTATGTCTTCATCTATATTTTATTCAAACATTTTGTTGCTTTGTGATTTTTTCCTTATTGTTCGAGCAAGGAAAAAACAAGTAAGTCCAATATTTATATCATCATATTTTGAATAAGGGTTTTGCTCCTCTGCTCGATTGTCACGGATTAATCTGTTTATAAAAATATTATTTTAATTAGTTTAAGTGAAAATCATGTTCAAATATAGTCATTTAAAAGTTCATTTAATGTGTATTTAATACATTTTTTGATTAACTACAAAAGTTTGTGTTTATTAATTACAACTTAACATCTACCTAGTGGTCACCTGTTAGCAATTTATTTTTGAATAATATCTATATACATGTAATATGATAAAAAATGCAAAAATATGTGAAATTTTAGGAAAGTATATATATATATATATATATATATATATATATATATATATATATATATATATATATATATATATATACATTATATATAAGAGGAGACATGCCACATAAAATGCCACTTGGCATCCCATAATGCCACGTCATATTTCCATGTCATCATTGTGTTTATGTGGCATTTTTTTAAATTTTTTTAAATGACATGTGGCGTTTTAATTAATAAATGTACAATTTTTTTTAATAAATTTTAAAAATCTTTTTTTTTTTTTTTTTTTTTTTGTTATTTTTTAATTTTAAAATTTTTTTATTAGAAAGAAGACATTTGTTGGAGTTGAACTTGGGTCATTCATGTTTTTTGTAAACAACTTACCACTAGAGTAAATTGTTTTTTGATTCATATTTTCCAAATCAATACAAATAAGGACATGCTAAAAAATTCTGAAATTTGTAATTTAAGAATGTATATTATGAAGATAACAATTAAAAAAAATGATATATATTACCTATTATATATTTTTAACCTATTTTTTGTGCCTTCTTCGTAATCATTCTAATCCCTAACAGGTTTTATCCACTTTTAAGTTTAACAGGTTTATCGACTTTTAAGTTTTACTGTGTTATATCAGATATCGGATACAAAGATGGAGTCACAAAGAGAATAAATATCACAATAGTTTTATTTTGCTTCTTTAATGCTTTATTCTGTTCATAATTGTTGATGATTTTCCGTTGATCCATTCGCAGTATATCGGTGAAAAGAGGGCTTTTACTCCGGACTCAGGTTATGGGGATGGTAAGATATGTAAGTTGGTGTACACAGACATACAATAGCGATCTTTATTCTGCCTCCCATGCTAAACCCTATTGTGATATTTATTTGTCTTCATTACTGTATAATACAATCTTCAAATCTTTGTGATCATAATACAATTATTGATTTTTGCTGGTTTCATGTTTTATGTATCCAATCTTGAAAGTCAAGATGATTTTCGTGTTCATGATTATGATATATGGTACTTCTCTTATATTTATATGTTTACAGGTTTATGTAAATTTTTCTATGTTTTTCTTTTCTTTCTTTTTTGTATGCCAAATCTTCAGTTTGAGGGATGGAGCAGAAAATTGCATTCAACAAGTTTTACCTAAATCAATTCAATTATGTAAGTTTAATTCTCAACTTGAGGTTTTTTTAGGGCTTCAATTTTTTGGACACATTTATGTTTATATTTGATTTTCATATTGTTGTTGACAAAAAGTTTAGAAATTTTCTGGTGTTAATGGACTTTCTCTTCAAGTAATTGAAAACACCAGTTTGTTTGGTTATATTGAATCAAACCCGCCTCAACTTTATTATCGTAATTTGGTACCTGACTCAAATACAAGTATACATAAGGGTTATGTCAGGTTTTTAAATGGGAGTTTGTTTTTATTTATTCATTCTTTTGAGTCAAGTGATCCTAATGGTGTGATGTCTATATCTCAAGCGTCATCAGCTCAGTATATGAAACTCATGGCAGATGGCATTTTCAAGTGTTTGAATGGAAAACGGGATGGATAGAGGTCGCTGATCTGTTAAGCCGTGATATTGGAGAGTTTGGTTATCATTTGGTAAGTAAATCAGGGTTTAAAGTTCTAATTAGTTCGTACCTCAAATAAATTGTTCTATATTTCTTCCCTATATTTACAGGGAACAAGATCAGGCTCAAGACTGAAATTTTTTATCTGGATCATGTTTTGTTAAGCGATTCAGTTCTAGAGCGTTTTAAAACCATGTACCCATGTCACGTATACTCTTTTACTTTCAGCCTGTGTTTCAGTCTTCATGAGTTTCAGTATTCCTAACACTTTTACCACTTACGTCTTTATAGTTCGTAAGGCACAACTAGGAGAATGAATAGTATATGCAATGTTTCGGGATCAAATAACGCTATACAAGAAACTTTACACTGCAGGCAAGCAGGTAATTTGTTACCTTTGAGTTGTAAAGTATACGTCTTTATAATTCCTAAGACATAGCCATTAGAACGAATAGTATATGCAATGTTTCGGGCTCAAATAACGCTATACAAGAAACTTACGCTGCAAGCA